>OY757309.1:263024454-263627753 GCA_963583905.1 Stenurella melanura
TTACTATATATGACGTACACGTCTTAAAGCTATCAAAGGTGTATTATTCTGACCAATCATATAATCGTCAATTAGGATATTTAAAGCACAATCAAAAATTGTGCAGTTATTAGTGGGTTTGAAAACCTTCCTAACCCAACCAAAATTTACATTCGTATATTTATGGGAATCTGAATCTTTTTGTGCCATTCGATTGTTACAAGCGGCCCGCTTTTGTATGAGTCATGCGATCTCGAGACATGCTCCACTTGTCATGGGTGGTGTACATACACCAATAAAAGTTTAAATCAATTTGAATATGGTATCATTTTCTAGAGTAGAATTTTCCTTTTACCACTAAAATTTAAATTTATTCTTTGTAGAATTAACCAATTACAAATGTATACTGAACGAAATGTTTCCTGTCAAGTTCCTCTATGAATGCTTATTTTCATAAGGATAATAAGCAGATTGCAGGTCAACAACTATTCTCCGGATTGTATTCCCCGCCGAGTTCTGGACTACTTATTGCAAATGGCATGTATTTTAATAATTTGTTTGATCAATTTTGCACATAGGTCAAAATCTGAGGCACAACATATAATAACCGTACATATGGTTGGATTTATTTACCAATAAACAAAATGCTCTAGGCCCTATCAAAAATGCTGTTCTCGCCCTTTACGAGCATCATATGAATTATGCATACATTCACTTAAAACAGAACGTGATATACTTATTTAAGAAATATCGTGTTTCTTGACTTAAACAGGTAGCCCCGGTTGGGAAATAGAAACCAGTAGCTATTATAATAATTTATTCTTCGACTTAATACGCTGTTAATTAAGTCATTACGGCAATTATTCTGCATTCCTCGAGAGGTCGTTACTTGCCTTATGAATAATGCAGGCATCTGTTAATTGAAGGGTTCAGGTTAAAAAATGTGTGAGCTGGACGACAGACGCAGACAAGTCTCTTGGAAAGCGGAGAGAAGTTTTTATGTTTTGTATCGCACTCTGCCTTTCACTACCTTACCGATCAAATTCTAAATGCATGAAGACTTTCTTTGTGAAAAATTTGTGGTGCTGGCTGTAGAGTGAAGTGAGTAGAATGGCCACTAAAATGATTCCAGTATCGCCTGGCAACAAAAATTTCACAAAGACAAAGTAAACAAAACAACAGAAATTTAAATAGGATATAAGGCAAATGTTCTAAATGAAAACTGCCAATCTTAGAGAAAATTTTCAAATAAAAAAGTTGCCGTCATCCCTCGAAATAATTTTCGTACCATACTTAAAAAAGGAAGGCTAAAAGACAAATGTTTACTGTGATTATTACACATATTGGCCAAACAAGTTAGTGCCCAAAAAGTGACTTGAGGGACATAAGCAAATCTATTGGAATACATAATTTTCGATGAATTGATACTCGTTTTGAGGGATGAAATCTAACGCGATTTTAAAGAAAACATTTTATATGTACTTAGGTTTATAAAACATTTTTATTAACCCTATGCTGATATTGCTGGATGAACAAAATTCACAGATCCTAGAGACATATATTATGATAAAAGTTTTTGAAAAAACGAGATCTACATATACTACTGCTTATAAAACATAATATTCTACGCTCAATTATAAACAGCAAAGATAAAAGTAGCAAAGAAAGAAACTCGGTAGTATGTAAGCTGATATGCCGGCCTTGCCCAAATTCATATGTTGGGAAAATACGCAGAGTTTTTAAAAACGTGTAGAAGAACACAAAATATATTTTTTGAAAATTAAGAACAATTCCACATTTGTTGATCATTTAACACAAGAAAAACTCTTTTTCGACAATTTTCATATTATTCATACGGTTAGTAAAGGAACAAAGCCAGTATTGCTTAACAGCACAAACAAGTTAACAGATATAAAAATCTAATGTTTTTAACTGTTAAAGACGCATATATAATTCTCTTTCTAAACCTATTTTAACTTCATATCTCACAAATAGGTTAACTTAATTCAGGTTAGGCTATAAAACAATTATATTTAAGTACAAAATATTTACCGGGTTATTACACTTAAGATATTTAAGAGCTAAGAATTTTAGCTATAAGTTTTGTTGCACTGGCACCTGATGAAACTAATGTATAGAGAAACATCATGTTCTTGTAATATAACTGAATTTTCTCAAACAATCGATTAGGGCCTTGAAATAAGTATTTGTGAAAATGTGAATTGAAATGTTGCCACCACAAATACTATGGCACTAATATGATTTGATGTGCAAGTGCTAATGACGTCATTAGTTGTATCGACGTTAAACAAACGTATCATTTTCCACAATATCTGACACTTAATTTATAATTTGAATAAAATGTGATGGCTCCAAATGAATAAAATAAAGATAAACATATTTTTTATTAAAAATACCCACTCAAACTGGTATGAAAAAGAAACAATTAAAATCGATTGCATTTTCCCGATCATTTTTTGCTGATATTACAAGCCTATCGACGGCATTTATAAGTAATATTTAATATTTAAATAATATCTTGAGTAATATTAAATTGAGTAACTATATACAATATACATAATATAGGGATCAACGTACCACGTTAAAATAATGGTACATGAATACAAAAAGTACTTATGTTGCAGCTCAGAGCTCCTCACTATTACGATATTGAAACGTTCGTATTTTTTTATAAAATAAAATGCTGTGCTTACCTTTAGTCAAATAAAAATAAATCCAAATGGCTTTATCAAATGATAAAGCAGATGACTAACTTGACTAACTCGAAATTGAATAATCACAGCGAGTATTGGTAGAGGTATTTCAGAATCTTATGAACCGCGAAATGCGCAAAAGACAAAGTTTGTTCTGGGTTTACAAGTGTATTTTGAAAAGACTGACAGCTACCTTGCTGTATACATAAACAAGAGCTCGGGATAAATTGTAAACAATAAATCTAATATTGTTAAGAAGTGTAACTGAGTCCACGAGAGGGATTTTGTCTCTGCGCATATGAAGGTCACAGCTCATGAGATTTTGAAACACCTCTACCTTTATTTTTTTAAGTTTTAAATTAATGTAGAATTGCTATTCTTAATTGAACAAATTAGTCTAAAGCGTTGCTACCAGGACATATCATTACAAAACCTGTCTGAGACAGAATAACACTGAAACCGTGTTTGAGTATTACAAACCCAGCCTCAAACGAAAATAGTCGGCGAGCCTCAAGGCCCTGCACTGGGACCTCTTCTTTATCTCGTCTACACCGCAGATATGTTTGTAAACATATGCCGATGATACACAACTTTATTTCTCATTTGATTCTAGCAATTACCGCATAGCTACAAATTGAATAACTATTGACTTGCAAGAAATTTACAAATTTTTTTACAAAATATAATTTAAAAATTAACCCAAATAAATCGACAGTAATGATTTTTAGTCAAAATATGTATCACCAAATGGTGTGTGAAAACATAAATATTTTATTAGATAATAATAGGCTCCCAATAGCAAAAAGTTCAAAAAATTTAGGCATCATGTTTGAATCAAAACTCAGATTTATAACACAGCAAACTGGTTCAAAAAACGTACGTTGTGCTGAAACTTCTTTATGTCAATATTAATTAAATATAAACTAAGGAAAAAACTGTGTAAATCTTTAATTTTTATCTATTCTTAATTATGGTATTATTGTGCATTTTTCATGTCTCGATAAAGGTACAATACAAAAAATTCAAAGTAGGAGCCATCTTATTTTTTTAAATATAATTCAATTGAAACATCGGTATACTTAGATGTAAATAATGTGAAGTCACAAAAGTTTGACCCCCTCCTCTCCTCTTGTCACATTCTGTCACACTTTATGGATCCCCTCCTCCCTCCTCAAAGTGTGACATAATTAATGGATTGCCCCATACTGGTATTCGTTATATCTTTGGGCTAAAGAAATTTCAACATGTTTCACAGAAACGTTTGCAACTTGGATGGCCTAATCTTGAAAATATCTACAAATGGTGATGTTTGTTCATAGAGTTCTTACTACTTCAGTGCCGGATCTTAAGCAAAAACTTGTAAATCGAAGAAGTATCCATAGTGTAAATATAAGACCTACTGATATTTTGACCAAGCTACGACATAGTACTGCCATTTTTCTGCGCTCATTCTCCTACAACGCTACATGAAATTATAATCTACTTGTAAATTATTTGAAACATTTTTCCATTAAGGGCCGGTTTTTCAATGTCCAGTTAAGGAGCCTAACTGTCAGATAAAATTTATCTGGCAGATAAACTGTTTTTCAATGTGCAGGTAAAATTTACTGGAGGATTAAAATTACTATCTGAAAGTAAATTTAGCAGAAAGTTGAAAGTGCCAGTTAAGGATTTATTCTACTGTTAGTAGATTTGCACATGCGCATTTGGTTCAATTTCTGACAATTTTAAAACATTCTAACCTAATAACCAATGTGATTGGTTGATATGTTCGTTTTTAATTTGTGATTTATATTAAATATATTATTGCCAATAATGAATAATAATAATAATATTCTGGATATGATGATGACAATGATATTATACAATTTATAAAGTATGAAAGGAGACCCTATACCATAAGGGAACGAGAAAATAATTTTGAGAATTATGATGATAAAGATTTTTTAATAAGATTTCGACTGCGTAAAGAAACTGTTCTACATTTCGTTGATATGATAGAGGAAGTTGCAGGAATAATTCTGTTACTCCAATCACTTAAAGTGTAGTTAGTACCTTTTTTCCCTTTGACACTCTCTATTGCAAATATTGCTGATACACGAACGCACAAAATTAAGAACAGACCATCGATCAACACGCTAGACAACGCAATGAATTTTGAGGTTAAATTAGATAAACTGTCACTAAAACACGCGCGCAATTTGAATTAAACCAATTGAAAGAAACTTCAGGTAGAATCAGTAGTGCCAACATAGCTAAGAAATAATTCAACTCATGAATGCGTAGCTGGCAGTTAAATTACTGTTGATAAACACTACCAAAGATATAACTGCCAGCTAAGCGTAACTAGCAGCTACCTATCTGGCACTTTTAACTGGACATTGAAAAACCGGCCCTAATACGTTTAAGTGTAAAATTAAAAAAATCTTATTTAACCAACAATATGTATAAAACTGTATAAAATATATTAATCATTCTTAATTTGTAACTTTATAATTATTATTTTTGTTTTGATACTTGAAATAATTCTATTAGTTTTATATAACTATTTACTTAGTACAAGTATCATGTTCTCATGTTTTTAAGGGTATAAGTAAGTGGTGGAATAGCTGTTGAGCTAAACTTCGCCCTTGTCTGTAGATTTGTTCATTAGGCTAATATCATTTATCATAAATAAATAATTTACATCATGGCTATCAATCAATAAAAAGTAACAACATTCAATTTATTCCAATAATTAAAAAAATATTCTAAAAATTGCCGGTTGACGCTCATGAAATTGCTGGTGTTACGAACTGTTTCATCGTTGGTCTCTTTTTATGAATTTACAATTGATATTAGACAAAGTACACCTCATTTTAATAATAAAACGCCAAACTGCATATAAGAAAAACACCTAATTATTCGCGAAATTTCTGCAAACCTGAACACCCTGTATATAACTTTTTCAAAACTTACACAATACCGGTATGAAATACAGCTAAATAGGAATTTGACAATGGCTTATCTCCTCGGCAAATCATGCTTTGTTTATGTTCGTCGCAAACTTTCTTCGAAAATGAACGCTTTACCGGAATGCTAATCCACAAATAATACAGCTCGCCTGGAGCACAACTATCTCCGCATCTAGTAATAATTGTTTATGATGATAATTGTTTATTTTCACTTTTCAGCACCGTTGGAATGCGCAGAAATGTTATTTAATTTACAATAAATCAAAACTGCGTTGGAGGATGCAGTGAAAGGTTTACGGTATAATGCCCGCAAGGTAAAATAACATTATTCTATAATTACTTACCACATTTTATTGAGCTATGCAATTTTTCAATATCTAATTAATATGTTATAAGCTGATAGTGACGGTGCACAGGTCGATTTTTAATACGGGTGTAATTATCAATGTCAAACGTATTAAACAACTGCAAACTTTAGATTAGGTTATTAATTATGGATACTAAGTGGCTTACAGCCTAGACCCCCTTTTTAAATTGTAATTAAATAGGAACTTATTGATTATATAAGTTTTTCATGTTATTAAAGGTGTTATAAGTATTAATTAGCGGTATAAGAATTACAGTTTGAACTTGATATAAAAAGACGTTGACATAAATATTTATTAATGCGACAATGGTAGTCAATGGATTACTGGGATAGAGTAATACATATTTTTGTGAAAGTTTCGATCATCGACAAGTTCAGAAGCTCACAAAACGAACTTCATAAAAATTACTAAAAAAAAAAAATAAGTAAACAAAGTAAACATTGTTGAGCACAACACTGGCGTAAAAGAGATTACACTAACTGTCAAGATTACATATAGACTGTAAAATGTCAAAATTGTCAAAATGTGTAAAAAATAGCGAAATAATACATGACGCCTCGAACATACACACACACACCCACACATACACTAATAAGAAAAGGACGTAACGTCTAATTCACAAGCTCAAAAAGGTGTTAATTCTTGAAATAGCTCCTAAAAATATGAGCAACAGCTCATTGGATTTGGAATGACGTCTAGAAAAATATATTAAAATATTTTATTATTACATAAAAAATTGCAAAAGTTATAAACAAATTAAGATGAAAAAAAATGGCATTTATGTTTTCGCATATAACTCAAAAACTGTAAGCGATAACGGAAATCGAAAAAAAGATTCTTAAAGAGGAGGACATTTCCAATAAAAAAGGCGCAACTCCCGATACTTTATCTCCATGATTTATAATTTTAATTTAACGCTGAAAATAGGGCTCCGCACGACCGCTGCAGGAAGCACGCGCCGCCTCAAAAGCGTGTATCACATAAAATAATTTTATACTATTAAATATTTATTAAAAAATTCGAAAAAATTATGGTGTATTCTTAACAATTCAAAGAATAAGGTCCCATTGGAAAAAAATGTTAAAGTTTATTTTTCAACAAGTTAGGCCGTTGTTAACTAATGAAATTTTATGGGACCTTCGTTGTCACTGGAGACAAAAAATTTGTTTTAAAAATAATTGGCCTATAAAATTTTCGCTTCTTGGAGCCCTTCTTATACATATACTTAGCATGATCAAAATATAAAACTTTTTAAAAATTGATTGTTTTGTTTATTATAATTTTTTTAAATAAACAAAAAGTTAAAAAACAAAGTAAAGTTGTAAAATAATTTATTTTTCAAATTCGTTATCATATTACTATTTTTGCATTGAAGATTGTCTTGAGATTATGATTTAAAAAAAAATTAAAAACGTTATTTTATTGTTTATAATCGTTTTTTTTTTAATTATCTATCAGTTGAATAATTAGTTAAGAAATTACATTTTTCTTAAAAAATCATAATTGGCAATCCTCAATAAAATACCAAAAAAATATTTTTTTATCAACAATTTCATTGTTTATTAACTTAACAATTTGTTATAAACAAATTCTGACAATCCTAATATTTTTATTGTATTAAAAAAAACTATAAGAGTACCTAAGAGAACTATAACAAGACCATTACTGTGAATTTTCACTAAATAATTTCAGTGGTTTGCAAAATAGCTGGATTTTCAACTACGAAATAGGAAGATTAACATAATTTTTAAATTTAAATCTAGCTATTTTGCAAACCACTGAAATTATTGAGTGAACATTTATACTAATAGTTTTATTATGGTTCTATTTAGATACTCTTATAGTGTTTTTAAATATACAGACTAAGAAAAAAAAAATATGGACCAAAAAAATAAATATTTCCCTACCGGATGTCTCTTTCTAGGGAATAATAATAATAATAATAATAATAATAATAATAATAAAACGTCTTTATTAAGGCGAAGTTTAGCCATAGGCTACTCTTACACTTAACCTTAATGACCACCTTAAGGCTTTTAATTATATTGGAGTTATACCACGGTGGGTAACTCTTGCCCTTAATTACGGTTTTAGGGACAACTCTATATTGGGTGGCCTAAAGATCTTTATCAGAGAGTATGTTCGACCAGCTAGTATTTTATTAAATAAACACATATTGATCAAAACATTTCTTACCGAGACGTTTTAATTGGATCAAACTTCTGTCTGTACAGAGGCGTGAACTTAGATTAAAACTATCGACATTTTAAGGCAAATAAAATCTTAATTGGCGTATAATGATACAGTTATAAATATGATATAGGTAGGTAGGTACGTACCATAATTGCCTCGACCGCTTTAAAATAATTAATTGAAAGATATTATTAATGACTTAGTTAATTTTTAAGGAGCTTGCATTAATTTGAAATGCTACTTTTAAATAAAATGATTTACAGTTTAAAATTAATTTGCCTTATAGGTTAAAAACCTATAGTTAGAATGGACTTTTTAACAAATGCAAACATCTGAAACTAATGTTCTTAGGATTAACAAGTATAATTTCACTTTGTACCGGATATTTATTGCTTAAAATAAACAATTAACTGAAAGCAGTGGAAATGAGAAACAAGTTTTTAAACATTAATTTCAGATTACGCAAGTACTTACGTATACATTTTTGTAGAATGAAAAGGGCATTTTCAGTGCTGAAATTTTTTATTTTAGAACAACTGACTGAAACTTCTACTTTCAGTATTTGAATTTTTTTTTAATAAATAACTGTTATGAAATAAGGAAAATTAAATTTCTCTATTTTTTCACAATAAAATGTTCGTATCCCAGTTATTCGACAGTTATACTCTTCGCAAATACAAAACAAGGAGTACCTATATTGCATTTGATCGATCGGTATATTTCTAAAACCGATAATAAAAAAAAAATGTTTTTAAATTTTTTGTTATTAAACAAAAACTATCTAGTTTGTTTCTTTCCAAAATTAATATTTGGGTATACATTTTTATACAACGTAGAGACACGACTTTTTCAACCTAACGCCAGATCTGTTCAATTTTCACCTCCCGCTCATTTTTCCACCTTATACTAGGTCTCTATCTCTCTCTTTCTATTTATAAATTTCTAACTGTCAACGACTATATTGGCAAGGTGTGAAATCCCCAAAATAAAACCGTTATGGGCAAATTATTTTGCAGAGGTGACTGGACAATTCATTTTTCGTTTACGTGAGAGATTTATAAACCATTCACATGACTCATTCATACGTTGCTATGAAGCAATAACCTTAACCTGGTGGACGGGTTTTTAATTTTTAATTAGTTTTACAACATTTAAGAATCATTTCTCTTTTTAATCTTTAGGAAGTTGGAAGTATTTGTCTAGTATTTTATTTGGAAGTAGAAAGTGTATTTTTTAAAATTGCAGTAAATTATTATTGCATTAAAAACATAACAGAATTAGGTATTAGTTGACAGCTATAGCTATAGAAGGCTTATCACCATATAAAAAACCGCTGCCTAAGGAATCACTACTTCCACATCCATATTGCCCATCCAAGTCTCTTTAAAGGGAAACATCTTGACTATATTTTTTGCATTCTAATATGTGGAAATAATTGGCCATTGAATTTTAATATAATATTTGAGGCAGATATCATAAAAAAAATTGCTAAAAATGAGATTTCCGAACTCTTATGGAGTGGATCTGGAAAATACTATAAAATAATTTGAGGCCTTGGCTTCTAGTATATATATACATCATGTTTAAAAATGAATTATTATTTGTTTACTTATAACTGTATTGAAACATATTCTTTATAGGATTTTGCAAACAGCAGAAAAAATAACTATATACAGGGTGTTTGGTGCATCGTGTGCCAAATGGAAATTGCCGACAGAAATGGTTATCTGCTCTCCTTTCCGACCCCTTAACACTTCCCATGCCCTGCAGGATTTTTCATATCGACCTTCTATCTTTTTAATGAAAAAAAACCCAAATTCTACATTTAAATTCAAATTATAAAAAAAGTATTAGGCGTAGACTGCGAATTTAATTTTTATTTTGATGTGTATTGTTGAAGGGTTCTTTTAAATCCAAAATTACTGGCATTAGTCAACTAGTTGTTTTTTTATTCACTCGCAAACTTTCGGAATAGGCAAAATTTAAATTTAAACTTAGACTTTAGACGGCTATAACAAAAAAACTCAGAGCAACCGGGATCTTCCAACTCCCTCAAAAATTCTCTAGTCTATCCTCTTGCTAATGATGTGCCACATGGCATAAGAATCTTTTAATAACTTCGTGAATTCGCTAAATTAATGAATCGGGTCACATAAGGCTAATATTCAAAATTTCGAATAAAAAATTATATTTGCTTAAATTATGCATGGCAAACAGGTAAAATCTGTTATCTCAATCTTGCTAAGTAAAATCTATCTTCTATCTCTTTCTGTTCATTGGTTTTCTTGAAATAAAGAAACAGTTACGTTTTTATCATTTATTAAACAAATCTAAAAATCTTGCTCAAAGTATTGGTCTCTGTTACGAATGCAGGCCCGACATCTGCTTCGTATTTCGACAGTTGTTGTATGAAGTCGTATTTCCTCCCTAATTGTACCGAAAGCCGTTTCTATGCGTTGGACAAGAGGACAAGTTCCTCCCTAGTCGCAACCTCCGTCCTGTACGCGAGCTCTTTGGCACGTCCCCAGACATAAAAATCCAACGGAGTTAGGTCTGGGGAACGTGGAGGCCATTGAATAGGGCCATCCCGCCCAATCTACGCATTTGGGAACACATTGTCTAGATATTGTCTTACAATCAATCGCCAGTGCTCGGGACAGCCGTCATTTTGAAAAACTATAGGCGTATGCGTAGATTGGGCGTAATGGCCCTATTCAGACCTAACTCCATTGGATTTTATGTCCGAGGTCGTGCCAAAGAGCTCGTGTACGCGACGGAGGTTGCGACTAGGGAGGAAATTGTTCTCTTGTCCAACTCATAGAAACGGCTTTCGGTACAATTAGGGAGGAAATACGACTTCATACAACAACTGTCGAAATACGAAGCAGATGTCGGGCCTGCATTCGTAACAGAGACCAATACTTTGAGCAAGATTTTTAGATTTGTTTAATAAATGATAAAAACGTAACTGTTTCTTTATTTCAAGAAAACCAATGAACAGAAAGAGATAGAAGATAGATTTTACTTAGCAAGATTGAGATGACAGATTTTACCTGTTTGCCATGCATAATTTAAGCAAATATAATTTTTTATTCGAAATTTTGAATATTAGCCTTATGTGACCCGATTCATTAATTTAGCGAATTCACGAAGTTATTAAAAGATTCTTATGCCATGTGGCACATCACTAGCAAGAGGATAAACTAGAGAATTTTTGAGGGAGTTGGAAGATCCCTGTTGCTCTGAGTTTTTTTTATAGCCATGTAAAGTCTAAGTTTAAATTTAAATTTTACCTATTCCGAAAGTTTACTAGTGAATAAAAAAACAACTAGATGACTAATGCCAGTAATTTTGGATTTAAAAGAACCCTTTAACAATACACATCAAAATAAAAATGAAATTCGCAGTCTACGCCTAATACTTTTTTTATAATTTGAATTTAAATGTAGAATTTGGGATTTTTTTCATTAAAAAGATAAAAGGTCGATATGAAAAATCCCGCAGGGCATGGGAAGTATTAAGAGGCCTGAAAGGATAACAGATAACCCTTTCTGTCGGCTATTTCCATTTGGCACACGATGAACCAAACACCCTGTATAATTAAAAGAAAAACTATGTATAAAAATATCAATGAAATCATTGCATTCTTTCGATAACCTGAATTCAGGTTATGCTAGCAAATTAATATCCTAAAATGAATTTGTCTAATTTCTTATTTGACCATTCTCATTCTAACACTAGCATCGACACAGTCCCCTACGGCCATGCAGATTAAACTAGTATCTACATAACCCCCTACGATTATGAAGATTCAGTTAAAAATGATAACAAAGGCCTAAAATGAATTTATTGATCTACCCTATTGTCTTTAAAAGTTTTCATTCCAATGGATTACATTTTCATGAAATCTATCATTCTGTTTCTTGGAAACGTTTTCCCTTATTCTGGAGCTCATCAGAAGGACATAAAGCCACTCATAAAGATGTTTCATGCAAAACCAAGACAATTTCTATGAATAAGTGTGAAATAATTATATTTGACATTTTTTCTCCTGTTTGCCAAATCCTATAAAGAATATGTTTCAATATATACACCAATTCGCAAATTTCTGTAATCTTATCACCTTGTTTTACTTATTTTCCATTATCAAACAAATCAACATGGGCTTGTTTCTGGTAAATCTGCTGAAACAAGCCTTATTTTATTTTTTAAATTTATTTAATTGCGTTATTATTTATTTTAACGATTTTTCCAAGGCATTCGATCATCTGGATCATGGCATTCTATTAGAAAAATTGAGTCAATTCGGTTTATTAGTAGCACAACTAGATTTCTTGTGTTCGTATTATATAGTATAGTTTTATTTTTCCTATTCTTCTCGGGTTGCTAACGATTTGTCATTTTAGGGGGTGTTTACAAACACTAAAATATAGGATGTTCCTTAATGGCGTGCTAATATTTCAAGGTGTGATTCCCATAAAACAAAAGTCGATTACAAGGACCAGACCAATCATCTCCAGTGTATTTTGGTTTGCTGAATCCGAATCCGGTGTCATTTTTGCTTCACCACGTCATAATTTTTTGCTATACTCAAAAAACAGTTAGAAAAATGCAAAACGGGAAAATTGCACTTTTCTAACGATTTTATGAGGATAGAGAAAAATTGTGATGTGGTGGGGCAAAAATGACACCGGATTCGGATTCTACAAGCCAAAATACATTGTAGCGTGGTCCGCGTAATCGACAATTTTTATTGTGTGTGTGTGTGTGTGTGCGCCTGTGTAATTAGTTTCAACATGAATTTAAATGTTTTAATCAAGAACTGTGCGTCTGACGAGAAAAACGCAAGAGACCGTTTTCATGTAGAATTGATCAGTCTAATCAGGAAAAATATCGACATGGAAAAATGTCAGTGGCGCACCACTTTTTTGGTAAAAATATCAGAGGACATGCTCGCAGGGATGCCACTGGTGGAGCGATAACATAACTTTTCTAATTAAAATATGTGGTTCTATATATCCTATTAACTCATACCAAAATTGAAAATAATATCTAAAATACTTTCTGAGATATTAAAAAATAACGGGTGGAAAAAAAAATTCAACACCCTGTAGCAAAAAATTTAAGCCGTTACGGACGTATGTTCATATGAACTTTTCTTCATAAAATGATCTAAGAAATTGCAACCTGAAATATTAGCACGTCATTAAGGAACACCCTGTATACTTACTATCGAAATAATAATGATAATTTCAGGAATTACTGATAGGACTATAACTAAAAATTTTAATTCATTACTCACCCCTATGTCGACATTGTTTCCTGTACTTCTATATTTATCAAAGACTCGTTCAGATTTAAAACCATCACAAATAAAATCGAATCACAATTTGACAAATTATTCCTTATTTTTTCGTAGTGTATACTTATACTAAGCAAGATACACTACGTACTTTATTACACACACTAAAAACCCCGCCTTCTACTTATTTACATTATTTAATTTAATTAATCAAATATATTCTGGCGATTGTTAGCCCGGTTGAAAAACAGTAATCCAGTTTATCGCAGTAAGCCGTGAAACGGTGATACAAGCCATATGGATAGTTCTGTTTAACGCCGCCAGATTGTACTTTTCCGCGAATTTCAACAAACGCGCTGTCTGCGTAATGCTTCTTGTGGCCAACTTGATTGTTTACCTCAGTGTGTGCTATTGTTGAAGGTGCGGGGTTTCGGTTAATAAAAATAACGTTGTGAAGTGTACATATCAAGTTAAAAGACTATAAATTCGTTGGTTGTCATTAAGTGATATTCTTAATCATGCAAACGATGTTTATCAAACCCTAGTTAAACATTTATATTTACCAAAACGTCGACTTGGTTAATAGTTGATAGTTTTTCCAGTCTTTCTTTATGTTTCGGGCTATTATATTTCTATTTACGATACGAAAGTCTTTGAAAATTCATAAACTAGCTTCATTTGTAGTTCATGAGGTTTGTTCCAACAACAATCATGAACTAGTTACAAACTACTTAGAGCCAATCAGCTCTTTATAATGTGGTCAGGTGATCAATCAGGGACTGTTTTCAACCAATCACATTACTTCTGATTAGTTCGGGATTCTTGTTGGAACAAACCTTTGGAAACAGTGAGAGAAATAGGTCAGTGCATTGTTACCGGTGATGTCACGCATAACCTATTAAACATCAAGTGCGCGTATTTTGTGAAAATCCTCGCTACGAGGTGATTGACCTGATGGATTTTATTTTCGACAAATAATTCTAACAGCGGTCCGTGCATAAAACAACAAAAGATGTGCAACTTTTAAGAAGTTAAACTATTTATGATGTGATCTGTGCTTGGAGAATGTTTTATTTCGTTTACAAGTGTCTAGTGTGTGTCTGCAAGTGTGGAGCATTGCGGATATATCACCTAAAACTGGTTTTGATATAGAGTCGTCCATTGTGGAAATAGGAACTGATAAAGAAAGCACTAAAGCTGTAATGGTGAGTAAAATATTTACAGGTATATTTAAATTAACATTCGGACACATATTTATAAAGTGCAATGGAAATTCACCAGTATCTTTACGTGTTGAGGTCCAAAAAACACATAAAACTGGCCTGTAAAAAGGATCTGCATGTACGTATGTGTGTGGACACGATAGCACTAATACTAGAGAACCGAATCTGATGAAATTTGGTCTAAGGGTAATATTGCAGGCATTGTACATAACCTGAATTTGGAGCAAGCGTATGACGTTTAGTGCTCTTTTGAAACTTTATTTTCTTTTACCTAAAACTAATAAAATATATTATATAGGATGAATCACAAGTGCGTAGACGATCAATATCTCCTCAATCGTTTGAAATATTAAGAAATGTCTCAAATGCTCCGCCAGAATCAAGTGTTTCCGTTGAAGATATCAAAAATTTGCTCATTATAAAAAAGAAAGCTTGACTAATTGCCTAAAAAAAGTCCTCTTGTAATTTTTTGTACATGCCATGATATTCGAGAAAATTAATATTGACAAAAATTGTAAGATTTGTATTTTTAATGCTCGCGAATTTTCGTTTATTTGAAATTTCTTGCGCGCGGGGCAATAGAAAAAATCGGTAAAGGTATTTACACAGAACTTCCCTCGTTATTTGTGCATGGAGGTCAGTCTAAAAAATTAATAATTACGAAATGACATTCAGAATAATAATCGGAATATAGTTATTGCTATTGTTACAAAGAAAACCTGATAAGTTTTGGTCAAAAAAATATACAGATTGCTCATCCAACAGCAAAAGTTCAATACTAAATAGCAGGTGCCACCACATATGGCAGGCTTGCGCAAATACCTTTACAAATGTCCACCATGACTGAATTATTTCTTGGGATGACCACCCTATACATTTTTCAATAAAAGTATAAGAGATGCACATGCCAGATATTATTGCCATCTGTCACATTTTCAATCCAACATTCACGTAATGGAGTGGAAGTATAGTGGTGGTTAAAAAATTTCATTTTTTTTTAATTTTTCAAAAATGTGGGTAAAAAAATTATCTAAATTTTTTCTTCTGAAATAGGTTTAAAATGTCAAACGTAGAAATTTTAAATTTGAGCAAAAAGGAAAGTTTCCTTCTATTCTATAGTAGTGGTAAAAAAAGTTTAAAATTTAAAAATTATATATTTTTTTAAAATAGGTTTAGAATGCTATGAAACGTGAAAATATTAAATTTGAGCACATGAAAAAAATTTCGATCTATTTTAGTGGTAGAAACTTTTTGAAAAATGTTGGTGAAAAAGATTTTCAACATTTTTTATCTGAAATAGGTTTAGAATGTCATGAAACGTGAAACTATTAAATTTGAGCAAAAAAAAAGTTTCCATCTATTCTAGTGTTAAATTTTTTTCCAATCTGGTAAGATAATGTTGCAAACATTTTTTTTCCGAAATTGGTTTGGAATGTCATGAAAAGTGGAAATTCTAAATTTGAGCAAAACAAATTTTTAGTCTATTCTATAGTACTTAGTGATAAATGGATTAAAAATGTTTCCAATTTTTTTTAAATTTTTCAAAAACATTTTTAAATTTGTTTGAATAGTTTTAGAATGCCATGGAAACGTGGATAGTTTAAATCTGAACAAAGAGAAAAAAAATTAGATTAGTGGTAAAATTTTTTAAAAATAGTAAAAAAATATGTCTAATTTTTCTTTTATATAGATTTAGAACGCTATGAAACGTGTAAATTTTAAATTTGAAGAAATAAAAAAAAATTCCATCTATTTTAGTGGTAAAAAAATTTTCAAAAATGTAGGTAAAAATAATTTAATTTTTTTTTTTTTTAATTAGGCTTAGAATGCCATGAAATGTGGAAATTTTAAATTTGAAGAAAGGAAGAACATTTTTTCATCTATTTTAGTACTTGGTAAAACATTTTTCAAAAATGTTGGTGAAAAAAATTTTCAAAATTTTTTTTTTCTGAAATAGGATTAGCATGTCATGAAACGTAGAAATATTAAATTTGAACAAAAAAAATGTTTTTCACTATTTATTCCGTTTAGACGGTCCACCCTGTATATTTTCCAGTGAAAATTTTACCATTTCTTCGCTGTCAGTAGAATTAACTGCCTACCAAATTTGACTGCTCTCCGTCAAGTAGTTTTTTAGTTAATGCACCAACAGACAGACAGACAGAGAGACAGACAGACTGACGGAATTGAAAAACCTATATTTTCGTAATCTACGTGATCTGAAACGTCAGAATCCGAAAAAATCTCGGGGTTTTTTCTCGAATACAATACTTCCCTTCGGTATGCGAGGGAAGTAAAAATGGAATTGCTTGAAAACCAAACAAGCTAGGAAAAAAAATCAGAATGGGTTTTAAAGGGGATATAAAACACTCTCTTGTGTTGCCCTTTTTGTTGGCTAATAATATTTATTAGTATATAAAAATAACAATATAATATAGTTACTCTTGATATTTTGTACATCTAACTAATCACAGGCCCATAAAAAATAACTGACTTTATTATAAGTTATAAATGCATTCTTTCAGTTCAAGGTAGTACTTCAATGCAGAAAAGTTAGGAATAAAAATATTCACATTTACAAATTTACCAGCATGTTGAAGTTAACAAAAAAAAAATTCAAAAAAGGCTGCATATTCAATTTTTTGATGATATTTTTTTATGCAATTTTTTAACTATTAAATGATTAGAAACAATAGTTATATGATATATAAACCCAAAAAAAATTAAGCTAAATTTGGGTCTCTTTTTAATTTTTAGGAAACAATAAAAAATTGGCCAAAATTTGGCTAATTTCAACATGCTGGTAAATTTGTAAATGTGAATATTTTTATTCCTAACTTTCTCTGCATTGAAATACTACCTTGAACTAAAAGATAATATATTTATAACTTATATTAAAGTAAGTCATTGAATATTTGTGAATAGTTAAAAGCGCAAAAAATCAATATATTGTTATTTCTATATACTAATAGATATCAATAGTCATCAAAAATGGAAACGCAAGAAAGTATTTTATATCCCCTTTAAAACCCATTTTGATTTTTCTTCCTATCTTGTTTGGTTTTCGAGCAATTCAACATTTTCTATAGGCTGCACGCAAAAAATTTCAAATAAAGGAAAATTCATACGCATTAAAAATTTTTTCTCGAAAATCATGGCATATACAAGAAAATTACAAGAGGACTTCTTTTTCGGAAATTAGTCCAGCTTTCTTTTTTATATTGGGCAATTTTTTATATCTTCAACGGCTAACGAGTTATCAGTAAAATGAGTTTTTTTTCACCGAAGGGGTGGTGTTTTGGAGGTGTTGCGAGGCACTCCAGAACTGATTTTTGAGGTTTTGTGATGTATAATCCCTCCACTAACAGTTATTGAAGAAAAATCTCAGATAACATAATAAACACCAATTTTTGGCAAAAAACCCTAAATTCTTGCACTCTTGCATTTTTTACGTAGTTTTTGAATTATTGCGAAAAGAAAAACATGAAGAAATATCAACATTTTCATTCGCGAATAACTCGAGAAATATTGATCTATCGAGAAAACTTCATAGAAATTTTTTTGCCTAGAATTCATCCCCCAATCGATTTCTGGGTTCGGTTATTTTGAGTTTACTAATTTCCACCCCTGAGAAGGGGTGACATCAACCCCGAAACAATATAAATAATTATTTGCGTCACTTTGGATTAACAAAGACATTTTTAAAAAAATCATTAAAATCGGACTTGTCTCTGAGGACTAAGAATTAAAAACCTTCATTGATACGACTGTTAAAGTACAGACTGAAGCAAAAAGTTCGAAAACAAGAACAGACATGTTTATATTAAAGATAATATCACTGCGGGGAGCAGTTTTCTGAAAACACACAAAAATTGTAATATGTAACTATCACGTGTTTAAAGAAATACTTAGAATTATCAGTAACCCTGTATATAGGATTTCCAGCAAGTTCTCTTATGTGTAAAAATTGCTTTAGTCATTTTCCCGTTTGATTACATACCATCAATATCAGCGATCTAAGCATTTTATCATAAATAAAAAATGGGAAGGTAAACCAAACAACAAATAAGTAAAAGTAAAAATTCCCAAACAATTCACTATCAACGAGGACAAATCATCAGCGCATCCCCATGTGAAAACCGCGCGTGTAGCCCTCACTCAACACATCACATCAACAACACTCATTTCTAAATGTACTTCAAGTGCACCAGAAACCTCGACACAAAAACGACATAAATGGATACTTGCCGAATTTTGAACTTAAAACAGCAAACGTGCAAATGCATGTCATTGAATTATTTGTGTCTATGTGACAATCCTCACTATCAACAAGTCGACTCTCAGTTTAATCCGACGCTTTTACAGTGACTGAATCATAAGGTGTTGAAAATAGATTTTAAAATCAAATATAACGCGTAACCACTGTTTACACACCTATAAATACGTTAGACAAGCGTCTAATTTTGGGGACATCAGAAAAATGGACATAATTTTAAAAGATGAGGGATACGTTGTTTTTAAGCACACTGCCAATTTTTTTTGTGCACATCTGTCCCTTGCCAAATAGTGAACATTCTCATAGTAAATAGCCCAGCTAAAAGTGCATTCGATAGGGATACGGGATATGAAGACACACGTTCATAATGTATCTAAGCACGACGCATTTTAAAATATAGCTCGAAACCTCACGTCCCTAGCAGTCATAGGGGTGGGGGAGGTATCTTGGTACATTATTTTTAAAAGTCGGTGAAACGCACGACGAGTATAGTTAAGTTACTTAATATGCGAGTGAATAACCACTCGCATATTAATTGATGATGAATTGATTTGATATAAATCAAAACTTCCACTGAGGCTCACTCTTACTTATAGTTTACTTAATAGGTTCAGCTTTTTGATAAAGCTAACCATTTGGTGGGAGATTGTCCGGGTCATTTGGCAATAGTTGTCCTTCGTCAGATAGTGAGAACCAAATTCTATCTGCAGCACATTAAGTACATAAAATATGCTCTGCCATTTCATCCTCCAAAAACCGACAGCGATCAGCATTTGGAGATAGAGACGATATATTTTGCAGTGCATAATATAAATGCCTATAACAGTGCTTAGATCTAACCTGTTTAACTCTAGTAACTTTTTAGTTCCTAATTCCAATAGTTTATGATAAAACCTTTGAATAGAATAATTCGGGTTGTTCCTGTCAGTATTCCTCTTTCAGACTGAGCTAAGATAGGCATTTCAGCGGTGTTTGAAAATATGCTACTAGTGTTAGATCTGATTCTAAAAATCTTCAGCATCTTCTCTGGTCAGAGAGTCATTGCTGCCCATGCCTATGCCAAAGTGGTCAGGTGGATACCTGACCACTTTGGTATGGAATCTGGTCTGGATAGATCAAAGTAAATTTGTTATCTCTGCCCAATCGAGATAGATAGAGTGTTGTGGTAGTTCCAAACACTTTTTAGAATTACAACAGCGATCGGAACCAAAAGCTTTAATGGCCGGTTAACTGTCTAATTTGTGACTGGAGTGCGCTCGCTCCAATTTCTGTAGACCCAGTGCATTGACATAGATTTCAATCTGAGACTGAGCCGCATTACTATCGAGATTTGAAGTTATTCCTATCTTTGAGTTGAAACTGTATACTCACTCATCTCTTAAAGGAAATGTTGGTTGTTAAAGGACAACTCGTAGTTTGTCTTAATAGGAATTACATCTGAAAAGCATTCCGATTATGTTGTGACTATGTCATCTATCAGCCTACTACGTTCCATGATGCCCAGCTTATGGCATATTAATAACTCGGTTGAGCTAAAAAGTTCACATAATGACACAGTAACTATTAACGATAACCGCCGTGCTACGAGCATTCTCGAAGAAAATAGGCTCCTGATTCCCGCTACCAAAACTTTACATTTTTCAATTTAGAATAACATGGGTTTCGTGACTGAAGAGAAACGTATACGCTTTGTTGCTTTCAATTCAAAGAAGTGGTTAATAAATTTTACTCGATTTTTTTCCCATTTATAAGGCAATGTTTGTTAACTAGATCTTAAAAGGCTGGAACCGTAAATCCTTTTCAGCAATTTGCAAACAACCTTGAAGATATTCAAATCCTGCGAAAGTTTAGAAATAGACGGTACAAACAATACATCATGGCAGCACACACATCACACATGTTAAATGACCTCCAAATCCAAACAAATGTTTATCTAGAAGGAAGGTTACGGATTCGAAAAAACGAAGACCACACCAATGACATACAGACATTGCCAATGTCGGAGCTGAGGGGTTGGATTCAGTACATGATAGACAATGTGATTAAGCATGTTAGCTACACAACAGGCTTTAACCCATTGCGCTACCATGGTGTACTTAAGGATTATCAGTGGTGGTTACACACTTCTTCCAACCCATGAATGTCAAATGATGGCTGATGTTGTTTCCCAAAACTGTATACCTACTATTTCAAGAGATGTAATAAGGTCCTTTTTCACATGATGCTCACTTTAACTATGCTCCATCATCAGATGTATTCCACTACTAAAACATTTTCTATGCACCATCCTTTGTATACATATTTTTCAAAATATATTCAATTTTCAATAGTCTCAAATTTGGGAAGTTTTTATGCAACCACCAAGTAACTCTAGATTAACAGTTGGAACTTTTTCTCTGATCTTTATTACTCATTCATGCCATCATTGATAACTCCAAAACAAATAAGATTATTATCGCGCCATTCTTTATCTCTATTTATTATTATTGTGGCCTAATAAGTTCTCTGGCGCCTTAACTACTGCGCCTATAAACACAAATAATCTGTTTTTTTATCAAACTTAATCAACAAATCTGTTTGTTTTTAAGTGTTTTGAGTCAGCCCCTGGCCTATAAGATTCATGCACTGGACGCAATTCTACATTATGTTTTACGTAATACAATTTGGAATTATTATTTGTGCCAAATACTAACACGTCACAAGGTACAGTTCAGCTCCAAGCACGTTTTTTTTTTGTTAAATTTAAACTTGATAATTAGGACTGAAGCGTATAATTGAGTAGCTAACTGATAGTTTCTTGGCGAACAGCTGACTAATTTGCATTAAAAATTATACCAGAAGCTAGAATGTAGATTATCGAATTTAAAAAATCGCATATATTGGCAATGTAAATGTTAATGATTCGACTAAATAAAGATGTTATTATTTTTTTATGCATATAGTATATTTCCTTGTGGGTTTATATTTATTAGAATAGTTTAAGTATAAATAAATTATCAGCTTGTTTCCGGCGGTTTTATTCATATTCTTTTTCACGTTATTACTAGCAAAGATTGAAAACAGAAAGGTTTATGTTCTGATTTTACTCTTACTTCTAGCAACAACTAATGAGAACAAAAAATTTTGCTCTTCGAGAACAGAACAATAATAATCAGGGAGCAGGTCTCTCAGAAATAACAATATAGAGAACAGTGTCAGGAACAAAATACACTGAAACAATACGGCGTGAACCAAAAATCGGAATCAAAATGAGAACAAAAATAAAAAAGGCACTACGGCGCTCTAGCTCTACTTCTGGCCTGCCATTTTGAATCTCTCCTAATTGGACATCAGATTAGTTATCAGCGACCACGAAAACCCCTGAGTTCCTACTTTCAGCCTAGAGAAGGAAAGATATGAGATTTCTCTGACTTTACCTCAGGTCCGCTATTTTCATTTCAAAAACGAAAAAAATACGACTATTTCCTGAGAAGCTGACTCTGCTTCTGATCCGCCATTTTGAATTTGTCAAACTAGACCTCGGATTTGTAATCAGCGACCTCAAAAACCCCCCGAGTACAGATTTTCAAGGCCAACATATACATTCTCAATTTTGTTTTCAAGAAAGTCGATTTTTTTCTGGGGAGTTCAAAGTGTGTCGAGTTCGGTGAAAGACGCATGTTTCGTGGCTCCTACGGGATCTCGATAAATCCGGATAAAGCGGCAACAAAACGCCGAAATTGTACTGAATTAGAGCGTGCACAATTCTGCAATGATTGATATAAATTTTCGCGAGTATGGCTATTTCATATAGTTGATATAACAGATAAGTTTTTTTATGCTAGCATTAGCTTTATTTATGTCTTTATTAAATTTTAAACAAGAATTGGAGATCAAAATTGAAAAGAATTTCCCAAATTGGACCTCAGACTCCTCATCAGCAACCTCGAAAACCCCGGAGCAAAGATTTTCTGTACGATAATAGTTTTAAATGTTTGTTTGTTTTCTACAAATAAATGTCTTGACGAAAAGAAAAGCAATCTAGCACGGCCCTGCTTCAACCGCAGAAATTCTTTACTCATTCATCAAAAGCATCATTTTCCTAGAATCACAGACAACCACACCATTCAGCAATAGATAACATAAGTTTATTATATCGCTTATAAGAAGAAAATAGTGAAATGAAAATAAACAACATTAATGACCGGAAATGATAAGCGTAAACATATGCACATTATATAAAAGCATCTCTGTGTTGTAAATTAATAATAATTTATTTCACGTAATTTGCGTGGAAGTAAAGCCGAGCATCTATTAATACCCCATTAATCAGTGAGTATAATTACCTTCAATATCGAGTGCTTATCCACTAACGGGTCGAAATTTATTAATGTTGCTGATATCACGCAAATGAATAAGAGAAAACTACAAGGAAATTTTCACTATCTCTTCAATCTTGAAACCAACAACACACCTTTATTCATTGACTTTGCGAGTGCAAAGTAAAATTAATAACACGGAAGAAGTTCTACATGGTGAATCACAAATTTTAGTAGGTATGTTTATTATTAAGTCCATTACGACAATTTTACTTTTCTCTTCTGAAATAATAGACAACATGAAACATTGGTCAACTGGTATTGACCTATGTGTTCTCGAAGTCATACTTAAGCATCGTTTAGTAATAATAGTGGCAGTTTTTATCTTCCAATTACATATACAAATACTGTTACGTGTTTTCCACCTTTTAGGAAACACCCTGTATAAATTCGTGGGTTCTAAATAATTTTAACACGGGGTAAACCACTAACACTTTATTTAATAATTTACTTATTATACAAAACTTCTTATTTATAATGTCACTTTCGCTATTAACTTTAGTAAAACTTCTCCTCCTGCGCCGGTAATCGCGCCTTATATACTCTGAAATTGCCTCTGGATCCATCCAGAACACAATCAAGAATCATCTCCCACCACACTCTAGAAAACTCTATCGCTTTCTACAAGTTTCCAGTCACTCACTATTAGGCATAGGCGTACCAATCGCCAATTTCAAGGGGGTGTAATACATAACAATACTAATCATACAAGTAAATAATAGTACAGAAGTCAGCGTGCAATTACCTGACACGTTTGTATCAGCTAAAGACGTGATTAATCCTGTTCCTTAAAGCATGACAGATAAAGAACATGATATGAGAAACTTTCTTAGTGCTGGAAACTTCACTAAATAACTCAAAACATCTTTTAAAATTGTTACAAGTATTTGTATCTAGCGAATATTTTTTTATCGATTACTTGCCACTTATTGAATTCAAAAATATAACTGGCATACATCCCGGTTAGTGGAGGTCCAGCGACAGACATTCTAAACATGCAAGCAATCTGGAGGGTCGTTCCAACACGTAGTCCGGTCGCCCAGCGAACGATCACATGCAGTCGCTAAGTTGTCTATTTTCTTTTAGTTGCATCCTATTTTCAAGTCGTTTATATACGGTTCTAGTGATGCGATAATCAAATATCAGCTATATGAAATAGCCAGACATGCTAATTTATACCAATTATTGTAGAATTGTCTACGCTTTCATTCAACACAATTTCGCACGATTTCCCACAGTTTTAACCGAGTTTATTTGAGATTTCCTAGGAGCCACTTAAACGCGTCTGATGATTTATTTGTTGTGAATTAAGTATCACTTTCCTATTAAAATAATTGAATTAAATTAAAAATTTCCCATTTCCACCAAATATGGCTAGGAACCATCTCGCAAACAAAAAACCGTTTTGAAATCGGTTCAGCCATCTTGAAGCTACGATGCCACATACACACATATACACACAGAAAAATGCTCTTACTTTTGCGTCAGGAGTTAAAAATACGATCGGCATACATCCAGGTTAGTAAAGGTCCAGAAGCAGACATGCGTTCAGGTTATCGGTGGTTCAGCGGCAGACATGCAAGGTGTCTACTTTTAAGCCATGATTGGTAAATGTTAGCTGTCTCTTTAAATAATTAACTTCATTTACTAAGTTTCCACCACTAAGAAAAAATCTCGTATCACCTTCTTGTTCGCCATTGAAACGTTACAATTTTCTTAAGTGGAAATAAAACGAATCATTGAATTTAACTTACTTTAATGATTGACCAAAAAAATACACAAACAAAGGCAGAGCAATTGACGTCAGAATAATCATGTAAACAAATCATTAAAAGTCCTTCTGACATATAGCAAAATACAAAGCAAAATGCAATTAAGACCCGTATACAGTAAATAATTAAACTAAACTAAGCACGATCTGGCCGGAGCGGTAAAACAAAGAATTCTTACGTTAACATAAAAAAGGCTCAATTAAATTACATGAGATCACACAAAAGGAAATACTAGACTGTACGTAAAATTAATAACAAAAATAGGCCCGACAATTAATAATTTCGACATAAACTGGTTCGGCAGTTGAACACTATGTTTTATGCCCAAAACACACGGGAGATGTCAAATTAACGGGACGGTATAGCTATGCCACCAAAACGAGGTTATTCACGCACTATTATCTCATGGGGTACGAGAAGTCTTGACTGGCCAAACGTGAAATGAGGTATTGAAGCCATCAAATATTCTGCATTGTCGCAATTGGCTTCAAACAGCAACGTTTGCATCACGAGAGGCATATAAAATATAAAAGACTGTACTTATAGCTAGTTCGACGAAAATATTGCCTAGCTGTAGCTATGGGCAATGGTACACAATAACACAGAACATATAAATTAAAATAACTACTTCACTGATTCTATTCGCAGTTATTAATCACTATATACAGATATTTACAAATATATGGCACCTTTTAATTCTTAATGCCTACACGGCCAACCGCCTTTACGCCATCTTTTCAGCGTCTCCTCTCTGCCAGAGTCGTCGCGCATATCATCTACTATTCACTAAACTTGGTCGTAAAAGCTACTACGCTATTGGTCAAGCATTTGTCATGATTAGCAGATAAGATTTAAACGCGTATAATTCAAATTTAAATAATAAATGGAATAATCGCGCGCTTTATCGTATTGGCACACATGATTGAAATTTGCAAATTAACCTATAGCGTGTTTCAAAACGTGAGCGTTAGACCATGCTATAAGGCATTATATCTAGCTGTTAGAAATATGTCGGGTAAATGCACGCTGTTTCCTGTACCATAAGTAGTACGTCAAAAATACTAAAGCTAATAAACTATCTATGCACAAACATAACATAATGTAAAATATAAAATAAAATATACCCATAACATTGTTATAAAGACACATAACACATACATAATAACAAACTAAAAAAATTTAAAACACGCAAAAACAATAAATAAATGATCTGACTACATAAAATTCTTTGACATCATACGAACATTATTCCATGAGCAAATCTCTTTAATATCTCCTGAAACATAAATAAGCTGTTGGAATTTTAACATCAATAGATCGAATATTATAAAGCGTGGCCCCAAGAATCGGCCAAAAATAGGTCTCAAATATGGACTCAAATTTGGTAATAACTAATAGATTATTAAGAGACATTAATCCTCTCAAAGATTCAAATTGGGCATACCTTCCATTGCCGAGGTATGAGAGGTTTAAGTAGTCATTATTCCAACTGAAGGCAGATCCATTGCATACTTTCCACGCGAATGATTGGTTATGGCTGATAGCGAAAAATGTTTTAACAAAAATTGTATACCTAACGGTGACCTGGACTTTACTCTGACGACAAATGTCAAGATCATTTAGAGGGCAATGAGCAAAATGCATAATTTTTTTAAACATCACAGATGAATAGATCACTAAAAAACATTATCTTTCCAGTATTTTATTTTTGTTTTATGTTCTAATTAAAGGTTAAAAAAATTATTTACTGTAGCTGTCAATTTAACTGCGCTTAAATGGAGAAGTTTCCGCGCTACTTGTGTGTGATGTCATCGGGCACATAGCACCGGCGGAAAACGTATTGTGATTGCGAATGTGTACACATTATTATGTTGTGTTATGGAAAATACAAAGAAAAGTAGCTATAAATATTGTATTGTGCCCAAATGTACAAATACTACAATAAAAACTCCAGATAAGTTATTTTTTAATGTGCCTAGACGCGATAAAGTTAGGAAGAAATGGTGCAGAGCTATGAGACGAGACGACCGAAATGCAGAATTATCGTCATCCTCAAGATCATATTGCTGCCAGGATCATTTTGATGTAAATTTACCCATTAAAACTAATTATTTTATAATAATATTATGAAAATATGTACCTAACCCTAATATTATTGATAATTTGTTTACATATCATGGTGAATTTGGTCACTTTCCTATTTATAGGAATACAAAAGTTTACTAACTTCTGTTAATAGGAACCTTGAATTAAAATGTATAAATGTATAAGAACGGTGGGAATAATGTAACTTCTCGACGTTCTACATATTATCCAGTTATATATTTATATATACCTATGTATGTCAACAGTTATTTTTACTATTAATGTACCTACCTACCTAAAAGTACGTACTTAGTAAGAGACGGGAGGTATTTATTATATAAAAAAGTAAAGCATTCTAAGATGAAAAATATTAATTAATATAACATTAAAATATTGCCTTGTTTATCTATTTTGAGGTTAGGTACATAAATAATTTGTTATATTTAACTACAGTAAAAGGATAAAAATGGGCACAATTGAATTAATGTTTAGAATAATGAATGACACATACCTTGTTGCTTTAGTACCTCCAATTTCTGCACTAATAAAATCAGTATTAGTAGCAAAAAAGTTTGTCATCATAAACACATCAACAACGGGCAAATTGTCACTCTGGCCCCGTAAAAACCCACTGTCCGTCATTTTTACCACTTAATAATTAAAATAAATAATTAAATGAATGATTTCTTTTATGAAAATATCAATACACATTTATAAAACACAAAACAATTTACGATTTAACCCCTTGGCAGATAGACGACCATTAGACATTATGCCGAATGACGTCAGACCAATAGCGTGGCGTTTTCAGTCACGTGGATATGTTCCCATAAAATTTTGAATTTCAAAGTCGTTTATTTAGGCTACACATTTTCTTAATACATTTTCTTCAATACTTTCTCAACTTATATAACATATATAACGAAAAAATAATAAATTATTGCATTTCTAAAATTCATGCATGTTGCTCATTTGACTTTTTCAGTAGAAACCATTAAGACAAGGTGATCATCGGACATTAGGTACCCCTATACCTACCCCTACAACTTTCTCATATCTTAATATTTTATTTGCTTTCTAAAGAGAGTAGATTTATTTTCGAAAATAAAACAACAAACTATACGATTAAATATTAAACACTGAGTGTATGAAAGTTGACTGATAAACACACAAATTACATTTTCTGTTTTTAAAAATTTATCATTAGGATTCTACTCGATGTTGAAAGTACCTAAATGACACGGTAGCTGTTTTTTCTTTAAGTTTTACTCTAACCAAATTATAAGTCTTATCTTATTTTTCGATACGTCTCCTCTGTGCATGACTTTCCCGAACAACTAAAAAATGTGCGTCATCGACGTAGTACCTAATATGAACGTTTTGTCTGCTTTGTATGTATACAGTACAATCGTCAGCGACGAAAAGATAAAGGTCCTAATATGGATCCCTATGGTACACCTGTATTTATGGGATTTTATTGCCTCGATTCATTCACAAAGACTAGCTGCGACGACTTTTAATATAGAAATTATATAAAATAAAGGCAGGATTACTAAAACCAACTATATACAAACAAAAATTAGCTTACTTATCTTTTCGTTTCCTAAATTGTTCTGTTAGTTAGATTGCACTAGATCGAAGGTTATATTTATTTATTTATTTATTTATTTATTTAGCATACACTGCTCAACAGGTATAACCCATTTACAGAACAGGACGGATACATAAAAAAGTATATACAATATACATCAAAGAAATATAAAGTACTCCTAAAAAATAACATAATGTTATAACCAAAGAAAAACAAATATCAAAAACAAGAAATATAAAAATACACATTATAAGATAAGCATAATAATAAAACTATATAAAAATAGAATCCAAAGAAAAACAAAGAATCAATGGCTATAGAAACCTTTTATGGAATTAACAGTGCAGCTGAAAATATCAAATTTGTCACAATGTTTGTTGTAATTATGACATTGAGAATAGAGGAGAAAATTTAAGTCTATTAGAGCGCGGACTGGGAAGATAAAAAGTTTGCATTATCCGAGTATTCAATGGGACATAAAATTGTAATTTAATTAAAAATTCTGGGCAATCGATCTTGTTATGTATTAGATTATGTAAAAATATTTGGAAGTAGCAAACCCGCGTGTTCTCAAGTGTCCATAGAGAATCTACTCAAGAGTTCTAGATGTGGAAAACCAATAGATGGGTAGGTATACTCCATCACACTTGAACCACAATAATTTTACAAATCGCCTTTGTACTCTTTCTAGGCTATTAACATGAGTTACGTAATGAGGGTTCCAGATGAGTGACGCGTATTCAAGTTTGGACCGGACAAAAGCAAAGTAAAGTAAAGAGTATCAGAATTGTTAAACTCTCTGCTTGATCTGAATAGAAATCCCAAAATCTTAAAAGATTCTGAACTTATGTTATTTATGTGTGGTACAAAGGAAAGTTCTTTATCAAATATTACTCCAAGGTCTTTGAAAGTCTCGGGTCTTTGGAGTTCCACATTGTCTATGCTATAATTAAACGTGGTTGGCATGAGTTTTGTTGTGTAGAACAGAACGTTGCATTTGGGCACATTTAAGTTTAACTTATTTCGAACACACCAATTAGATACGTTGGAGAGGCTGTTTTGTAATAAATTGCAGTCCACTATGGAACTAATAGTCCTAAAAAGTTTGAGATCATCCGCATAGAGCAAACAGTCGGTTTGAATAACTTCCACAATATCACTTATAAATACATTAAAAAGTAACGGTCCCAGAATTGATCCTTGCGGAACACCTGCTGTTGCCACGTACTCGACAGACCGAAATCCACTATAAGCGACATATTGTTTTCTACCTAAGAGATAGGATTGAAAAAATACAAGCAAGGATATAAACTTAAACATGCACGATTAAGGTTTGAGACTGTAGACGCAATAAAAATTATGAATGACAATGCGTATAGCGACAAGATAGTGACACGTGACTACAGTCAGATGATTTCCACAAAGGCCGTTTCTTCAGATTGAATCTGATCGAACTCGTTTATAACCTGCTCATAGTTTTACAATGGATTTATTAGGGCATAATTTGGATCGAGTTGGAATCGATAACATTTACTCAAGTCATGTCCTTAAACTGTCAGACGTGCAATGCAGCAAAGGGAAGCCAACTAGATAAGGATAATGCGAATAAAATATTGAGCTGTTTCTTGGTAAAGTTCGTTAGTGGTTTTACGTTAAGCATCGATTACATTTCTTCTACCAGAAAACATTTCTCGAATTTGACTTTATTGACTTTTTTTGTTAAAGCCACACATACACGAGAAACTTATTTCAGTTTTTGGGCTTCGTGGTATACACCGGCATTAAGTTTAAACTACAAACTGAGGTTGCATTCCTGCTTTGTCGCGCGGCCAGTAAAATAAATATTATCTTTCGGAAATGCGAAAATAGAACCTCCGTGAAATGTTTATTACCTCTAACAACAGTTAGAGAAAATAGAAAATTAAAACGCTTTCGCAGCTAAAATTAGATTAATCTAATACCGCTTCTTGTATTTTTATACAATTAGTTTGAACAGCTGCGATTTGTTGGTACTAACTGTTTATTAAACGCTGGTTTTATTGCATTAGGTTAGTATATCAAAGTCTTTTTATTTGTTCCTCTTTGCAGTGGTTTACCATAAGGCAGCTCATTACTTCATATATTATATTCCTACGTACTGTTACTGTTATATAAAAGATAATTTACGACTATACTTGAATATTTTAGTGTCGTTATCTACAAATTGCATTTGACCTAAAATTCTACCAGATAAAGATTTAAAGTAGTGCTATTTTGTAAAATAAACAAATACCTTAAACATTTAAATCATGTATTTAATACGTAACATGAGAAAGTTTTTAACTCTGCTTAAATCAATATTTAAAATGCTAGGATACTATGTTCTATGTTTATTCATTTTATTTTCTGTCGAGTAAATGCAGTCAGAAAGCGAAAAATCGTGCTTAGAAAAGAACAAGAATACGCAACTCTGAATAGCTAAGACCTGGCTGATGGAACTCATCCAAGGCCAAAAATTAGGGGAAAAATAGCTAAGACGATGCTGTAGAAGAAATTATTATGAACCGGCATTCATATTGAAAATAACTATCTATAACTAAAAGAAAAACTTTGCATTCTTTCGATAACCTGAATTCTGGTTATGCTAGCAAATTAAAATCGTAAAATAAATGTCTAATTTCTTATTTGACAATCTCATTCTAACACTAGCATCCACACAGTCCCCTACGGCCATGCAGATTAAACTAGTATCTACATAACCCCCTACGATCATGAAGATTCAGTTAAAAATGAGAACAACGGCCTAAAATGAATTTATTTACCTGCCTAGTCTTAAAAAATGTTCATTCTAATGGACTACATTTTCAGGAAATCTATCATTCTGTTTCTTGGAAATGCTTAGCCTTTGAAGCGTTTTTCACCCTTATTCTGCAGCTCGTCAGAAAGACATAAAGCCACTCATAAAGATGCTAAGTAGTGCTAAGTGCTTTTATTAGTGTCTTATGTCTTTGTGATGAGCTCCAGAATAAGGGCGAACAGCGTTTCAAAGGCTAAGCATTTCCAAGAAACAGAATGATAGATTTCATGAAAATGTAATCCATTAGAACGAAAAATTTTTTAAGACTAGGTAGAGAAATAAATTTATTTTAGGCCCTTGTTCTCATTTTTAACTGAATCTTCATGATCGTAAGGGGTTATATAGATACTAGTTTAATCTGCATGGCTGTAGGGGACTGTGTGGATGCTAGTGTTAGAATGAAAATTGTCAAATAAGAAATTAGACAAATTCATTTTAGGATATTAATTTGCTAGCATAACCCGAAGTTAGGTTGTTGAAAGAATGCAACGATTTCATTAATATTTTTACACAAAGTTTTTCTTTTAGTTATAGATAGTTATTTTTTTCTGCTGTTTGCAAAATCCTGTAAAGAATATGTATCAATACAATTATAAGCAGACATATAATAATTCATTTTTAAACTTAAATATCTAAGAAGTTTATAGCCTAAGAGCTGGCTACGGAAATGATAAATGATAGGGTGCAGTGAAAATTTTTATGTAAAAACCCTCCTTTCTAGCAGAAAAGTATTAGCTCTGCAGCCAGAAGTCAATCCCGGGAAGGGAAGCGTGGGGGCGGTCAAGCGCGTTAATTTTTAACTAAAAACGGTCAGAGTGGACTTGAAATTTCAATTAGTCTGGTCGAAAAAAGCAAAACATGAAAATTTTAAATGTTCATAACTAAATTAATACATCAGCAGGAGGGCTTTCCTATGTCGATACAGAAAGATCGAAATTGGCAATTTCACAGTATCGTTAACTGGATGGGCGAAATCGAAATTTCGAGCCGACAGAAGTGAATGAAAAATAACATTTTTTGACATTTCGCGAATTTGATTTGTTTTTTGTTCCATTCCAATAATTTGAATAATTTTCTTACAACTTTACCGACTTCTGGCAACGTTTATCCCCGACCTTGACTTCAGGCAATTATTTTACGCAATTTCTACAGTTAAAAAGTATAACTACCCAAAACTTCAGAGCTGCACTCAAAGATTATATTTTGATAAAAAATTAACGCGTTTGACCACCCGCCTACGCTTCCCTCTCCGGGATGGACTTCTGGCTACAGAGCTATGTACTTTTCAGCTATTAAGGAGGGTTTTTACATAAAAATTTTCACTGCATCTGCACCTAATTTCCGTAGCCAGTTCGTAGACTACTAGTTTTGATATTGTTCATATCAGGAGCCTTAAGGTAAAAGGAGTACCACAACAGACCTATAGAGGTCGCAGTGTGCAAGGCCAATCGCCAGTTTCTTCTAACCAAATTCTCAAAAAGGTCTAAGATTACTCCTATAAATATTTAACTTCACTAAAATAGTCCTAGCCATAAGAAAACAATGATTACTTCTGGAACAAGTACACATATATTTTTACAAATTCATTTTCCCCCCAAAAAAGATTAAAAAGACTGTGTCTGATTTTACAACGCATTCTTTTTTTTTAATGCCGATTTCGATACCCTTACATCATAGCTCAAAAACTGAAGATTTTTCAAGTGGCTATGAATTTTTATGGATTGATTTTTATTTCCTAGTGAACGTGTTAAACGGTATGCAAAAACTCGCAACAAAAACGACAGTCGTCTTTAAACTGATACTGATCAACCAATAATCAAGTGACCAAATTCAATCACCTGGTACAAATAACGATCACGTAGATCTCGTTAAAATATTTTAAATTCGCAGACATCTGAATTACACTGTATCAATCGGCAAATATTACACAACGCAATTTGTTTATCATTTAATCCGGTAGGATAAGTAATTCATTTCATTCGATTATATCGCCGCACCTAGAGCAGTTTTTGTCCAAATTAATCTTCGTTCGATCACGCCGCCTGGTTTTCTAATAGAGTACTTTCAAAGTTGCAGCGCATTAACAGATTAACACTTTTGCTCACGACAATCGGGAGTCGGTTGATAATTATTTGCTGTCAACAAAAGATCAAAGGGAAATATATATCTGATACCGTGATCAATTTTCCTTGTTTGATACATCGTAACTTTTAAGTCGATACTTTTCCTTATGTTTCTACAAATATGAACAAGAATAAGGAGAAAGACAATTAATCTATAATACGTTACTCAACTAACTCAAGAGCTTGAGTTGTCAAAGGTCAGAATTGATGATTGCCTCGCATAACTTTTATAAGTTAGGGCAAAGGTTCTCCAAATTCCAACGGGTATGTTCCATATCGGTAAAATTTGGAGTTCCACAAGGTTCCGTACTAGGACCACTATTATTCTTAATTCACGTAAATGATTTACGTAACCAAGTTAAGGACACTTTGGTTGTACTATTTGCTGATGATACGACCTTGATAAACATCAACCAAAATTTTAATGATTTACAACATGATATGCAGCGCTCACAGTCGCAGGCTTCCGATTGGTTCAGAGCAAACAAATTAATTTTGAATGAATTGAAAACACACAGTATGATTTTCTCAACTCGGAGATTAGATCTTCTTGATAATCCCGATAATATCAAATTTTCAGGAGTAATTGTAGACGGTAGCCTGTGCTGGGATCAGCATGTGGACTATCTGGCTAATAAATTGTCGAAGGTAATTTATCTGGTTTTAGGTCTAAGAACTGAGTTGCCTCTGCGTGTGATAAAAACAGTTTATCTCTCGCTGTTTCAAAGTGTTTTTTCGTATGCCATAATAACTTGGGGGCAATGTTTGGTTTACCATTTAGAGAGGACGTCAAACAAAAATTTAGTGAGTTGAATATCTTGACTGCTCCTAGTTGTTTCATTCTCGCAGCTCTTATACCTATGCTTCACATGGTGAAATTCATAATTATGATACTAGGCAGAGAAATGAGGTTCGTTTAGATTTTACTAGGTCAGAAAAAAGTCGTAATACAACAAATTACTATGGTCCGAAATTCTTTAACAAATTACCACTCAATATCAGGGTGTTTCCGGAAAATAAGTTCCATTATAATATTAAGCAAATTCTGCTGAAGGGAGCATACTATTCATTTGATGATTATTTATGTGATGTTATCATGTGTTAAATAATTTTCAACGTTTGTTTACCACTGTATGTTTTAATATACAATCTTGTATTTCGGTTCTTATGTTACATACAATATCTGTAATTTTGACTTGCGTAAAACCTGGTTTCCAACATGAATAAATTATTATTATTATTATTATTATTATTATTATTACTCCCACCTGCATATAGTGGAGTGGAAGTATAGTAATCATAAGAAAAATTCAGCAAGTATCAATAGTGTATAGAAGAATGGCCAATTTTGGAATCACTGAATTGGAAGAGATTGTGCCTCGTAGGGTGCAGCCTGGAATGATGTGCGTCTTCGAACTTCTAGGTCTGCTGTGCAACATTTAAGGGACTATGGCCATTTGCAGCTGATGCCCATCAATTATCACTCACTAACCTTGCGTCATTTCAGTTTTATTTATGTTTGATCATATTTTGCAGACTTACCAACATTGAAATAACATATAATGGGACATCCCCATTCTCATTTCCCAACGTAACATTTATTGACCGATCGTAATCATGTAACCGATAAAATTTCACAATGAAACAAACGCAGATTCGTTATACAAAACGCAGTAAATTTATTGTATCATTAAATAGCTATAAAGTTTGATTATTACACTCAATAATCTAGGTTGAAATAGATTTCACGTAGGTATTGCCATCATAAACCGTATCAACTTTTTGATACTTAATGAGATTTATGTGAGCTTTATAGGGATAGTAAAATATTAATACAAGTTATAATGACTTAAATGTGTAGCAAAGATTGAATTTCGCCCACCATCCCGATGTTTTAATGGGCTCTTTTGTACACGCACTATTATATTCATGAGCCAATTTTTGATACGTTCAGGAAAAAATCGTCAAATAATTAGTGTAAGTAAACATAGGGCTTGTGTAGTGCTATTCCCATTTTTTATATTTATGTACAGTTCTATCACCGGTCAACATGCAAGTCTACGGTCTAGTAGATCAACTGCCTGCATTTAGATAGCACGGCTTCGACTCGCGGTGCTCCTAACGATCATTTCATCCATCCAATTCACCATCACTATCACTATTACTGTTACCGACAAACAATTTGTTTGGAATTGTGTAATGATATTTTTTTAATGAGCACAAAGCTCAGTGGTACTTTGGCAAAGGGTGAACGGTCCATGATATCATTCTAATACTGATTAAGATGATATGAGCAACCCAAAAGAACTCGTCAACTTGTTACGGAGACTCAAGGAAGTGATGGAAGCTACGGGCTTCAACATTCCCAAAGAGTAAGATCATGAGACTGGGCAACATTCAGATCACTCTTAACAAAATCACCTTGGAAATGGTACATGAACGTGTGTACCTGCGTCACACCATCATGTTGGTAAGAAACAATCTGATGACGCAGATCAACACACGAGTGGACAGTAAACGGGTAACTCTCTCACGTTATTATAAATTTTCGAGTTTCCATAAATCTGAAGTGGAAAGTCTTTTAAGACTTATTCTTCCTCTCCTCTGGGTGAGCTAGAGAGCCTCTTAGAAGGACTCGCTTTAGGAATACACCTCAGGAACAGAGTGATATAATGCTTATTAGTATCATGCGCGTATAAAGGACAGTTAACAGTAAGATTTTCTATATCGTTTATAACTAATTAAACAGAACTGGGCCTAACTTTGAACCTTGGAGGACTACTGATAGCTAAAACTTCGATAAATCTAACACCATGGTATATAACATTATGTTTTCGATTGGTTAGATAGAATTTAATGAGACTGTGATTCAGTCCGTCGAAGGCTCTAGAAAAGTTAATATAACGTCTGTTTGTACACTCCGTCTACTCCTTTGATGCTTTACTTGTTTAAGAATAAAATGGTAAGTGAATTTCAAATGCTATAACTAAATGGTTTATTACTACTATCGAATCTTGTTAAAAACTGGAATTATTTTTGACAATTTCCACTGTAATTGAAATTTGGAGGATTTTGGCGATAAGTTGAATCCTGTAGTAAGTAGTCTAGCAAATTCAGAACAACATTGTTGAAAAAAGTTTGTAGGAATCAACCACGATCCCATTCCTGTGCAAAATATTTCAATCTCGCTGAAAGGAAGCTCAGAAGTGTCTAAGACAAAGTAAACTAAATATTTTTTGTATTTTTTTTTCTGTATTAATTCGTATAAGAAAAATAATAACCCAACAAGACGCATCATTGTAATAACTTCATATAAATTTGCATAGACAACTTGATGTCAAATGTTTTAATGTAATATGTTCATTCGCTTCGAGAGCAAAGATTCAACATCATGCCTTATAAACTTATTTATTTTTTAAATTTTCACACTATTACTGTAGCGTTCGCAGGAAATTATGAGTTATCGAGCAGATCATTGAACGACTAAATCGATAACAATAGATTTCAATATATATAGCAACAAGGAAATCAATCAGTGCTTCAAAACGGTAAAGTATACTACGCACGGATTTACGCTTAATTGTGTCAGCAAGAAACATCAACTGGACGATGTTGGACTTACCTGCAATAAATCATTTTCGTCCTCTATCAAATTTTGAACACAATAAGGTCATTTTTTACCGCTATCCTATAAAAATTTGGTAGCACACGCGACTTCATTAAAATTTATTACCTTGTAACTATTTGTAACAATCGTAATTTTTTATTCAAGTTTCAGGAAATTTTTTTATGTACACCTATCCCGTTATACTCGCATTTCGTTAATAGCAATAAAACATTGCAACAAATTACAAAATCTACGGATCTACACGCACAGAAATGCACGAAACGTAACTAGGTTGAAAAAGTATCCCAATTTTTTTAAATGAATTTGTAAGAATCCGGTAACGTTATATTAAGCAAGTTGATCTCCAGCTCTTAATAAATGAAATTATACGTTGTGTGTTTGTTACGTAATGCTTCAACGGTCACGATTCTAGCGTCCTTGAGAACGTTTCAATTTTTTTTCGGTTAAACTTAGAGTCAAGCTTTGCATAGAATGATTGAATCTTTTTATGTGGACCTAGAGAAATATAGGTTACGTTATGATTTATCACATGAAAGTAGTTTACTTATTTTGTTCATGAAGAAAACTGAATTAAAAGAAAGCCCAGAGATGTGTAAATTTGATGTTTATTTCGATTTAAAATTAGATATTGCACAATATCTGTATATTTTCGGATTATTTGGTCCTTTGTACTGATGGTCAAATTAAATGAGAACTCAATCTTAAAGTATCCATCTCCAGTCTATATAAAGAAATCGAACACATATACATCCGAAGGTGTGTACGCAATCATACGATTTTTATTGAAATATATATCCCTCCTGTCGCATTTAAAAACGTCATTCAGCAATATCCAGAAGAAATGCAAACTTATATAGATGGGTCAAAAAGTGAGAAGGGCACATGTTGTGCTATTTATATTCCCGAATTTGAAGTCTCAGTAAAATATAAGCTCCCAAATCGAGATTCTATTTTTTCAGCAGAGGCTATAGCTATTCTTAAAGCTTTGGAATACTTCGACCTCAATATAGGCCGGCAGAAATTTATTATTATATCTGATTCCCTTAGCGCACTTAGTGGTCTTAATCATATAACCGTAGAAACATCTCCCTTGCTTATAGACATCTTAATTGTACGTACGGCTCTTTCATCTTGGTTGTACGATAACTTTCATGTGAATTAAGGCCCATTCTGGAATGTTTATTAACGAGAGAATCAATTTACTGGCAAAGACAGCGATTGCCGACTACAATGATCAACTTTATATCCTATGGATTCCGAAGGAGCATCATCCTGGGATACGTACTATAAGAACTTATATGCTGAACATCCGACAAATTATTTTTTATTAAACCCAAATACATCGAAGCGATGGGATGACAATGGAGAGGTAAAGAGAAGTACTTATCTCCTTCGTTAGTATGGTCAATATGGTACACCTTTTATTATACTCTTCACAAATACAACACGAAGAGTATATTGCATTCAATCGGCACATTTCTAAAACCGATAATATTGCTCGTAGAAAAAAAAAATATTTACAATAAAATACTGCGAACAGTATCCCATGGAATGTGCAACAATTATAAACTAGTTGCATTATTGTTGTTCCTATTTAACTATTGGTTCTATAAAAGTAAGGTTTTGACTCATGTGTATACACTCAAATGATCCCTAGTTATTGTATGGCTTATGTTTGTTTATTTTACAATAATGGAACATCAGTTTGTCTCTGCCTTATGTCCAAATTTTAATTAAATATCTTATCGAGGAGTTTATGACAGCTCATACGTGGACTTGTGGAGCGATAAATAACCAATTTATTTATAAAAGCTTATAAATACTATCAGCAACAATAAATACAATTATATAGTTTATCTGACATGTTACATAACATATTAAATTTTAGCGAACCAATATCTGCAATGTTTGCAAATCTACTCAATCAATCTATTTTTACGTTAACGCGTAAATCGACATTTGCAAAGCACGTACTTATTACCCATATCTCCTTTATTATTATTAATAGTAATAATGACCTAATTACTCCGATAGCTTTATCGAGTAGACAAATATAATTAATTTAACTGACACAGGTGAATTTCAACGTGTTTAAAATAAGAGGTGTGGCGCCGGAGAAACCTCTACTAAAATGGACTGATTGTACTTTGTGGTAGAGGTAGTACAGGGTGGCCAGAAAAAGTTGAAGATAAGATTATTTTTCACTTAGTTTTAGAGGAATTATGATTGGACAGTTAAATCCCTAACTTTGCTTCTTGAGACAAATAAGGATATCGACATACGACGATGTGCTACATAATAGGAAATATGCATATATTTGGGGTCCTGCGACACTATGCAGAAGTACTTCGCCTTATTCTGTGCATACTATATTAGAAAAGGAACTGCTTTCGTTGGTTCAATTGGGACTTAAGCTACGTCGTCTGTAAAGTTCAAATTTTTAAAAACTACGACTTAAAAAACCGCTTAAAATTAAAAAGGTGCTTTAAGCAGTAATAGATAATAACCAAGAGAGTATCTTTGAACATGCAGTTGATCAAAGTACGAACGCGAAATACTTTCAGTTGGTTATGCGGTGATCTGTTTTCGCTACTATCTATATTGCATATACGAAAGTTTAAGATTATTATTTTTGATGTTCCACTAGATAGTTTGTAGTTGTTAAATTACAAGGTGCTAAAATTCTTTTGAAATTATTTTTTTCAAAAATATATCACAAATTGTTGACTTTAGGGAAAAAACTTATTATCAATCTTAGAAAGAGTAATTATCTGTAAATTCCATCTAAAGTTTTTAATGGGCGATTAATAGTTTACGATTTACAGCGCAACAATAAATGTCGCCGCTAGATGCAGGAGCGCCCTCGGAATTACTGAATACAGTTGCTCGAATTTGAACTCTTTTCCACGCTACCCAGTGCCTTTTCTTTTTTCCGATTGAACTATTCATAATATATTTAAGAACGATTAGTGTTTATAATAGTGTCCTATCCTCTTTTATGATCTTTTCTAAGACGGCAGATCTCTAGAGAATAGAAAGAAAAATAAATGGAACTGATTTTTTTTATTAACTTGGAACATGTCTTCAGGGAGGGTATTCTAAAAAGAGGTATTGAACCCATCTCCTCTAGTGTAGCCATCCACCCGAAAAATGGACGACCTCGAAGCCTAAGGTCTATCTATCACTAGACAAAACTTAAAGTATTTTTACTAAAACCCATTTTCCATTTAAAGTGTGCGAGGACCTTTATGTTGTTTTTCCTCTAGAAGATACAATGTACGTTTGAAGATACACATTTGTACGATTTGTTATCTCGCAAATGCACATGTATGTTCTTTATACACATTAATACTTAATTTTCAGTTTATGTATGAACAAAGATAAGGAACAATCCTTGGTAAGATTCCAAACTGCAAATTTACGAGCCAACTCGAGATAAAACGGTAAAGAACTAACTTGCACGGCTGCTGCCTATTTTTTTAGCGCTTTGTGTACTTAATTCCGCGTCTTAATCGTGCCGTTCCGCTAAGATACCAAACAAAGGAAGTTCTCCGCAACATCGAGCGTCCACCCGGTAAGACAAGTAGCGAACAGATAAGGAGGAATTAAAAAATTCATAACACGTCGAGTCATTCACCTTTTCAGGCCACTTGGGTTGTACGAGGTATGCGCGCGGACACTATTGGTGTCTTCCGCCATCCGTCTTCATTAGGAATGCCAAAAACAACCATAAAATGTAATAATTGTTTGAAGTGCAAGTGGATAAGTCATGGGATACGTGGGAAGTAATAGTGTAGGGAACAGAGTTTTAAAATTTGCTGGGTAATTTTTCTGGAGGAGGAAATATGAGAAGTTATAGACTAGGAGATAAGGGCTTAATTTGCAAACTATCGGGGGCATGAACGGAATGGTCTAAGAGCTAATGGCCCTGACAACACACCCATTTTGACACAGCTAGAAATATGAAAAAATGTTAGTTTAAATCTCCCCAAAGAAGAAATGGCCAGTATGGTTAAACAACGTCGGTGAGGAGAGCACCCTTGAATTATTGAAAATGGGGGCAAAAATGCAAAATTTTACTGATTTTTCCAAAGCTCAAATTTGCAGTAATGATATAAACGAAACAAAAATTGCCATACCGTTTCCGTTTGGACGGTGGTCAAACTTAGCATATGTGTAAAATTTACTTATTTCTACAAAGCTGAAATTTTCAGTCCTCCAGTAGGGTACGGCGAAAGAAATAGTTCACACAAATAAGGTCCAGAGTTCAAACCCTACCCGCAAATATGCAAAAATATTTTCACGTTCTTTTTCACTTTTTCGGCCCAAATGTCATTCTCGATTTCACGTCTATAAATATTTCTTTGATTTTAATGTTTGCTTAATTAAACTGGGTAACTGGGATTCTTCCTTCATGTTTAAACGAGTCTTGCTGGAATTTAATAAAAGAAAGTAAGAAAGAAATTATATTTGATACCCGGATTTTATGAATCGACGGTTAAAATCCGGACTAATAGGTAATGACCAAATCAATACTTTATTATACTAGGTGTTAGTTTTTCGCGACTAAAAATTTATGATAATAAATAATTTATATAATTTATTTTTATTTCTTATCCCCTTGTCCCTAATAAAAATTTTATTAGGGTTGAAAATTGGTGTACATGTGTAAAACTGAAAAATAAACAATTCTACTTTCTAATATTTTATGAAATTTTAAGAAGTAATGCCAATTTTTGGCATTTACGAATAAAAATGTCAACTATGACAGACAATGAGATTATTTTGCAATTTGGCATTATTTTTTAAACAAAAACAATTGGCAAAATCAAAATATAAACCTAAATTGATTAATAAAAATTGTTTCCATATGATTTTTATGGGTGACATTGTGCATTAATTTTTTTAATTTATTATCGGTTCCCTTGAATTTGGAAAATGTATTTGAGATGTGTCCAGTAGACCGAAAAATCCCTAAATATCAAGAATAGTTTTTTTTAATAAAAACGGTCAATATCCCCTTTGAAGTGAGATGAAACTATTAAAATTTTGTCAGTGGACAAAGGTAATGACACAGTCATTATTAATAAAAATACATAATATGATGAAAAAATCATGACACTTATCAGTGAAGGACCATACCGAAAATTAAGTAAAGACCCAACAAAATCACTTAAGGGAAAATTTATAGAACTTTATTTAAATACAGAAATGAACTTAACGACTTTGAACGACGCATTATAGCAAGCCTCCTCACTTTTATGGCTTACCAAAAATACATAAACAGAATGTCCCATTAAGACCAATTGTTAGTTCCATTAATTCGCCATGCCACAATTTGGCAAACTTCTCTTAAAATTGTTAATCAATTATCTGGAAATAATTTGGAAGCTAGAACCAAATGGAGTGTAAATACCATAATGGAACTTTAACTATGTGTATAAAAATAACTTATTTTCAATTGGAAAATGATTTCTATCAGCAAGATTTCGGTATGGCAATGGGTTCTCCATTGTCACCGATTTTAAGCAATATATTTATGACGGATTTTGAAACTAGACATGTTCAAAATTGTGCATACAAACCGGTTATCTACTGGAGATATGTAGACGATATCTTTGCAATCTGGCCTCACGGTATTGAGTAACTAGATAGTTTTTTAGAACATTTAAATAAGAAAGAACCTTTTATTAAATTTCCTTTAGAAAAGGAAACTAGAAATGAATTACCATGTTTAGATGTTTTAATTAAAAGAGTAAATGGTACAATTGAAACAAGTGTTGATGCACGTTAAGAGGCGTGTTATAAAATGTTTGTATGATAGGGCCAAAATCATTTCTTCTAATGATGAAATACTAAACAATGAGAAGCGGTTTATAAAAGAAGTTCTTATAAATAACCAATACCCTGGGAGGTTTGTCGATAAAATCTTCATAAATATTGAAAATAACAATCAGGTACGACAAAAACCTGAAAAACGTTGCACAGCGTTAATTCCTTATGTATGCGGATTATCCGAAAAGTTGCGCCGTATCGGTGATAGATTTGATATTAGGACGGTATTTCAGACAAACAACACTTTAAGATCTATCTGACAAAGACGAAACCGAAGAACCACGAGCATTGCATTTATAGTATTCGGTGTGAGTGCAACAAACATTACGTGGGTGAATCATCCAGGCCATTTTGTGTATGATTGGGAGAACACAAAAATTATATTAGAAAAAATGAAATTCAGAGGTCCACGATCTGCGAACATACTTTGAAGAACGGACATAGAATAAACTGGGACTCGACAAAAATTTTAACAAAAGAGGCGGATAGCAAAAAAAGAAAAATGAAAGAATCAGCGATATTATTGAATGAGGATAGATGCGTGTCGAATTCTTCCGTATATGTCTGCACAACTTGGTTGCGAATGTTAAAAAAAGAACTTCACAAACTTAACATTGTTTAAAAATTAAAAACTATACTATATCAACAGTTCTATGTAAGTATCTATGGACATTGAATATAACAAACATTCTTAGAGCTGTTTATTTATCATACAAGGCAAAAAAGATTTTTCAAAAAAAGCCTTGAAAAAGGAAACAGATTAGATTTCCGAAACGTCGGCGAAATATTTAATTTCAAGTTTTTATACTTATTTGTGTTATTTGTTTAAAAAAAGCAACCTCTAACTGATCCTTTGGAGTAGAAGTCACAGACGTAGAGGTAACACACTGGTTAATTGTGATATTTTGTCGATTCCCCGAGCACCGGATAAACACATGTGGCAGGAAGTCCCAAAGAATTTGAAAAAATTAAGATAATGCCACAAATAACATTTAGACAATATCACGAAGAGTATTTTGTCCACTATCCTACAGTCAGAAAAATAGAATTCGGATTATGTTTTTGTTGTCAGCTGTTTTGAATTTGGAAAATATAACTAGGAGATCTCAAAAACTACGGACATTGTCATCCAATTCAGAGCAAGTTGATTTTCTGTTGTAACGTGCGGAATGCACAAAAGCATCCTTCGTTACATTTTCTAACATTTAGTAGAAAAATTTTAATAATCAAACGTTTTATTATCCTATGCTCTGGTACTATAACGAACATTCCTAAACAGATGAGAAGTTGGTAACAGCTTATGCTTATGCATCGGTGTGTTGAACAGCGCACGCTCGATGATATTCAAATTAAATTAAATAAATAAATCATACTAACTGAAAAATGAAGTTAAGTCGAGTATTTATAATAAAGTCGGATAGCCACATGAAACGTAGAACTATCAGTAACAATATAGATCCTTTAGCTGATTAAATACTTCATTAAAATAAAGGAACTACTTTTTGGGGCGGAGCCACGTTACTGTCGGTCCGGGACATATGTTACACTACGTCGCGTTAGACTAAATTCCTTCTCTTTCTTGTTGAACCATTGAACTAATAAGACGTATTTATAATTTCGTTTGACCTGTAAAGGGGATAATAGAATTTGAAAAACCTCGTGACGATCGCATGAGGTTTTTCTTATAAGTTTTTCTTATAATTTTCTGATAAACGATTTCTTTTACAAATTTTTTTTGATAAGTATTTTCTTATAAAGAATTACTTCTTAATCAAATTTAATTACGTCTAATGCTATTAACGTCGATGTATTTCCACGTTATATTATTTGCTTTGAGCAAGATTAATGCATTCAAGTTCTAAGACTTACTACGTTTCTACTAAGCCACCAATATTCATTTGAAGTCAACCTTTCTATATTACATTTTGAATTGGAATATACGAAAATATTCTGGGCGAAGAGATTTTCTTCATTTTGTCTTGGCGACAATCTTCTACGATTTCATAACCTCACAATGGGATTAAGACGGCCACGTGTGAAATTAAACCCATGATCATCGGAGAACAGGACCGTATCTAGGAATTTCCTGGATCAGGATAACAAAATGAAAGATAAGTACTTTTCATTGTAACCATTAAAAGGGATTATTTTCACATGATCGTTGAATTATAAGAGTTAAAAGTGTCTACATTTAAAATATTAGATTCAAGCTAAATCTATTATATTTTTGGTTAGATTACATTTTAAATCCGTTGTTATAATTAAATCCATTGTTGTATATTAATTCGTAGTTGCTTACATCTTGAATTCGTTGTCGCAAAAATACTTCGCCGTAGTATTGTTTCGTAGTTGCTTTTATCGTGATTCCTCATGATTGATATCTTGTTGTAGTACTGTAATACATTTTTGTTGTTGATATAGTAAGTCGTGGTTCAATTTTTGTGTAACGAGAGTGTCTAATGGTTATGAATTTTGAGATAAATTTACGAGACTTATCTTTTGTAATATAGTTATTTTGTGTCTCGTAAAAGATCTCAAGTTTATTTAATTTTGTTGTAATATAAGATTTTAGTGGTTGAGGTGAAAGTTACGAGACGTATCTTTTGTAATATATTTTTGGTTCTCGTACACGCCTCAGATTTGCCTTGCCGTGGTGCACATTGTAATATAGTAACTTGTAATATAGTACTTTGTTGTCTTGTAATATACTTTTGTTTCATAATTGAGACAATTTACGAGTCATCTCTCTGTAATATATTTAATTTGGCTCTCGTAAAAGTCTCAAGCTTATCTTGAGCTTCGGTTGTTGTAATATAGTATTTTGTTATATATTTCTGTGAGATATTTTGGCTATACAGTATCGTTGATGCTGTGATAGTATATTTTTCTGTAATATAATATTTTTGTAATATAGTACTATTGTATATATGTAACTTTTGTCTTTTGTTTATCTATATCTTTAATTTTCTTTGATTACCCTTAGTAATCAATGGCGCCCAAGCTTTGAACTCCACCCCCTTTTGCTCTCCGTATCTTTACTGTGCTAGCCAGGTTACACCAGTGACGCTAACCACGTCGCTCGTAGGGTGGCCCACACTTGAACACTTGGGCAATATTTAAACAACGAGGAAAACCTTCTTTTCTTAGCCACACTGTTCGTTTGCCATCTTTATAAAAATAAGGTCCTGTTTAGCTACCTACCTCAGTAAAAAAATACGTTGAATTAATTTACCAATAAAAATTTAGTGTAGTCATACATTTTTTGTGTGTCCTGTCACTTAATCTCAGCACAAGCGGATTTGTTTTTAACCAGCAACGCCTTCCAAGAATGACACCTCGATTTACAATAGCAAATTATTAAACGTAAACAATACCGATACCGATTATATTCGGTTATATAAAAAATAAGAACAATAACGATCCGATCGGCGGTGTTCCGCAACCGAGAATTACTGTAGCGCTCGGTGAAAGCCCATGATCATTTATCGTTACATAATCCACGTTTTAATCTGCACTTCAGGATTAATCCCGCGATCTGTCAACGTCACTTACTTCCCACGTATCTCATGACTTATCCACTTGCACCTCAGACGATTATTACATTTTATGGTTGTTTTTGACATTCGTAATGAAGACGAATGGCGGAAGTGATCAAGACTGTCCACGCACATACTTCGTACCAGGGTTGCAAAAGTTTAAAAGGAATTGTTTAAAATACATGTTTATACACAGGTTTTAAACACAAATATTCTAAATCAGGTTTTAACTATGTTTAAAATTAAACTTATTAAACTCATAATTTTCCTAAAAGCCTTATCATATAACTTATTGGTGCATCAAACAGTTTTCTAGTTTGACTAGAACAGAGTTAGACTTTTTTAGAAGCAAAATTGATTGTCGGAAATGCAGCTTTTCAAAAGAAATTCCTAACCGAAAACTCAAAGGTATACTTTTGCAAAAACATATAGGTACATAATTTGGAATAACCTTAAACATCTAAATCTAGAAGGTGTCATTCTATTCGCGATTACAAAAAGAGTTGAATTTTTTTTTTCTAAATTTTTGCATTGCTGAAAAGTGATTAACTTAATGCTTACGCAGCATTTGTTGCCTTATTTTTGAACATACATTTCTTAAATCAGTCGAAAACTTTTTTCTAGATTTAAACGCTGCCAAACTATTCTTGAGATTGTTAAGAAATGCTACTGAAATGACTTAAACAGAGCATACCCGGAAAGTGCAGTGACAATTTCATTATCAAGACTTTTTAAAACTATTGCAGATAGATATATACTTCCAAGATATGAAATTTGCAATCGAATAGAGTAGTTTTTCACTGCACTGCTTGAGTGTTATAGAATCAGTGTGTGATAAATGATAATTTAAAAAAATGGAGATTTAAAAACGTACAAAATCGGCATTAGAGAAAAACGTAACATTTTTCTTAAGGTACGTTTGTGCGAATAGATACCAATAATCCAGTCGGTAAAGTAAAAAATGCACCAGAAGCTCGCAAAAAATGTTATGTGAGATTTTCCGTCTATAATTGTTAGTGCGAGGATTAAATATTACAAAACCACAAAATCAGTTCTGGGGGTGTCGCGCAATCCCCCAAAGAAAACACCCCTTCGGTGAAAAAGCCTAATTTTACTGATGACTCGTTAACCGCTGAAAAATGCTCATCATAAAAAAGAAAGCTTGACTAATTGCCTAAAAGAGTCCTCTTGTAAATTTCTTGTATATGAAAACGAAAATTTGCTCGCATTAAAAATAGAAATTTTGCAATTTTTGGCAATATCGATTTTCTCGAAAACCATGTACATACCATATACAGGAAAATTACAAGATGACTTTTCCCCGATAGGGAAATATTATTTTTGTGCCATAACTTTTTTTTCTTAGTACCTACGTGTATTTAAAAAAATTATAAGAGTACTTAAGTAAAACCATAACAAGACTATTACTTTTAATTTTCACTCAATAATTTCAGTGGTTTGCAAAATAGCTAGATTTAAATTTAAAAATTATGTTATTCTTTCTATTTCGTAGTTTTAAATCCAGCTATTTTGCAAACTACTGAAGTTATTGAGTGAAAATTCATAGTAATAGTCTTGTTATGATTCTACTTAGGTACCCTTGTAGTTTTTTTTTTAAATATACGTACTAAGAAAGTTATGGGCAAAAATAATAAATGTTTCTTTATCGAATGTCTCTTTCTAGGGAATGACCTTAAAGTACTTGAAATACTTTTAAAATGAGCTTTAGTAAAAGGCGTTAGCATAAAAACTTACGTAGTTATGATGAAAGTAAAATGGTTGTTTCGTTTTTTCGGAGGAAAATCAGCAATGAAACCAATGGCTTAACTTCCATAACTTTTAAGATATCTAATCGCTCCGAAAACCATTTCTCTCGGAATTTCAATGGCTACATGGTCTATAAAGTTGAACTTCCCTTCGTTTTTGAGATTCTTTAGTTCAAAAGGCAATTAATTTTCATCATGGTGAAATAAAAAAAACATTTTTTGCAAAAAATAGCCTAAATTTTTGTACTATTGCATTTTTACGTGTCTCCTTTAGTTATTGTGAAAAAAAGAAAATTTTTCAAAAATTTCAAAAATCATCTCAAAATTGAATCAGCTGTTTCTCAAATTTTGGCACTTCAAACCATTCAAACTTCTAATATATATTGTTAGTACCTAAGCTGCTGATCTTTCCTCCGAAAAAACGAGATAACCGTTTTATTTTCATCACAATTCCGTAAGTTTTTATGTTAACGACTTATACTAAAGTTCATTTTAAAGGTCTTTTCATGTACTTTAAAAGAAATCCTCCAAAAATTCGTCGGTTTTCCGTTATTTATAGTGGAAAGGTTCGAATTTACTTTTCGGCGAACAAACAGTCACCTTCAACGAGCCAGAACTCGGTTAGTATTGCATCTACAGAAGTAAAAAAACTAATCGATTTGTTGTTTCATAAGCTTCATCTTTGCTCCTGATGATTTTTTTTATAAAACGGAAGGTTTTCGAGTTATTCGTGAAAAATAGCTCTAAAACATGCATTTTTAGATGACAAATCAACATTCTCAATCGCGAATAACATGAAAAATATTAAGTATCGAAAAAACATAAAACATTTTTTTCCTAAAGTTCAGCTTCCTATTGATTTATGTGGTTATTTTGAGTTTTTGCACTTCTGCTGTCATTGCTGACTGGACTAGATCTAGTTACGCAAATCACCCTAACTAGAACGTCATACCCAGATAAACAGAGCTGTAGTTAGAATTTACAATTCAATGTCGCGAAGGACGGGTAGTGTGTCCACCAATGCTACCTTGACGCAAAACAGTAAGATTATTCAATTTACCAGAAACGTCATTACATTTCTGACGAAAACACGATGTTTAAATCTCTAGTATTATTTTGATCATTCTATGACGCAAAAATTTAATGTGCTTATTATTCTTTAGTACTCTTATCAGTAGTAATTGCGTCGACTAAACAAATGGAGACAAGTATATCTCCCAGTTCAGGGTCGGCGTCAGTTTACCAAACACCCTGTATATAAAGATAAAATACATTTTTAGTTTCACTGTAGTATGAATTATATCCGCATGATGTCAACAAGGTTGACAAAACGAGCGTACACTGTAAACTTAGAGTAGTCTTCGATTTTTTTTAGTTTATAAACAATGACACGAAATGTTCCAACTCATCCAGAACTATTTGGAATAAAGCGAAAGGAACATGAGACCGTCGTCATTTTGAAATTCCTCAACGCAATATACAGTTCCCATGGATTTTTTTTATAAATTGCTTGTTGATACGTGATAATTAAAGACGATTTATTTTAATTATACATCGCCACAATTAGAATTATGCTCATATGTGCCATGGGAGCTGTATAGTAATCGAAAGTGAACCAACGTATCAGACTTTCGAACAAATTAAAGATTAGACATTGACCTCATAAAATCCTATAAAACGTAATTTTTACGTAAAAGAAAACATAAACAGACTTTACTATGGACAATAACAGCTTAAAAAGCAATAATAATTTCCCTTGTTTTCACAATCTAACCTTTAACAATTTCAATGAGTCCATTGACCACGTCACCGATTATTCTATTCGACTGGAATACGATTATGCACGGTGTATTTTGAAATTCCTAAATTTAATGCTTAGTAAAAAGCAGCATTGCGAAATTCACCGAACACCGTGCCAAATGAGGCAGTCTTAGAAAAATTGGTACAATCTACACATGACTGCTCGATTATGAAAGTACGTTTCTTGTAATGATGTTTTGAATTTACCTACTCCATTGCATACACTTGACGGGTTGGAGAAATCCACGACCAAGGCTTTTAAAACGTTTGACAAATCATTTGTACAGAGTGTCTCTTTATTTTGCATCATTTTCTCAAAATTGTCGAAGACGTTGAAGGAAAAATGTTTAGTATACATTGGTGAATAGTAATCAGTGGAAATTTTAAAATTTCACGATAGAAAAATAACAACAAAATTTTGAAGCTCGAGAATTCGACATATGTGGGATTCTCGAGCAGGGTGTGCCTGGATCTTATGATCAGATAAGCGATATGTCTGTTCAAGAAACTATAATTAAAATCAATTCCTTGCAGAATTAACTAATTAAAAATTGTATGAAAATAATGAAACTAAGCGCAGGCGCACTGTGTAAAAAAATCCGCCCAGTAGTTGTTGATGACGTCACTATTTAAGGTAATTACCCTACGAAATAATTTTAAAATATTTTTTGTATTTATTACAATTACAACTATTTAGGGATGTATATAAAGAAATATATGGTTTATTCTCTAAAATGTCCGCTATGATTGTTTGATCATTCTAAGTTAAGCAGTATTCGAGAAACATATTTTTGAAAAAGTCTTCCTCCTTGAAGTATTGTAGAAATATCGTCAAAAAAACTCAAATATGGCCAATGAAAATCACAGTTTTTAATATGGCTTCCTGTCGGGGGCAATTTACCCATCCTTATCCTACTATATCATTTATTATCGTTATTATTATTTATTTGAATAAGACTAACTAGACACAAAACTTACTCATTTACTGCTATGAAAACTTACCTGAAACAAAAAGAGAAATAATTAATAACAAAACGACACAAGTTCAAATGAAATATCAAAATTGTTGACAACGCCAATGTTTGAGACAGTCACCTTAAGAATATTCATTAACGTTGGACTTTTGCTCAAACAGCCATCTGTCGAATACCACTTATTTCAATATACATGAAAAAAATGCTCCTTTAAGTTCTATTGTGACCCCTGCTCATCCTTCGCGACTGAGATACACGTTATGGTTTTTGTTACTTAGGTTTGATACTGTAATCGCCAAATTTCATGAAGCTGCGCGGAAGACAATTTCTAGCTGTATGTCCCTTCTAAACATACAGAACCACAAATTGCAGCAAACGTGGATAGTTACGCAGAGACGTCTCCTTCCAATTACACCGATCATTTATGAGTGACGCACAGTGTTAGAAAAAAATGGGGGGACTTATCAGCGTTAGGTAGCTTGATCATATTTAGCGATTACAGTATATGTTCTCTTTTTTGCCTTCAATTTATTTATTTAATTTGTAGCTGGTGTATGTCTTTATGCAATGAAAAATGTAGGAATACTGAAAATTATAAACTTCTATACGCCCACTAGCACCGAAAATATGAATAACAGCCTTCGCGCCCATAAGGACTCTTAATCTAAGGGGCATAATCTGTTGAATGCCATCAAAATCCACGGAAAGTCAAAGGGCGTTTTCTTTATTTCAACGTTGAGTTCATCGGGTGGCACCAGCTCCACCAATGTTGTTCTTTTAATTATGATGGATATCATCTGGTGGCATTACTGTGCAACCTTAAACTTGTGATGGTTGACTGATGAATGTTGTGTGGTGGATGTGAATCTAACCTCAAAAGTTAGTTATAAACAATAACATTGTATAACATTAAGGAATTCTTAGATTGAAAAACTATAAAAATAACTTATAATGACAATGAATACACGACTGATCCAACAGCAGCATGATGTGCTACAGTTTGTAAAATATAATTTTTGATTTTTACATATGTGGCTATAAAGTTTTTTCTACTATTCATCAACCATTTTCTGCTTAGATTACTTGCAACTTAGGTAAAGAGACTTGGAATAAAGTAAACAAGCTTAATGTTAGGTTAGGATAAAACCAACAAAACTGTTCTTTTATTGCTAAACTGATGTGTTCATCAGTTGATGACGTCGTTCCACCATATTCCATCACAGATGGTTTCAACCAGAAAAAAATGTTGGAATAAAGACAAAAATCAACAAGGCGAGATACCTGTGAATGGTTTGCAAGAAATACGTCTACTACATACGTCCCACTTGTCCACTATTAGGAACATATCTAAAGCATTTCTCATATGTTCATGAACATATTTTGTGGCTATCATCTGCCGCATAATCAGTGGTCTTATCAGCATAGTAGTGAACAGTTTGTGCATAATAATAAATTATTTACAGTGGTGAGGTAATTATGAGGTATTCAGTTGAATACAAAAGGCAAAGGGCTATAAACTTATGCGATTAATAAATTTAATGTCGTAGAATATTACAAAAGGGGTAAGCGGAATATTTTAATTTTATGCAACCTTCATTTCGAACAGGATATTTACTGCAGAAAACTTACGGTATTGAACATTTAAAGACACTAAGAAATCCGTCCACAGCTTGGATAATGATAAGAAAACAATTGAGAGAGAATTTCACAATTACCATTTGGAGAATATTTAAAATATGTGAGTGCCTTTTTATCGTACGAATTATCACTAGTGCTCACGAACCATATCTTTAATACTAGGTGTTTTCTTCCAGATGCCTTTTTGACAATTATTTGTGTTTACTAACTTTTTTCAATTCAATCATTTATGTCACATAAAGACCTATTTTCAAAGCAGCTCATACAGTAAGTAGGTATAAATATTTAACAAGTGTAGCTGCAAATATTTAAAATTACGCGTGTGTGAGGACGTGACAAGCCAGAAATGCCATACGTATGCACTATATTAGACTGATCTGTGGCTGGAATGTTTACTGCGAAGATTTCTCAAATACACTTCGACCAATCACGTGAGACGCAAAGACATAAGTGCACTGTCTTAATGTTCTGTCTATAGATATTACGCATTGATGCCATTGTGTAACGATTTTAATGGCGCCATTTATTGCTGCTACTAAATACTACATAATCCAGACAATATTTACGGCAGCTACTTATGTTATTACTTTTTGATTACACGAGTTATATTAACTTTGGGCATAAGCTCAAGGAAACATTTATAAATACAACTTAAAAGCACATGTGGCATTTATGGAAAATATTCGACAAAATAAAACAGCACATGTCAGAGTTTACGTGTTATAATTACGGTGGCAATCGTGTCTAGCTAGAGAAGAATTACATCAGTAATAATACTTCTTTAGGCACCAGATTCGTGTTAATGAGTGAAACAATCATAAAAATATTGTTTATTAATACATTATTTTCCATAGGATATTTGGTAAATAATTGATTTTAGATTTCTCTTGTAATTAATTTGAAAATCTTGCTAAGATAAAAACAGCAAGATTTAGAAGTTAGCAATGTCTTAATAAGTAGGTTTTTGCAAAACCAATTAAAAGTGTCATGTTTTGCTAATACCTATTAATCATCTAGTAAGAAATTGATTAACATCTATAAGGAAATATATAAGAAATAATCGTAATCTTAACATTTTAATGAGTTGCATATCACATAAAAACTCAGCAGTAGTTCATTAATTTTTTTATCAATTTTAATTTGCATCATATCAAAGAGATATCGGCAGTGGGGGATCACTGTAGAAGATATCTGCCTCTCTGATTTTAAAGTTATGATGAGAATATTATTCAGGGAAGGTGTGAATTTCACAATTTTTCTATTCAAAGCCAAAATAACAAAGGATAAAGAGATCAATCCCGTCATCTGACAAAAATTATTCGCACGGCTTCGAAGTGTTACTATTCTAAACTAGAATATCCTAATAATGTGGACCTGCCGCATAAAAAGTTTATTGGCCACCATATCCACCTGATTTAACCCTCCTTAACTTCTCGTTATAAAGTCTAATACTAATTGTGTTTTTATTTTTAGACAACTTCTTACTATTGCGACAAGCAGGAGTTCAAATAGGTTCCTAAAACCTCTGCGTCTTTATGCCACTATTGAACAGAATATTTATGCTTTGGAAATAAACATGAAATACCGACTTTAATTACGCGACTATAAAGAGACGTTTACCTCGTTAAAAAGAGAGATTTTTGTTATAGCCTTATTCGCCTAATTATGTTTTGCCTTCTATGGTATTAGTAAAATCATCAAAGCGTCTAAAATTTCCAATGTTCCTCCTACCCAGATTAACGATAATGGCATGTGTTCGGCACGTGATCGGGCCGTCCCCTGAAAGCCATTAAGGGCGCTTTGAAAAATCTGACGTCTGCCAGGTGTGTCTATTTTTATGCTCGCTTCCTTTCACCGCTGCATTTCACGAATTATTGGACTCAACATCTGCCCCTACAGCTTAATGCCATTCCCTGGCAAAGCATATTTGATACCATTAGGGAATTACTACGTGACACAATCCCATTAGGTTATCGATTAATTTTATGCGGACTATTTTTTTCATACCTTGGAGCAAATGAAGCGGATGTCCACATTTTGATTAAATGAATGAGCTATAGAGTTTTTCGGCTCAGATGAACAATTTCGACAGAAGGCATCGTGTCCTTCACGGAGCAAGTGTAATATTTACAAAAATAATGTATACCTACATGGAACTAACGTTTGATGTAGTTTTTCCACAGACACTTAGAGTTTACTTACAGCTAAGGTTTTGTGGTGTTTCTATTTTTGTATTTATAAGTTTGTATGTGCTTGTAAAAATAAAATTGAACTATATTTTAAAAATATATACAATGCGCCCATTGTAAAGCGATATTATAGATCTAAATAATATTCTTCTTTTTCTGTGAACACGATTTTCTGTATTCTGCTCTTGCTTCAAAGTAAAATTCGTTTCAGGTAAACTGGCATTTCTGTGCAAGATATTGAAAAATTTTATAAGAAAGTCTTGCTCAAAATTTAAAAATATGATGTACCAAATTTGATAACTGGGCCTACGAATGGCCTACGCTAATCACCCTTTATAGTTATCAAATTAAGTGCAACGTTATATTTTTTAATTTTAAGCCAGTTTTTTTTTACAGAATTCTTCAATATCTTGCACAAAAATGGCACTTTACCTGAAGTGAATTTTATTTTTAAGCTGTTACTACTGCCCTCTATACATTTTTGAAATTCCAGCATACTGAAAATAGGTTTGCCGTGGACATATTGTATATAAATGGTAGTTATATTTAAGAAAAAAAAAATATTATTTTCTTGTGCTGCCTCTCGGTGTGCCATAGTCGCGTTCATCTTAGACATGGCATACTAATGTAGCTGGATAAAGAATTGTTTACCGATGTGAAATCATCCACAGCCACACTTTGATGTAGGACTATAATCGATAAAGTCGTGGCATTGAAAAAAATTACCTTTTAGAGGGTATTCACAGTTAAAGCATTGCAAAATATTTAATGTCTACGTATGAGGGATAATAGGATTAATTGGTCTAACCACTGAAATCATTGTCAGCCCTGTTAAGGGATGCGGGGAGGGTTAAAATATTTAAAAATCATAACTTTCTAACTAGCCATAGAACTGTACAAATTTTAACGCCGACGTGACAAATAATAGGATTCATTGTTTCTAACAACTGAAATCATTGACAGTCCGGTCAAGGGGTGAAGGGAGGGGTTAAAATATTTAAAAAATTATAACTTTTCAACTAATTATTGAATAATAAAAAATGTGATGTAGGCGTGTGACAAATAAGAGAATTAGTTGTTTCCAACCACTGAAATTATTGTCAGCTCAGTTAGGGCAGGGTTAAGGGCTGCTCGAAATAATTAAAAATTTATAACTTTCCAAATCAATAAATTATCATCAATATTTTGCACTTATTACCATTAAAGTAGTGGATTATTTCTAGCCACCGATCTTATTCTACGGGGCGTCCAGGATAGTAAAAAGGGATACAATATATTAAAATCAACTATTACTCTCAGTGATCTTGAATTATAATGCAGACTTATGTTTAATAATACACTTCATTGTTTCTAATCACTGAACTCATTGTGAGCTCGGAAGCCGAAAGTTGATGAAATATTTAGAAAATCGTAACTTTTTTACTAGTTCTTGACTGGGCTGACGTGTTCAGTGTTATTATTTAGCATGCGTCTGCATTATAATTTTTACAGTTCAAGAGCTAGTTAAAAAGTTACTATTTAAAAAAAATGTTAACCCCTCCCTTCACCCCTTGACGGGGTTGTCAATGATTTTAGTGGTTGGAAGCCATTAATCCTATTAATTGTCGCACATCTGCGTTAAAATTTTTACAGTTCATTGGCTAGTTAGAAAGTTATGACTTTTAAAATATTTTAGCCCCCCACGCACTCCCTGACCGGGCCGACAATGATTTCAGCGGTTAGACACAATTAATACTATTATTTGTCATACGTCTGCATTAATTTTTTTACAATACATTAACTGAGTAATTTTTTCATGGCCACGACTTTATCGATTACAGTCCTACATTAAAGTGTGGCTGTGGATGATTTCACATCGGTGAACTGTTTGAACTTTGAAATGGTAAAAAAATTAAACGTTCCTAAAAAAATATTATCAATTTTTTGTTTAGAGAACTTTGACACTTTATGGACCTCTTTCTTAATAAAAACGAATGTATTTGTAAATGAACCTCTACTGGTAAATTATTAATCTATTTACTGCCCACTTTTTACTACTTAAAAAGAGTCAGCAGTAAAATACGAGCTTGTGACATTCGCCCCTTGAATTCCAAGGTATGTCCTCATTCCGTAATTTGTGTTCCGCTCAATATTTCCTTTTTTATTCATAACGTAAATATTTAACAAATTTTCTTGGAAGCGTGTTTCTCGGAATCGTTCTGCAAGCAGCCGTATTCTTATTCAGTCATCTATTTCGGTATCGCCAGGATGTATCAAATTTACTTTATAAGTAATATTCGACGCGATTACTCAATGTTTGCACGATTTTTTCCATTCTTCTATCTTATCTAATGGAACAGTGTACTGTAGACTATATTATATACAAATTTTATATCGTTAGCAAATTGGCAAATCAATCATCTAGTATTATGGTTTGGATTTCGAGATGTTGTGTTCTTTAGGATGATTAAGTATGTAAATAAGGTTTTTACGGGAAAATGGGCAAAACGATCATGGTGGAATTTACTGATATTAATCATTGTTATTATACCGGGTGTCGCACCGGAAACTGAATCGATCGATATAGAGAAAAGTACGCAACAGAAATTTTTGAAAATTTAGATAGATAGATCTCGGTGTGGCCAATCCAACTAAAATAATTAGAAGCATGGGGTACTTCCGTTTATATTGAGAGTCGATACCAACTTGCTTATTTTAAATGGAACACCCTATATATTTTCAAATTCTCGAGATGACAATAAAATTCTGAGTTCAGGCATGTAGCACACCCTATATCTAAACCCAGTAGTTTCGAAGATATTTGACATTTTATAAAAAATTTGACAGGTGCAATGGTTTGCAAGAACCGTTATAACTATTTCTGTGTAGGACATCCTCATTTGCTCTTTGGCACGGAGAAAGAACACAAGGAGAACTACGTTCAACAACAGAAATAAATTTAATAATATCATTCCAAGTGTTCCGTTTTTCTCGTTACATTTTGTCAACTTCAAACCGCGAAAACTTGTTTAGGTCAAATGGAACCGCCTGTATTTTTTTACATCAAGTTGTGTAAAATTGAATTCCCTTTTTTCTGATATTAGCACTGAGCGGTTAAAGTTTTCAACTTTTTGAAATATTTTCGATTTTATTTGAAATTCATGAATTGTTGTAATCATTTCATCAAAATAGTCATGATTAGAAACAATCAGTCATTATCTTGTCAAAAAATGCCAACACGTTTAAATTATAACCACGAAGACATTTTAAATTTGTTTATTATTTATGGAGAATGTGACAAGAACTTGCAACACATTTGCTACTCGATATCCACAAAAACGGAAAATAACACTAACACTGTAACATGTGTATTAATCGAATTGAAGATATGGCATGAACTAACATAGTAGAGATAAGATCGATTTAAAACATGATTCCATTTTAATATAATAATTGCCCAAAATTCCGCCCTCGAACCTCAACACAATTTTCGCACCTTCGGATTAGTTCCTCATCGGTAGCTCTTCTAATTGAATCCTGTGATATGTTTTGAAATGCATTTCTTACTCTTCATCTTCAATGGTTGTTAATGGACTCTCATAAACTTTATTTTTAATGGTTCACCAAATAAAATAATCCAGAACTGATAAGACGGGCGAGCGAGGAGGCCATAAGAAAGGTCCATTATTGGCAATCCATTGATCATAAAAAGTTTCTTATAAATAATTATTAATTAAATATGCGTTATGTTTCTATGTTCGGCGAGAGGTAAATTTTCTAAATAGTTATTATTCAAATTTTGTAAGATATTCAGATATCTTTCACCTAAAAAAAAAAAACAAAAATTTTCCTATGCATATTAGCAGAAGAGAAAATATAATTTACCGTTTAAATTTTCCTGATAAAATTGTAATGCCACCACTCTATCGTTTCATATGGCACAGTAAACATTGAAATGCCAACTTTAGTGAAAGTTTCGCTCTCTGAACATATGAGGAATTGAGTCACTCCAATAATGCGAATTGTGTCTATTAAAAAGTCCATTTTTAGTCAATTTTGCTTCATCTGCCCATATAATATTTCCCAAATAAGAATCGTCACCCTCAGACCGAGCCTCAGACCTTATTAGAGAAACTCACAAAAAAATCTGTTTCTTTTAATTCTTGAACCATATGGAATGAGAACGGCTGAAACTTATGTTTTAACAAGATTCTGTGCATTTTTGCCTTGACAGAGCCATATTTTTTAAAATTTTCCAGTATGCGTTCTACAGTGTTTGTTGACGGTTTCCGTTTCCAAAACAAATTTAAAAAGTCTTCGTGTGTGTAATTTAAACGTGCTGGCATATTTTGACATAAGATAATGACTGATTGTTTCTAATCAGGGCTATTTTGATGAAATGATTACAACAATTCATGAATTTCTAATAAAATCGCAAATATTTCGAAAAGTTGAAAACTTTAACCCCTCAATGCTAATATCAGAAAAAGATAATTCAATTTTACACAACTTGACGTAAAAAAATACTGGGTGTTCCATTTGACCTAAACAAGTTTTCATGGTTTGAAGTTGACAATTTGTAACGTGAAAAACGGAACACTTGGTATGATATTATTGAATTTATTTGAGTTGTTCTGTTCTTTCTCACCTGTCAAATTTTTTATAAAATGTCAAATATCTTCGAAAATACTGGGTTTAGATATAGGGTGTGCTACATGCCTGAACTCAGAATTTTATTGTCATCTCGAAAAGTCGAAAATATATAGAGTGTTCTATTTAAAATAAGCAAGTTGGTATCGACTTCCGGTATAACCGGAAGTACCCCATGCTTCTAGTTATTTTAGTTGGATTGGCCACACCGACATTAGTAAACACCTAAATTTTGAAAAATTTCTGATGCGTACTTTTCTCTATATCGGTCGATTCATTTCCCGGTGCATATTCGTTTGCGCTTTCAAAATAAACTGCTCTAAAAAGAAGAGGATTCAAAACAAATTAATTCTTAGAGTTTATACAACATAACTTCTTTCTACACTCACACTTTAAACAAGAATGCACAATGTAACACTTAAATAGTTTTAAAAAATATCTAGTACCAATCTAGTATCAAACATCGAACACCATAATGTGATAAAACATCAAGTAGTTTTTGGTGGAGTACCATATTAAATGCCTTTGCCAGGTCAATAAAAACTGCTATGCTTTTTACCAGTATTTAGGTTATTAGTCTGTCTTTAAGACACTTCTCTAGAATTTTTGCAAAATTATTTTTCCAGCTAATAGGGCGATAATTTATAAATATAAAAAATATAATTATTTTTGAGCCCTCATTGAAAACAGGTGTTAGGATTAAGTTGATAATGTGCGTTATGGGCTGAATGATTTTAGTGTGTGCCAATTTAATGATTTTTGTTGAGATACCATCTATCCCAGGGACACCGTCATTTTTTAGAGAAGAAATGTGGTTTATAATTTCATTTTCGGTGGCTGGTTTTAGAAACATCGAAGTTGTACAATAATTATTTAGGTTAAAAAGATTATGGGGCATGTCTATTTTATTTTCCATTTCAAAACCAATATTTATAAAATAATATAATATCGATACCGAAAGATCAAAAATGGCATTTTACCGACATCGTAAATTGCACGAGCGAGATCTTAAACACGAGCCAACAAGAATGTGAACGAAAAATGACATTTCTTGACGTTTGAAAAATTTCAGACGCAAATGGAAACAGCATAATTACTACACAAGGATGACACATCCATGACCATCTTTGACTAAGAAAATTTTTAATATCACGGTACCCTGTATATACTATTAGGATTCCCTCAGGGCGTATCCCAAGACCATACACTAATAAAAATCTGCTACAAGGAAATAGTAGTAAAACACGTAAAACGGGACAAGCTAGCAGTAAAGATAATTTTCACGAAAAAAAAAAGGGAGCTAGAGCTTTGCTATACTGTTATAAAATACAGTTCGTGGTATCATTAGAACTTTGAAGAGCGAATTAATATTAAATATAACGACAAAAAGAGAGAAGTGCAGAAATCACGAAGATATAAATGTTGCAGATCGCCTACGCAGTGATTTATTAACTTCGAGGAGATAAAGAGGGATACAGTTACTTTTAACTCTAATCATTTCATGGTTCGCGAAGAGGAACAAAATGGGCGCAATTGAGATTTTAAATGTAACTAGTTTACATTGTTTCAGTTGAATAACTGAAAAATCATAATCGTCGTGAACATTATCAATTGCTTTCTGCTTCAAAATGCATTATTGTAGCAATTATTATGAAATACAGGTTATCTATCTTATCATTTTGGCTAATAAGTGTTATATTGTATGGTATTATTCACTAGTAATTGATAAATCATGTACACTACATATTTGTGTGGCATATTACATCCAGATACTAAAAAGCAATTATGAATCTTAAAAAAATGCAAGGTGTCTAATTTTGTTGCTAAATACCTTGCCAAATACTTGTATAGAAAAATGTTTATTCTAGATAATTTTAATCACAATTGTTTATCCACTGTCGTACGTCCTTAACATATTTTTTCGATGCATAATTTTTGTGGTGCATGTGGTGTCCAGGCCCCGTCACTTTGGAAATAAATAGCATTTTCTGATAGTGATATCTGGTGGGGCTCTCAAATCAGGTGACTGTTTTTAAATATGTATTAGTGGGGTCCTTTCAATTTATTTGGTTTCAATAAGGATTCAAAAAGTTTAAGAAAAATAATAATTCTTTGTATTCCTTTAAATAAACAAAAAGCTGTAACAGTCAGTATATTTATAATATTGAAGAAAAATGATGTACCTAAAGACTCAATTCTGTTTCTGTCTTTGTACGTAGAATTCAAGGCATAACGTGACTTATAGACTTTTTTTTGAGAAACAATTCAAAGATCATCCAGGAGCCTTAAAATCAGATGCAAGGCTGTCATCGGATTAAATACTATGTACAGTGAGATCCATAAGTAAGGAATACATTCATTAGGTACGTAAATTACTATTTATGAGTAAAATCCTAAAACAAGTCAATTTCCAATTCTAAAATAACATTTTTCGAGCATGATTTGATACCTTCCCCTTCAACCCCCTTGGAGCGACAGCTACGCCTGTAACATTTTTAAATGGAACGAGAGTGAGTGTGATAGCTTATTTGGAAGGGTTTTTATTCTCTATCTAGCAATATAAGATTTTTATTGAAAAATATTTCATTTGTAATGTTACTAAGTAAACAGAAGAACATGAAACAGTTTAAATCAAATGTTCAAACTGGGCGCCCGTTGCTTCTTGACAATAATGGAGGCGTTGCTGAAGTTCTTCTAAAATATATTGAATCATTTCCGGAATGATTTGATTGATTTCTTGCCTTATTCTGTCTTTTAAATAATTGACGTTATTTGGTCTGTTGAAGTAGACTTTCGATTAGTCAAGCGGGGTCAAATCGGGAGAACGGGCAGGCCACTCAATTTCACCGCATCTACCGATCCACCTATTGGGAAAAACTTGATTGAGATAGACTCTTAAAGAAATTATATTTTTTTCTGATATGTAAAAAGAAACTACTTTTATTTTTTTATTTTTGTTGGGTATTTTGCCACCTGCGTATCAGAAAAAACGACACATTTAAATTGAATGTTATAGCATACCACAAAATTAATTAGAAAAGTATTATTTGACAGATATTTGGTGGGTACATAGGAATAAAGAGTTTAAGATACATTTCAAATAAATTTTAAAATTTAAAATTTTAATTTTCTTGATGAAGAATATACAACATTCAAAAAATCTTATATTGCTGGATAGAGAATTAATTAACCCCTTCAAATGAGCTATCACTTGCACCATAAAGGGGCAACCGTTGCTCCAAGGGTGTTGAAGGGGGAGGTATAGAATTATGCTTAAAAAAATCATTTTAGAATTAAAAATTGACGTGTTTTAGGATTTTATTCATAAATTATAAATTACGTACATAATGAATTTATCCGTCACTTATTGACGCCACTATGGCCATTTTTATTAATCTAGACGGACATAATCCAATTTTCATACCCATCCTAATACAAAAGTTACTGACATATCTTAGTAATAAATATCCTAAACTAAACAATTCTGAGAATTTTACCGTATTTATCCCTTTCCTCATATTTTTATGATGGCCGGTTTATAAGGGATTACGGACTGGTGCAGGGCAGGCAAAATTCAATTTATGATTAGACGTTGTTGAGTAAAGGTGTTTTAAATGTGGTATTGTGCTGAAGTTATTCATGGAGAATGTGCAACAAGGTATGTAGTTTTTTATTCTTAAACAAAATCACCAACATTTAGCTTTTACTTTTTATAGACGTGTCATTTTTAACCAAACGAGAATTGTAATTTTCTGAATATCTACAAGTTCTTGCAGGTGTATAGTTTTATTCATGTTGACTCCTGTGTTGTCGTTTTAAGAACTATAATTACCTATTATTACTTTATCATTTTATGAGAAAAAAAGCTGCATTCATCTGCATTTCCAATCATGATTTTACTTTTAAGTTACTTATGCTATATCACGGAGAAGTCTCTTTGCGGTATTTTCAATGGAATATGACAAAAAGGAAAAAAATAATAGGATATACCTGCATGTCCTGAATCGTTTGGGCGTACAACATTGTAGAGAAACTTTAGAACAGGCAATAATGGACAACATTTAAAAAATTGGATAGCAAATTTCTGAAAGATGGCAAAAAAGTTGTAGGAGTAAGGTCAAGATTTTCGAGACTAAAATGATTCTTGAGTGGATGGGGAAATTAATTTTTGTGAACTGGAATAGTTGATAGAGGACACTCCTAAATAACCATGAACTTCAAAATGACCTGGCCTGCCAAGAGAATTATTTGTGATGATAGTGATAGCGATTAATTTTTTATATGGAGCAATTAAGTTTAAATACAAGTTAAGTTACAGCATATCTGGATATTATTTCAAGAACAACCTATAATTATAGAGTTGTTAAACATTTTGCACCAAAAACAGAAAACAGATAATCGAAATAATTTCGTCCTCCTAGAAATATAACGTGTCCGCTGCACCCCTTCAAAAACTACCCCTTAAGAGCTTACATTTATTTCAACATATTTGCTTTACATTATTTTCGCAGATTCACAAATCTTATTTAAAAAGTTAAGTAATTTTAAAATAATATTTAATTTTCAACCACCATAAAAGCCATTCCTTTGCTCCTCTGAATTTTCGTACTATTTTTGGTGCATTCGCGGGGACAATATTATCGATTTTACAAAGTTTCAGAATTTTAAAAGTAAGAAATCTTTCAACCGTCTCTCTCTCAAAAAGCACCCCCTAGTGTTCATTCGCCTAGAACTTGAAAAATGACCACTGTATGTAAGAAGTCTTTCCAAGGGGGTTGAAGAGGGAGTTCTAAAATTATGCTCAAAAAATTTCATATTAGAATTAAAAATTGACGTGGATAATGAACGAGAGGACGCCTGCTTTAGTATAACTAATCGTCATTATTAAGCAAGATACGTTATACAACCTGAAGTTTACATGATCTTGTTAAAGAATATTAAAAAAACTATTACATTATTGGGTACATTTATGAAAAAATTGGAGCTTTTACGCCAAATTAGAAAACATATTATATATTTAATGCACTGGTTATAAATATGTGTAACGTAAACGGTGAACCTAATTTCATGTTTTTTTATCAAGAAGTTTGGAATTAACGGGACTCCCCAATAACCAAAAGTTATACACAGTTAAATTACCTACTTGGTGGAGAACCGTTGCTGTAGGCCGACATTTTCTCTACATACTTTAAGTTTATGAACACAATTATAGAGATAATAATGTCAACTGGTCTTAGTAGCGGCAATAAGTCGAAGTTAAATAAGTGAATAAAACTAATGATAATAATAATAATAATGTCAAAATTCAACTCTGGAAAATATCTTAGATCCAATGTAATTGATAATAATTCATTACTAGCCCATTGTCAGTTTACCGACAGTTCAACAAAATCTTGTTGTCTCTAGCTATACGTCATCACGCCTCATATCGAATGAAAGTAATTATTAATAACATTTTAAAAAGACAAGATTACCGCAATTTTAGAGCTGAAAATGAGTCGATAGCCATATCCAAGCAGGTATTTAGCAATTTTCACAACTCAAACATCTATTACTCGTGGTTTAAAGAAAATCAGCCCCGTCCACAAAATCAGTTCGGTTTCAAACAAGGTGTAGATCCTATAAACGCGGTCTCTAACATAGTAACAGACATTCAAGTATGCTTTTCAAAAACTATTGTTTAATGTCTACACTTCGGACATACACAAAATCGACAAATCAGTTAATGTTATTCAATATGCCGATGATTTTTGCATCTATACAGATGTCAGGAAATTAGATTACTGCACAGTATAAAACCATTTGAGGTTTGGTTTTCCCAAAATGGTCTAGAAATTTCTGAATCAGTCTACTGTGAACTTTTTTTCTCAACATAATAATAACAAATAATTTGCAAACTATGCGGAACCTTCAATTTTTCGATTAAAAGTGAAATAAAATATAAACGAAAAATTATATAATTGTAGATAATATTACCAATAAATGTGACAAGGGTATAAAATGTCTCCGAATGACCTGCAAAACATGGTGGAGGCAGATAAAAAATCTGCTCTTTTGTTTTATAAATCATATGTCAGATCGATATTGGATTACGGCTCTACCTTATATAGTTCTGCTAGTAAGCAACTACAGAAACGTGTAGATACGGCTCAAAATAAGCGTCTAAGAATTTGTTTAGGTGAATTCAACTCGTATTGAACCTCTACATGTGCCTGAACCATGAACCTCCCTTACTACTATGTCGCGTGTTTCTGTCAGAAAAATTTATTACAAAATCAAATTTATTAGATCTTAATCTGGCTAAGAAAATAAGTAAGTTAAATAATTTTGATCTGAGTAACAAATATTAGATAAAAAAAATTCCCCTCCATTATGCTCTGCTTTCCGTGAAACAAACAAATATTTTGACCGCTTGTCCAACTGGCACCTTCCAAACCATGAAGTTGATTATTTCGATTTATCCAATACTAACATTGAATCTATTATATGTCTTATGTCTGAACAAAATCGATTTATTAAAGTATATAGTTGCATTTTTGAATAGAACTGGTGTAAAAATTTAGATTATAATGTACAAATCCTATTGTCTAACCTCATGTTATCTTCCCTATTTACCACGGCCGTACCCAGTTTGTACAAGAAATTTTGATGGGCCTCTAGGCGAGAAGAGTGTGTCCGTCATGTGTACTTTCCCTTAATTATTATCTATTTCCCAAATATGATAATGTATTTAAATGTTTTTCATTTTGTGGTATATTAACTACACCATATAGATGTTTGTGGTCTATGGGTTTATTGGTTTCAGCAAATATAAGTTAGGTTCTTACGAGGGTTCTTATAATTGTGAATCTTTAGTCAAGTATTGGCCTAGCATTTATATTTTACTTCTGGCTGATTGGATTATCAGTGCCACAAAAAAAAATTTCGTTTACTGATTATGGCTAATATAATACCTAAATAACAATTTTTAATATCGTAACTTCTGTTGACGAGTTGTAATTTAGAGACAATTTTTATATTAAACATGGTATTTACGCGGCAAACGTGTATATTTCTTTGTGCAAAATGAAACCTTCCGACATCAAGGTGTAGAAATTAGAAAAAGATTACCTATGTGGTGTGAACAATAGTCACCCGCAGCATTTTTTACCTTTATCTCTATGGGAAGAAACTACAATTGTAAATTAAGGTTGCCTGCAATGTGATATTAGAAAGTGGGGAAAAATGAATTAAACTTATACTTATTATGGTTGTGCAAAAGTTAGTTTGTTCATTAAAGTAATGATGATTAACCACAATGGTTTACATGCAAATTTCTAATTAAATCGCTTGGAAATTTTGAAACCTGATCGATTGTAAATTGTGAAGTTAATAGAAAATTCTCTTCGGGCGCTATTTTTTTTGTTAATGATGGGTAAACGCGAACAACAACCAAATTTTTGGTTTTACGTTACAGAAAAATGAAAGCAAAAAAATTACTTTGTGAGTAAAATGTATTCATAGTGATATTCATTTTAATGTTCGCCATTAAATAAGCATGTCAACGTACAGATGACCTCGTCGGTAAATAAAGTAAGTGTAATGTATTTGCGTCAATGTTTATTTCGGGTAAAAGTGATAAAGTAATAAATGAAGCAAAATAATTCTAGTTAGGCGCATGTATTTATACCCATGAAATTCTTTTGTTAGAGGCGTAAAATAATGAAAATTAAACAGGCCTTTAATTCGTGATAATTATTCATGATATAACAAAAACACTAACACTTTTGTTGCATTCACGAAAAACGTTTCATTTGTAGAATTTTTCATTTGCTCATCTCCTTCTCAAATGGGAACAAGTTATATTTAAACGCTATCTAAAAAGAAAAAAAAATCTTAACCGCTTCTTAAGTCGCCGAGGAAGCTCCCTGAAAATCTAGAGTTTTGTGTTAGGTAAGGAGAAACAAACCCTACAGTTTAGAGTCCTTGGGGTTTGCCAGCTAAACACGCTAATCACTCAGCTACCGTTCCCTTTAAATGTTAACTATTAAATAAAATTCGTATGACTGACTTGTAAAGTGTAGGAGCCTACACAGACAGATCTTGTTACTAAATATTGAAAGTCTCGTCCAGATGTCTCTGCGTGAAGTTACATCAGATTGAAAATAATCTTGTTTGTTTTCTGACTGTGAGGTTACGAAATTAGGATAAATTTTGCGGATTGTTTTCTTTATAGTTTTCGATAGAAATAGGTTTCAAATACAGTAATTATTTGTAAACTCTTTATTTTATGCAACAAGTGCATTCATCATGAAGTTTTATTGGTTATTTTGTTACTATGTGATTTCTTTCTTTGATTTCCAAATGGGAGTTTTGACACGAAAGTACCCCAAATAGCCGATTTATCTTGAAGGGTTGAACAGTTTCTTCTTTCGACGACGATACATGACAAAAACTATTAATAAGATTCATCATTATTGGATCAAGTATTATATCTATACTAATGATATATAGAAAAAATCTTTAGCAAGAAAAAATCAAGTTGGTAAACTAGTCGGTTCATTGAAGGGTGGCGCTTTGAAAACTTGTAACCCCAAAAAATACACGAACATGGTATGACTATTTTCTGGAGCAAATAGCTTTTCATATATTTTTAAACGATACTACACTGTTATGAATTTTGGGACAGCTAGCAATGTTGGAGTGCCAAATAGTTCTTCAAAATGTACATCACTAGGTTTCTTTTGGTAGGTAATTATTTTTGGGGCCTACTACTAATGTATCTACATAATAAATGTATTGAATATGTTACTAGCGTTGGAATAGACAAACTTTTGACTCTGATATTTCCAATGAAAAGAAATTCCAATACCCAAATAGAAGGCGACCTAACCACAAACTGTCAAGAAAAATGGTATCTGTGAAAAGCATACAAAGCTAATATAGTAAGGACTGTTCGGTGGTACGACAACATAGTAGTTGCTGAGTTACAGCGAATACAAAGAATGAAAATAACAAGAAAAAAAACCCAAACCATAGTTTTTACAAGTATATGAGAGGGATTAAGCTATTCAACTATACAGATTCAGCAAATTTAGTTTAAGGTACGTAAACTTGTTTCTGCACAGATAAACCATGCCTTGTCGTAGAACAATGCAGTGCATTGGTGTAAAACAATAGCGCCATGGCTTGACTGCGTCGAGTTGAGAACAGCGCACCCATTCTGCTTTTAATAACGTAGCTGTTTAGACGTGTGGAAATAAAATAAACTAATCTCAATTTCGTTATTAAAATGCCGTGTGTTTATACAACTGCAGAAAAAGTGCAAATTGTGAAGTGGTACTTCGGGGGCCATTCCACTGAAGACACAATACATTTATTTACTGTGGCATATCAAGACGGACCAATCCCCTCAACTAGCATAATTTCACACATTATTAACAAATTTGAAAATTTCGGGTGTGCCGTGAATCATTGTAAAAAATGCTGTCAACCCGAACCCCGTCATCAACAAATGAGCGAAGAACGTGAAATTCGTGAAACTAATGTGCACTTGTTGAAACTAGTGAACCTTGTTCTAGCAGGCAAATTGCTGATGAAGTTGACATGAAGGAAAGAACTGTAAGAAATATTTTGAAAAGAAATGGGTACAGTTGTTTTAAAGTTCAAACAACGCAAAAAATATTTCCCCAGGACAATTTCAAACCGATGGAATTTTGTGAAATCATGATAAATAAAGTGAATGAGAATGAAAACTTCTTAATTGTTTACAGATGAATCATCCTTATCATTACATAGGAAACACAATCCATCCGTAGTACGATATTGGTCTCGGAAAAATAAACATTTGAGTGTTGCTGTGCGAACTCAGTATCCTCAAAACTTGAACGTTTGGACGGGAACTTTAGACAATCATATTATAGGCCCACTGTTAATCGATGGCAATGTCAATGGCAATAAATATTTAGAGGTTTTACAAAACCAAATAATAGTTCAATATCTTCCTGTCAACTTTGACGACATTTGTTTTCAACAAAACGGCTGCCCAAGTCACAATACCTTAACTGTTATTAATTTTCTGGAAAGAACATTTCCCAATCGTTTAATAGCTGCGAGGGGAATGATAAAATGGCCCCCAGATCACCTGATCTAGCAGCCCACGATTTCTTTCTGTGGGGCTTTTAAAAGAAAACCGCGTACAAACATGCGTTTGAATGAGCCAATAATGTAGTTGAATTACGGGAAAAACTTATCCAACTTTGTGCAAGCATTACTCCAAATCAATTCAATAATATGAGAGGTTCATTGTATAATCGGTTTGGCTATTGTTTGGCACAAGAAGGTGGTTTGATTGAATCCTTACTTCATTAATTTATTGTTTGATAATTATTAGTTGATTTTAGTTTCTGAGGGTTATTTAATTTTATTTTAATGTTCTATTTTTGTAATTTAATAAGAATAATTTATTTTTTGATAATTATTAGTTGATTTTAGTTTCCGAGTTATTTAATTTTATTTTAATGTTCTATTTTCATTTCGGTTTTAATAAGAATTATTATTTTATTCCCATAGCATTTACGGCTAAAGAAGGAACTGCAGAAATGCTTTCAATAGAAGAAATTATTTGTCAAAAATGTGACAAATAATTTCTTCGTTTTTGACGAAGAGATATTGTCTCGTTTCATATTAGAAATTATTACCTACGTCCGCACCCATCCTTAGTTCATGCCGTACTAAATTCAATTCATTGTGTGCCTCTGCTTTCACGATTTATGGAACTAGCGGGGCGTGGTCAATTATATCGTTATTCCTATACCCTAAACTGCATTTTCCGAATCTGTATATCTTATCAAGCTCAAATTGATTGATTAGTCAGCACACGGTAGGTATTGCTACTACTTTCGGATACCCAATCTGGATATTTGTCTTGAAAACGGAAATGGTGTAAATTCCCAAAATATACTAGTAAGTGCAGCATTTTTTGTATACGGATTTCATTGATTTCTTAGGAACAGGCTAATTTTATTATTATAATTGAGAAGTATCCCTAATTCAACCGTGGACACTGATGGGCTACTAGACGGCCGTGAAATTACAACGTAAAAAAACACTATATTGTTATATTAATAAACAAACAGGTAATGTATCTGTAAGTATTACAGTTTCCATTGACACTAACATTTAATGATTTTCAAATATTTAAACAAAAGTGTTAAATAGTTTCGCACCGTATACTAACATTTACGATCTTCTCTAATCCAAGAAGAAACTACTCATACGTTGGATACTTGATACGACATGATCCTAAACCGGCCTCGGTGGAATATAATTAATTAATTATTTACGATAGCAAGAGTTTGTGACAGAGAAACCGTTAAACTGTTACCTGACCTTTTCAACACCTACTCAACAATGAATATTATGCAATTGCGATATTTTTGCAGTTTCCGTAAAGGAACTTTTATTGCTAATGGAAGTACAAGGTGGGTTTCGGAAAGATCTGTTATAATGGCACTTTCTGACCCACATTTGATTTGCAGTTCGAGCGTCTTTACACACTTTCAAAATATTAATCATATGAAATACAGACTCCAAGGAAATAGAAGTAAATAAGTATGTAAAATATTTAATACGAATAGTAATAAATTATGATTACGAAAAGTCCTAGTAGAACTTCTAGTTATGGATGGGAACTAACTATATTATCTCATCTCAATTTTATTAGAACTTAGGTACTTAATTTTCAAAGTGTTACTACACAATCTGGACAATACTCAAATAAAGTTCCTATTAAAAAAGGCGTTTCACAGGGCTCTATATTAGCTCCGATTTTTTCTGGTCCACGTTAATGACTGCGCCAAATATAATATCAAAAATGAAAACTGTATTATTTGTTGATGATACAACATTGTTCACCATCGGAGAGAGTAATGTTCTCATTGCAGAAAAAACAACATTAAAGCAAGGGCCAAACTGGTTTAATCCAAATTGTTATTAGTACGGAACAACATTATTATTTTGTTTTCTAACATTCAGAAAGGCGTGGATAAAAACTATTCTAATAAACATTTTCGCGAATTAATTGGTGCGATTTTTGTTCTATAAGTATTTAAAGTAGAGCCCGGTGTATTTTTATTTAACTAGAAAGTTCATAAAAAGGGTAAAGAATGTTGTGTATATGTGGTCATTTATATTTTTAAGTTTACAAGATACAAAGTCAACGTATGGAATTCGTGTATGATTTTACAATAGTGTCTCATAGGTTAATCAAAAATATTCTGTTTATTAGATCACGCATTCCATATTCATGGTATGATTCTTTGTTTTAAGTATTTAAACTCGAGCCCTGCTTGTCTCCTCGATATGCATATGTTTTTATAGGAGATACTGTGCTTTATTTATGGAAAATAAATCATAGAATTATCACTTCGCATTAAGCAGAAATCAAAAAGAATCTAACATATTTTGTAAATGTCAGTGTTCTACGAAACGTGGATTTAAATAAAATACTCGATTTAGAAACACCACCGTATTTACTTTTATTGACAATCCCACTTATAAAAAAAATGTTTTGAAAGATAATCACACTTTTGAAGGTTCTAAAATAGGTCAGTAATTTTGCTTTTTTTTTGAGGGGAAAAACCTTCAAAAGGTTCCTTGCACTGTTAGCCGGGCGTGCAGGGATATGTGGGATTTTTACCCACTAAAAAAAACCCTCTTCCTCTCCGAAACTGTGTGAACATTGCTTCGGAGCAGTAATTTTGCCTATTTCATCTGAGACTCAAAACAATCAGTTCATATCGTTTTCATGGTCTATCGAGGAGACTGAAAACGCAAAATGACTTTTTCGTGCTTTGCTATATATTTAGGAAATATTTTGCAAGTTTCAGTTGAGTACTCCAAGTATGAATTGCGTTTAGACTCTTTTTCTAGAAGAAAGAAACACGTTTGGATCAAGAAAATAAAAAATGGGACTATTTATAGACATATGTTCTACAAATTGTAGTAATGTCAACCTTTGCAACTCATTTTTATCGTTTATAAAGCTTTTATTGCTGACTTATATTCCCGTTTGCTAATTTGTTTAAATAAACAAGTTATATATCTGATTAAATACATAATATTCAAATTCTGAACACATAGATGAAGTGATATTTGATGGATTTTGTTTGCTCCTTTTTGTTATAATCCAACAAAGAAAATGTTCCTTCAAATCAATAAATGAAATAAATGCAATTGTAACTCAAAGTTTTGAGGTCGATCGATAATATCAATCAATGTGGAATTATGCAATATATTAGACACCACTATAAAATAAAATGGTCAAATTTTAATCCCAATGTGAAAAACCACTACCTAAGGAATCACTACTTCCACGTTCAGATGTTTCATCCAAGTCTCCTTAAATTAAAATATCTTAATACCATATTTGCACTCCAGCATGTGGACTTTTGTTCTCATACATACACTGAATCACACTTTCGCCCATCACATTGGCACCATCGGAAAATTACAAAGGTAGAAACGAAGGTAAAATAAGCAATCAGAACTAACTCATTTTTTAAATAATGCAAAGATATCTTTCGAATATACAACAATTTTTATACTGGTGAAGAGCCAGAAACATTTTACAGCTAATTTTTCTTTTTTAAAATACCTAATACATAATATAACAGATTACGGCGCTATCTTAAGTTTACTAAATTTTCGGACACCTAGAATGTAACTAAAAAGGGACAAAGGGAAAATGTGGGTTCCGCACTTCGAGGGATAATGACACTATAGGAATCTGGTAGAGAACGTTGTGCAGAACATATTTATGAAAAATTTGGCGACCCTAAACGAGACTTCGATTTTTACGAATTTCTCTCTTTTGTGGGCATAAATCAAAATACGGGTTCCGCACTTCGGGGGTGAATGAGACCATGAAGGTCTCGTAGAGGACGTTGTCCAAGACACATTTACTGAAAGATTGGGTGACCCTGAACGAAACTTAGAGTTTGGCGAATTTCTTCCGTTTGGGGCATAATCGAAAATACCTATGAGTTCCACATGTCGGAGTATCCGACTATGGGGGTTGCATAGAGGACGATGTCAGGAATACGTCCAGTCGAAAATTGGGTGACCCTAAAGGAAATATTGACTTTAACTAATTTTTCTCGAAGACAACCCTTCTGCCTCCAGGGGTTTGTAGAAGAAGTTGTAAGAAACAGATTCTATCAGTCTCTTTTTCGTGAACTAGATTTTTTTTTCCTCATGGATTCGATTAAACTTGATCAATCAAAACTTCAGTCATATAACCTAGACCTGGTTCTAGACAAAACTCATTCTATCTGCATCTGCCGACTCCCAGAGCCAACGTCCAAAAATTCTCGCCACAATATGTGTGAGAACCATAATAGTCTTCAAGACCAAGTTAATATATTCCATTGCATGGTAGCTGCGATAAAAAGATTAACTACATAATTTAAAATTTGTTTTATCTTTGTTTCTATCTATTTATTTTGCATTATTTTGTATCTATTGTAAGTACTTATTATTTCCTGTAATAGGAATACTCTGTTGGGTAGTGCATTGTTAAATAAATAAATAAATTTTGTTTAATTAAAAAAATGGAAACAGTTATTTATAAAATATCCACTGAAACAAAATCACTATGATATTGGTAGGTATTTTTAAATATTACTTATATAATTTTATTTTTGAACACTTAGGAACTTTCCAATTCATTTTCAATGTTACTGATAAAATTATGCAAAGTACAACTTTTCATTCTTAAAATACTTTCATACTTCATTAAAGTAAGAAAAGGGATGATCGAATTTCGTGGCTTCTCTTCGCCCGAATCTTCACTAAACAACTCAAATTAGAAAAATAAATTATAGCTATTTAAAAAGACCTTGTATTGTGCAAATTAAACGTTCAGTTAAGAGTACAAAATAATTTTATGAATCTACATAGGCGAGGTTTCCAATTTACGAACAATAGGATTTAAATGTGAATTATAACCACTGCATTCACCCATTTAAAAAAAATTCATTTATATACATTTCTTTCTCTGTAAAATTTTCCTTAGCTTTGTAACATTATTTTGGTAGATATACTTTATTACGAATAAATCACGCAGATGCTCTTATTTATTAATTAATGTTATAAAATGGCGCCCAACGTGGGGTGTCAATAATCGCATCACAGCTTAAAATAAAGTTAAAATACGAATATAATTTAGCTACTAATGTCTACATATGAGTAAAAGTTGGACTTTCTTCTCCTCGCCATTTACAAATAGGAAATGCAGATCTTTAAATGTCAACCCACTTATAATTCTTTAAAAATGCATTTCTACAGTCCATTTTTCAAAACAAACAGCGAGAAAACGCATTGTTCATTAATTACCCATAAACTTTCAGACTAATGCCTAACAGAGAACAATTCCCATCCCAGTATTAATACAACCCGTCCAATTAAGATTAATAATTAATTAACGAACGCTGCTACATCCTAGTTAGTTTCTATGGCCATCAGAATGTACCTTCTAATTCGAAACTTATTTCCACTTCCAAAAACCATTTCGATCAAGTCGGCGAAATCCAGATCAAAACAAAAACAAGAAATGCACAGATCACTTGATGCACCACTCGCATATCACGCGTAGCGACCGATTCCAGAGCCAACTGTCAACTGAAGCTTTCGGAGTTTACCTGCAAATCTACGCCCCCCACTAGAGAGAGACGCAACGCTGAATCGCGCTGGTCGCGAGAAGGAGGCTTTGGAAATGTTATATGACCCCAAGGTATAGTGAAAGGAAGGTACTTTATGCTGCCTAGGTTAAAAACTGGAGTGGTTAGGATAGTGCATTTTGTTGCGTTTGAAAATTGACAGTTTCAGCAGGAATTTGGGTTTCTTATAAAATTCGGTATTACTTGTTATGTATGGTTTGTTTTTGCTATTTATGAGTCCAATATTTTTTAATGCACTTCCTGCCACAAGAATTTATTTCTACCGATAAGCGGAAATTAGATAGTCTAGTTGCTTGAGAATGAATGAACGTTTATTTTCTTTGTCTTAAGGTGGCCATTCCCTAGAAAGAGACATCCGATAGGGAAATATTTATTATTTTGGCCCATAACTTTTTTTCTTAGTACGAATATTTAAAAAAACTATAAGAGTACCTCAGTAGAACCATAACAAGAATATTGCCATGAATTTTCACTCAATAATTTCAGTGGTTTGTAAAATAGCTAGATTTAAAACTACAAAATAGGAAGATTAACATAATTACTTTTTTACTTCCACATCCACGTAGTGGATTGGAAGTATAGTAATCGCAAAAAAATTGTCAAAAATTTTTATTCGTGAAATAGGTTTAGAATGTCATGAAACGTCGAGATTTTAAATTTGAGCGAAAAAAAATTTTCTGTCTGTCTGTCGGTCTGTCTCTCTGTCTGTAACTTTTTTTTTGTCCGCACGTTTTCTCCGGAACGGTTTAAGATATTGACCTGAAATTTTGTACACGTATATATTATAACGAGATCTGGAACTGGATTGTTTTTTGAGGATATCCGGTGAAGGGTTGGGGGTTAAATAGGGGTAAATAGGGGAAAATAAGTAAGGCAAGCTGGTAAGACTACAGAAACTTGAAATTCGGTATATGCGCTAGAAGCCAAAGCGTCAGATTTTTTATAATATTTTTCAACCCCCACCACCCCTACTTCATTATTAAAAGGGTTGATAAAATAAAATTGAGATATTCAACTGAAATTTAATACACGTATGAATTATAACGACATCTGGAACTAGATTACCTTGAGATGATTCCGTTGAAGGGTTGGGGGTTATTTAGGGGTAAATAGGGGGAAATAAGTAAAACAAGCTGGTATGAGTACAGAAACTTGAAATTCGGTGTATGTACTAGAAGCCAAGGCCTCAGATTTTTTAATAATATATTTCAGCCCCCACCACCCCTACTCCAATATTCAAGGGGTTGATAAAATAAAATTGACAAATTCACGTGAAATTTAGTACGCATATGTATTATAACGACATCTGGAACTAGATTATATTTTGAGATGATTCCGTTGATGGGTTGGGGGTTAAATAGGGGTATATAAGAGAAAATAAGTAAAGCAAGCTGGTAAAAGTACAGAAATTTGGGATTTGGTGTATATACTAGAAGTGAAGGTCTCAGGTTTTTTTATTGGTAATTTCCATCCCCCCACCACCCCCGCTCTCGTATTAAAATAGTTGAAAAAATTAAATTTAAATTTTCACTCGAAATTTGGTACATTTATGTGTTATAACTATATCTGAAACTAGATTATATTTTGACATGCTTGCGTTGAAGGAATGGGGGTAAGTAGAGGTAAATAGGGAAAGATATGTAAAGCAAGCTGGGAAGAGTACTGCAATTTGAAATTCGGTGTATGTCCTAGAAGCCAAGGCTTCAGATTTTTTCATAAAATTTCGAACCCTTCCACTACCCTTACTACATTATTAAAGTGGTTGATAAAATAAAATTGAGATATTCACTTGTAATTTGGTAGACGTATATATTATAACGACATCTGGAACTAGATTATATTTTGGGATGATTCCGTAGAAGGGTTGGGGTTAATAGGAGTAACTAGGGGAAAATAAGTAAATATAGCTGGTAAGAGTACAGAAATTTGGGATTCGGTGTATATACTAGAAACCAAGGCCTCAGATTTCTTTTTAATATTTTTCAACTCTACCACCTCCGCTTCATTATCAATGGGTTTTATAACATCAAATTGGGATATTGAAAGTTAGCACACGTATGTATTGTAGTGACATTTGATTAAGATGACGCCATTGAAGGGGTGGGAGGTGGTAGGTTGTGAATAGTATAAACTAAGTACGGTAAACTAGAAACTTCATTTTTAACGTATATGGTAGAAACCAACTCCTCAAACTTTTCTATGACATCTGCCCCAAATATTATTAAAATTCTATGACCAATAATTTCCACATACTAGAGTGCAAATATAGTCAAGATGTTTCCTTTAAAGTGACTTGGATGAAGAATCTGGATGTGGAAGTAGTGATTCCTTAGGCAGCGGTTTTTAAATTTAAATCTAGCTATTTTGCAAACCACTGACATTCATAGTAATAATCTTGTTATGGTTCTACTTGAGTACTCTTTTTAAATGTACGTACTAAGAAAAAAAAGTTATGGCCAAAATAATAAATATTTCCCTGTCGGATGTCTCTTTCTAGGGAATGGCCACCTGAATGTGTTTGATTTAAAAATGTGATTTGTAGCATAACATTCAAGATTACTTTTTATTCAATATTAAAATTTGATTTCTGTTTTTTTATATTTGGTAATTTTTTATTAACGTAAATCACGATTTTTTCCGATCACGACACACAATGTGGTAAAGTTGACAAAAATTCTTAATTTTGGTATATAAGTCGCAAAAACACTCCGGTTATGGGAGAAATTATTTTAAAAATTCAACCTTAAAAGGGTAATAAGAGTTTGGGTAAATTATACCACCAAGAAACTGTAATGATTTATATTTTTATTAATAAAATAAATCAATTAATGATAATTAATGTATTAATCTAAACAGTCTATTATTCGCAGACGACCACATTGTCGTAGCAGAAGACGAAGACATGTTTAAGAAATTGTTTGGAAAATGGAGAAATGGGGTTTGGAAACAAATATTGATAAGACACAGTATTTGGTAATAGGAGCACAAGGACGAGACTTACAGACAGACAAAAGAATAGTGAAACACAAAAGAGTAGAAATATGTGATAGAAGAAAATATTATCAAGTCATTCAAAATAGAGTTAAAAGAGGAAAGAACATTGTCAGGCAATTACATTCAGTACTATGGATTGACACCATAGCTAGCCATATAAAAAGGCGAATGTTTAACACGTTTATAGAAAACACAGTTACCTGCAGAACAAAGGTTTAAAAAATAATATCAACGCTACGGAAATGATGTACTGGAGTAGATGCTGCAAAACCAGGACTAGAACAAGAAAGATTACCACAAATTTGGAGGTGGAAACCTGAGGACAGGAGGAAAAGAGAAAGGCCAAGAAGGACCTGGAACCAGAAGATTAAAGAAGCCATGGAGAAAAGGTAATTAGAGGAAGAAATGTATTTAGATAGAGAGGCTTGGAGACAGGGATGCGGTAGACGGCCAAGGAGATCGTTTTATATTATATATAATTAATTTATTTAAAAATAAAGTTACGGCTCCCGCTATTTGATGTTTACAAGAAGCTACTTCTACTGTAAAAGCCTAGTACAAGGACTATTATCTTATTTTGCTAAAACCAAGATGTCAACAATCTCGACTTTGTAACCTGGCAAAACATTTAATATGCAGCTGTATGTCCTCGAAAAAAAAAATCAGAACCAATGGTGCAAAAAATCTAATACCACACTAGACAATAACTAAGACTCTTTGTAGGTTTTGAATGGCTTTATCCTCCATTGTAAATTGACAGACTGTTTGTGGATGTGCATTCTTTACTCCATTACTTAGTTGTGCCACATGGTCTTTGTACGGATTCAATTTTAGATAATTTCAAAAAATTTGATGGAAACTTTTGGCATAAAACATATCCTTTATTGGGTTTGGCAAATAGTAAATTTTAATTTATTATTGAAAATATAGGATTTTGTTCTCATTTTTAACTGAATCTTCATGGCCGTAAGGGGTTATGTAGATACAGATTTACTCTGCATTGCAGTAGGGGACGATGTGGATATTAGTGATACAATGAGAATTGTCAAACGAGAAATACACAAATTCATTTTAGAATTTTAATTGCTAGCATAACCAGAATTCAGGTATCGAAATAATGCAAATAGTTCATTAATATTTTTTTACAGATAGTTTTTCTCTTTAGTTCTCGTAGATGGTTTATTCTGCTGTTTGCAAAATCCTATAAATATGTTTCATTACAATTACAAGCAAACAAACTATAATTCACTTTTAAAATTGACTTTAAATCTTCAAAATATATCTTGCTGAAGAAATGTTTGCTTCAACGAGAAGAATTCGTATGCATCCTTTATTGGATGCGACGCTGAACGCCATCTCGATAGTATCTTTAACCTCAATGAAAAACGAAAGTTAAAGGTACAAACATAAAAGTTATCAACACTAATATATCATACTGAGCTCGAGTGCAGTGTAGCAGAGAATTTCACTATTTACTATATAGAAAAAACATTTCTAAAGGCAAGATCGCTGCGCTGCGATACAACGAACATATTCAATATCTAAATGTCATCACCATAGAAAACACGTAATAACTATGTATATGTAACAAGTGTAATAGCAGAAGTTACAATTTAAAATAGATTGTAGAATGATGCGTTTGCATGAATTAAATTTTTTTGTCGGCCTTCAAGTCCGAGCCGCCTCTTGATAAAAACAGGACTGGTCTTTTTCTTATCGGCTTTAGGTACAATTTATTACAATGGTTGATGCATGTTCTTAAGCAGATTATCAATAATGATATGTTTTGTTAAATACCCCTCCTAATACAAGTGTTCAAGTTTATGAAATCCTATTTGAAGAACTTACAAATGTATATTCTATCTATGGAAATAACATATTAATAATGGACGATTTTAACATGGCAGATTATTTTGAAAGTTTGAAATCATTAGAAAAATCCCCCAAATTAATACAGCTATATCTCTTATGCAATTTTCTCAATCTAAAACAGCACAATTTCATAACAAACGATAAAGGGAGGCTATTAGATTTGGTTTTTAGCAACATAAATGATCTAGTCACAAAATCAGAAGCCTACGAGCTAATAGAGGATCCACATAATCCAGCATTGGATACAATATGTGACTTAAAGACAGTTGGAACATTTTTCTCCTATTGTATAATAGTTTGTGCCACACTGATTGGAATTTGTTATATGATGTATCGAATGTTGACCAAGCAACTCAAGTGTTTTATGATATTATTTATGAGAATCTATCCTTGCATGTTTCTAAATCTCTTCCGCGTGCAAACAAATATCCTCGGTGGTTCTTGAAAGACATAATTAAAAATCTCAGATATAAAAATAAAATTTGGAATAGATATAAAAATACTAAAGATGCCGTGCTATATGAGGAATATAAGAATATTAGAACAAAAGTAAAAAAATACATTGATGACTCGCATAGAAGCTATCTACTTAAGATAGAAAATAACTTAAAAAATAATCCAAAAATGTTTTGGTCCTACATTAATAATAAGTCAAAACAAGTTCAATACGTAACACATGAAAATACCTCATATAATAACCCCCAAGATATAGTAAATAAATTTTCAGAACATTTCAAATCAGCATACTCTGCATCAACCAATAATGTCAGTATGGGTGGCGAAAGTGAACCTGTAGACACACAAAATATATTCATACCTACAATCTCAGAGGCAGAAGTTATTAGAGGGTGCAAAAAATTAAAGCCAAAATTTACAGCATGTCTAGATGGAATACCAGCTTTTTTCGTTAAAGATTACGTCTCAATATTTGGCCGGTCCCTTATCGTATATATTTAATTTATCCTTAAATAATGGCATTTTTTCCAGCCTATGGAAAATATCTAAAATATGCCCTGTAGTCTGCTGTCAAATGTACATCCGTGGGCTCCTTGATGATGCAAATGTGGGAGTGATCTCAATCTCTTCGTTTGACCTTGGCGAAACACAATTTCGATGGTGGCACTCTCGAAAATGGTGCGTTCGGGTGCTGCACACGATAAACAAAATGGCCGCCATCGTAAATACTTTTCCCATTTATCTAAGTAACCGTTCGTTGTATCAAAAAATGTGTTATACAAAAAATGTTTATTCTTTAATTATACACAAAAAAGGTTATTATATATTTTTATGTCGGACGTACCATTTTCTCAGAAAGTTTACTTTTAGGGTTTTCAAATGAGATAGGGGTACAAAAATTAAAAGTTGTTCTGTGAACAGTAATCTCACTCAAGTCATCTATTAACAGTGAAAACAATAAAAAAAATCTACAGTACAGACAGAGGAAACTAAATATTAATAATTGAATCGAATTAAACAAAAATTACGTATTTTTTAATTAGTCATCATCGCTGTCAGTACAAATATCACTTAATCCCAAGTCTTCTTCATCACCTTCGAACTCTCGGTCAGGATCACCCTCACATCTACAAATCTCAGTACACCTTAATCCATTCGACTGACATGTACATGGAGAAGAGCAACGCCTTTGAAAGCATGAGCAGCGGCAAAGTTCCAATAAAAGCTCTGGAGCACAGGGCATGGTACATGCAACTGGCTCGTATGTACTCCGTACTTTCTTCCACCCGAAGTCTGTATGTGATGGGTTATTGGGATGCTGAATAAGGTCCTGATGCCACTCAAAAGTCCGAAGATGAGCCCTTAACAAAGCTGGGTTCAAAGCAGATTTTGTTGGAGGGAGGTTCTCGTCTTGACATTGTTTTTGTGTAAACAACAACCATCTTACAGCTCCTATATCAGTCAGCGTTGTTTTGGGGATATATAGCTGACAAACAAATGCTTCCAAGCTAGCTCTGACATCTTCAGTGAGATAAAGAGTAGTCCCCAATTTGGCCAACGCTTTTATTAGCTCATCACTTACGGAATTGACTGTCTTCCGCCACTTTACTTTCCCTTTGTTGGCAAATGATCCTGTTACATCTGCTCCTGAAAGTGCGTGTAATCCAGGAAGTGCAGAGGCCTTTAGTGGCCCCAGTGCTTTGTAAACTGAAGCTAACTGAACAAACCTTTTTATTTATTTATTTATTTATTTATTTATTGCATACACTGTTCAACAGGTAAGATACCCAATTACAGAACAGGAATAAAGGCATACAAAGCATTAATTACATAATATACAACAACATAGAAAGAAAGTAAAATGAAGAAAAAAAATTACTTAAATGTACGAACTATGAATAACTAATGATACGAAGAAAGAGAAAAAAATAACATGGGAAATGTTTAAATATAAAAACTATATATACATATATACACATATGTGATTCAAAGCAAATTAAGAAAAACAAAGACACTCACTGGTTATTTAATTTAGAACATTTTGTTTTATGTCACTAAGGCTGCAATTAAAAATATCGAAGTCGTTACATAATTTGTTAGAAGTACTGCAAATCGTATATAAAGGTGAATTATTTAGTACGTTGGTACGCGGCGTAGGTAAATAGAACACTTGGTGATTACGAGAGGTTAATCTGGGAACGTGAAAATTAAGCTTACTAATTATTTCGGGTGCGTCAAAATCATTGTGTAGTAATTTAAACAAAAATACTTGAGAAAAGTACGTACGCCTATCCTCAAGAGTAGTCATAGAATATCTTTCAAGCAAGTTACTGTGCGGAAAACCAATCACTGGATAGGTACCGTCGGATTTGAACCACAGTAATTTAAGAAATCTACGTTGAACTGCCTCCAAGTTATTCTTGTGAACATCATAACTGGAACTCCAAATTAGCGATGCGTACTCAAGTTTCGATCTGACGAAGGATTGATAAAGAATTTTCAGAGTATCAGTATTAGTGAACTCTCGACTAGTACGAACGATGAATCCAAGGGCTTTGGAGGCTTCGGAGACAATGGTATCGATATGATCAGTGAAGGATAATTTACTATCAAAAGTTACGCCGAGGTCGCGAAATGTTATAGGTCTTTGAAGTATGACATTATCTAACCTGTAATCAAAAATAAAAGGTGATGTTTTTAAAGAAAAGGACATACCTTTTCATACCATGACCAAGGAAAACTCCAAACTTTGGTGTAAGTTGGGGATATCGAGTTAGTAGTAAAACCACAACATCAGTATCAGGTGAAAACACATGGGTGTTTTTGATTCCTCTCTGTGCTAAGTACACAGCGTGTAGCATGATCTTCGTGTCCGCCTCCTCCTGGGTACTTGAAAGACTCGATACATCAGCACCAACTGACCACGAACTTCTTCCTATAGGTCACACCGATTTGAAGAATCTGGTCGGAAAGGAACTCTGTCAGTTCATCCTTTGTCTTATCATGAGCCAGTAGTTTATTCATTGGTGTACTTCCAATTATTGTTTCTGGTCCCATTTTATACTGGATTGGATCTGAGCCTTTTTGCCGAATTACTCTCATCTCTGTTTTCAATGAGTTCTCTTTGTAAGAGTCGAAAACCACATGAACCTCACTATAATTGCTGAATTTCTGACCAATCCATTTACTGAAGCTTACACCGAGGTCACGGCATGTTTTCACTGAGTTAGGTTTGTGGTAGGTATGAAAAAGTGCAATGCCATCTACTATGCCAGCTTTCTCCTGTAGTTCTTCATGCCCTTCTAAATTTGCAGCGCCTGTGCCATTATGATCGTCATTTTCTTGGGCAGGGTTTGCTTGTAATGATTCTAGAGCATCCATAAGTTTGTATTTTGCTAGGCAATGATGCATTCTTCCATCAGCAGCAAACAACGACCTCGGCAATGCTGAAAACTCGTAGTTACTCAAATTGGACTTTAAATCTATGTCAGGCCTGCTTCTGGATGCTATCAACAACCTCGAAATAAGAGACAGATCCGTCTTCATGGCTACAGTTTTGTCTTTGAGGGTAATTTTATTTTTTTTCGCTGCTGCTTTACACGTTTTAATTACGTTTTTCTTCATAGGAGCCCAAAACTGTATGCTGTTACTCTGAACTCGCTGTTGCAAGAAGGTACTATGGAGATCTTGTCCAACTTCTGCCACGCTGTCTAAAGACACTTGTACTTCCTATGGAAAGATACGCTGAGTTAGAATATGAATGAGCTCAGGATTTTTGCAGTGAAAGGGATTTGTTGAGTTTTGAAACGCTTCTTTTAGTTTCAAAACATTGTTGTCGGATAGTTCGTGATGTTTATTTTGTTCTGTATTCGGAAAGCCCATCATTCTATCAGTTTCTACTTAGATAAATGGGAAAAGTATTTGTGATGACAGCCGTTTTGTTTATCGCGTGCAGCACCCGAACGCACCATTTTCGAGAGTGCCACCATCGAAATTGTGTTTCGCCAGGGTCAAACAAAGAGATTGAGACCACTCCCAAACTTGCATCATCCAGGAGCCCACGGCAGCCTGTTTTTGTACATTTGACAGCCGACTACTGTACACAAAAAGAATTCCAAATAAGACAAAAAATTACAGGCCAATCACCATAATTAATAATTTCTCTAAACTATTCGAATTCGTTCTCTACGACTATATTTTTCCTAATATAGAAAATAAAATATCAAGCCATCAACATGGGTTCATTCCCGGTAGGTCTACGGTTTCAAATTTATTGTGTTCGACTCAGTATCTTTGTGACATCTTGGATGGAAGTGGTCAAGTCGACGTTATTTACACAGATTTCTCCAAAGCATTTGACAGGCTTGACCATGGATCTTATTAAATAAATTAACAGATTTTGAATTATCTTCTGAGTTTGTTTCATTCTTTACCTCATATTTAAGCAATAGATTACAATATGTTTATTACCATGGACACAAGTCTGTCGAATTTAATGCCGAATCAGAAGTCCCTCAAGGGTCAGTGCTTGGTCCACGTTCATTCAATGTCTTTATCAATGACATAGTTATAAAACTTATAGTGCCCACATCTACTCTATGTTGATGACCTAAAAATTTACTACAGCGTTAGCTGCAATGATGATATAGAATTGCTCAAGTCAGATTTGGAAAATATTAGTGACTGGTGCAATAAAAATAAACTATTTCTAAATGTTGAAAAATGTAATGTTGTCACCTACTCACGTGGGCATAATATTTTCATTAATGAGTATAAAATAAACGATAGCGTCATACAAAAAGTTGATATATTTAAGGATCTAGGTGTTACTTTTGATAGCAAGATGACTTGTATTTATCACATAAATAACATCGCATCTTCAGCTTTTAAATCATTGGGATTCATAATTAGAAACTCCAAAGATTTCAAGAAGGTTGAAACTATGAAGCTTCTATTTAACTTGTTTGTAGAAGTAAATTGGAGTATGCTGACGTAATTTGGAGTCCCTACTACATCGTTCATATTAATAAACTGGAAAATATTTAAAGAAAATTTTTAAAATACTTAAGTTACACCCAGGACAAGACTTATCCACTTGTTGGAATGTAAGTAATGATATATTGTTAAATAGATTCAACAAAAAAAATTTACCCACACTGAGGATCGAACCCGCCACCCCATTGCGCGTCAAAACTTACTATTTTCACGTTGCGGGAGAGATTTCTTATGGGTCAAAAACGCGTATAACTCTTCAGGGATTGAATATTTTTTGTAGAACTTTTTGTGATTGATGGAAAAACTTGTTAGCTTTCATTCGCACCAAACCTCCTATCCAAAAAGAGTCTCTCACGCAATGTCACTCTTATTTCCGGTTCGGTTATCCGATCAAAGTCTTTCTGGCCTCCTTTTCGATACGCTTACCCAGAGCCGAGATATTCCATTTGGTAAATTGCAAAATTAATTTAAACTTTAAATAAACAAAAGCAAAAAGTTGCATTCGTGCAGACTTCTATGGAGGTTATGCCCGACATCAATATTTATCGTTTAAAGTTGGTTTGAAGTCGATCAAATTTTCGAAAAAAAAGTTATTTGCAAATTAACAAATTATGCCAATTGTTTAAACAATCAAAAAGTATTGAAGATATCGGGCCAAAAAATATATGGTATATTATTCTTTGATATAAAAGGCATATATTTTGAAAAAACAATATCCTGACCTCATTAGTTTCGCAGTAATCAATTTGTTAATTATGAAATTTATTTTGGCTATAACAAATGAACGTGTTGACAAAATGAGTTGTGTCTGGCGCCAAACGACACGTATTGAAAATATCTTTCGATTAAATCTAGATTTTTTTCGGATCCGTCAAACCGTTGATATTTTATTAAATAAAAACGAAAAAAAATTTGTTTAAACAATTATTTGACCATGAAGCTCGCAGTTTAGGAAAATTTTTCATAAGAAAATCTTGTTCAGCGGAATTTTTTCTATAAGAATCCATTGCTAACTCAAATGGTATACAATTTGTAAAATCTCCTCTTTTTTACCCCAGGCAGACTCGCCTATCCCTTCAATAAAGAAAATTTATGAATATAAGTACCTATCATTAAGGAGTAAATGGGTACTTTTTATCTTTCGTATTCTTCTTTTTTAATGCCAAGGCCTTCAGCGAGAGGGTAACAATTCTCCCGAAGATGTTGATACACCCTCTACACCCCTTCTGGACATAGAAGTGCGTCCTAAAAGCTTCTAGCCTACAAGCTCTTGAGAACGCAAAGGAAACATGGTAGAGGGTAAATTCCACTCCGGAACTAAGCTTCCACAAGGGTATAAACTACCCCCTGCTGGATGAGAAACACCGGGGTGGGGGAGATCTCGGAGAGCAAGTGTTCCTTGTTTTTACTGCAGAATCATCGCAGTGCATTAACGAAAATCTCCTTCAATTACCTTGATCGCACCTTGCAAGGGGCAAAGACCAACCCCCCAAACCCCCACAAAAGGTTCGGCAAACTTTTAGGACTGGAGAAATGCACTTTGGGGTTTTTAATTCTGAGAGGGAAGACAAACGGGAATCCATCTCTGTACATTTTTTTCACTCCCGCACTCACTATATATGTATTGGAGATGAATTTTAGAGAAACAAGTATGACTGATGATAAAATGGGGTTTATGAATGAAAAAGACATGAAATACAGGTGATATCATGAGAGACATAGCGATGCGTTGAATGCTGGAATTTTGATATAGTGATATGTTACAATGTCAAGATGTCAAATTCTGGATAAGTATATTACAAGGCACAGTTTTCAATTTAGAGGAAGACTAGAAGTACTGATCAACTTATGGAAAAATATCAACTGCATTTAATTTTTGGAAAGTCAGGAATATGTTAAAGTGGGATATAAAGAAAGAAAAGGAAATATCTACTTTATGAAATAATTTATTTTAACAAATTAGATATCCATATAAATGAAAACATATATAAAATTACGGAGAACTTGTCTGATATTACCTCGTATTCCCCTGTGAGTGTCATTCATCCTGTATCATCTTCCATCTAATGGAATTCGTGCGCGAGATATCTCAGACAGAAAGGCGTGACCATCGATAATACATCTTAAATAATACGAATACATGGTCAGCGTCTACAAGCTGTAACATGGATATATCAATATAAATAGCGAATTTAATATCTTCATTTTTTTCTCCGTCAAGCGAAACTGAAAGCATCTGGAGTGTACCGAAGTATATCTTAACAGACATATCTTGCATATAGTTAGCCTGTTACGTCGATGTTATTTTGAATAGCATTAACGAGAAGTGTTTTCACAACCCAACATTCAATCACGAATACCACTGCGTTTTTTAGATAAATACTAAGCTGTTATTTATTATCTGAGTTTCTTTTTGCAATACCAGAAATAACAAAAATTATGTTATTAATTCACATAAAGACAAGTGGATATAACAACGAACACGGTTGCAATTAAAAACAGGCACTTGCGTAGATCGTGCCAAGGTTGTTACATGTAATCAATACCTGGAAAATTTTGAAACGTTATACATAATACAGCCATCAAGGGACTTCTTGATATCAATTTAGAAATAAAAACAGTTTGTATGCTCTTTTACTCTGGAACTTGGTAGCTTACACGTCTGCCCTTCATGCTTTCACGCCTTCAGAGGTTATTTACTCCATATAGCTTTCCAGGGAAGTTAAATTTAGACAGATTGTCATTATATTGGGACATAAAGAAAATAAAATATGATACCAATTTAGCCTACAGAAATTTCGTGAAGAACTCTGAAGATATGATCCCAATAAATTTTGGGCTTTGATCAAAAGTAGAAAAGGGTCAGCAAGTGTGTCTGAAGAGATGTTCTTTGAGGGATCTTCGCTAAACAATCCCTCTGATATACTAAATGCATTTGCCAATTATTTTGGTCAATCTCATAATGAGTCAGGAAATTGATTGAGGAAGCCGTTACTCTGTGGTAATCCATGACAATAACGAAATTGAGTAAAACACTACTATGTTTTTTACCACTATATTTGCACAAAAACGTGACTGCAGTTTCGACCTGTTTTAGGTCATTTTCAAACAATGATTCAATTAAGAATGAAATACAAAAGATTTGGTCCCTATTTAAATATGTTTCTGGATTTAAACAGATTAGAGAATCATAAAATACCTGTATAATTTCATAATTCTCTAATCTGTTTAAATCCAGAAACATATTTAAATAGGGATCAAATCTTTTGTATTTCATTCTTAATTGAATCATTGTTTGAAAATGACCTAAAACAGGTCGAAACTGCAGTCACGTTTTTGTGCAAATATAGTGGTAAAAAACATAGTAGTGTTTTACTCAATTTCGTTATCATAATGAGTCCTCATTAGATATCGAGGAACATCACATTGAGACCGATATACCTAACAATAACCCTATTGTTACCATAAACTCTTTCAGTGAAGATGAGGTTATTCGGGCTCTAAAACGAATTAAACCCAAAATGACGACCGGTCCTGATTCCATTCCAGCTTTTTTATTAACGCTATCATCTTTGCATATCCTCTAACTCTAATTTTTAACTTAATCTTAAAAAACTGCATATTTCCTGACCTATGGAAACATTCCAAAGTATGTCCCATCTTCAAAAAGGGAAACAAACTAGATATTGAGAACTTTAGACCAATCTCTTTAATTTGTAACTTCTGTAAAGTCTTAGAAATATTACTTCATGATAGAATATATCATTCAATCAACACCAATATTTCTATTAATCAACATGAGTTTATGAACAACAACAAATTTATTCTATGTAACTCAATATATTTCTGAATCCTTAGATGAACGTGGGCAGGTAGATGTCATATATACCGATTTCTCCAAAGCGTTTGATAAATTTGATCACCAGTTGTTACTTAATAAATTAGAAAAAATCGGCTTCTCATATTCTTTGCGCCTTTTGTTTAAATCTTATTTAATGAATAGAAGTCAGTACGTTGCATTAAACGGGTTCAAATCGATCGAATTTGCTGCCACATCTGGAGTTCCCCAGGGGATATATTCTGGGGCCCTTGTTTTTTAACATATTTATTAACGACATAGTGAACGAAATTTATTTGCCTCACCTTTTATATGCCGACGATCTAAAAATGTTCACAGTAATTGATGAAATCGATGACTGTTTTCAACTTCAGACTTGTCTTGACAAAATAAACACCTGGTGTATAGTAAATAAATTATTCATGAATCCTAGTAAATGTAACGTAATGTCCTTTTCTTTAAAAACATCACCTTTTATTTTTGATTACAGGTTAGATAATGTCATACTTCAAAGACCTATAACATTTCGCGACCTCGGCGTAACTTTTGATAGTAAATTATCCTTCACTGATCATATCGATACCATTGTGTCTGAAGCCTCCAAAGCCCTTGGATTCATCGTTCGTACTAGTCGAGAGTTCACTAATACTGATACTCTGAAAATTCTTTATCAATCCTTCGTCAGATCGAAACTTGAGTACGCATCGCTAATTTGGAGTTCCAGTTATGATGTTCACAAGAATAACTTGGAGGCAGTTCAACGTAGATTTCTTAAATTACTGTGGTTCAAATCCGACGGTACCTTTCCAGTGATTGGTTTTCCGTAAAGTAACTTGCTTGAAAGATATTCTATGACTACTCTTGAGGATAGGCGTACGTACTTTTCTCAAGTATTTTTGTTTAAATTACTACACAATGATTTTGACGCACCCGAAATAATTAGTAAGCTTAATTTTCACGTTCCCAGATTAACCTGAATCACCAAGTTTTCTATTTACCGACGCCGCGTACCAACGTACTAAATAATTCACCTTTATATACGATTTGCAGTACTTCTAAAAAATTATGTAGCGACTTCGATATTTTTAATTGTAGCCTTAGTGACATAAAACAAAATGTTCTAAATTAAATAACCAGTGTTTGTCTTTGTTTTTCTTAATTTACTTTGAATCACATATGTGTATAATATGTATATGTAGTTTTTTAGTTATTCGTAGTTCGTACATTTAAGTAAATTTTTCTTCATTTTACTTTTTTTCTGTGTTGTCGTATATCATGTAATTAATGCTTTGTATGCCTTTATTCCTGTTCTCTAATTGGGTATCTTACCTGTTGAACAGTGTATGCAATAAATAAATAAATAAACAAATAAATAAATAAATAAATATACAACTAAACACAAATTGTTGCATATATTTTCCATACTAATTTCACAGGTGATAAGAACAAGATTTTAAAAGTTTTAGTGTCCTATTATAGCAATTAGCGGTCCGTAGTTTGCAAACGAACGTTCATTAAGGTTATCTCCTTGGATGTTCTCAAATGTTACAGCCAGAAAAACATCAAATCTGCCCTGCAGGTATTACAAATAAAGTTAAATTTTAGATTTGTTCAAAGCGTGGCAAGATTGAAGGAACTGGCATATCTCGATTTAATATAATGAGCAGAAGGCTATTTGCATCACATCATTTTCTAATTTTTAGCAACTTTACGCTGTCCGTAACTAATTATATTACGATAAAAATGTTTGAGTCATCAACATCCAGCCATTATATCACTTATGAGTAAAACGAACAGAATGGGACCCAGAGTGGAACCCTGCGGAACACCAACCTGATATACGACACACTTGAAACCAAGATATTTTACATATTGCGTAAGTAACTTTGGAAGAACGTATATAATAAGGGACACAGACCAACGATGAAACTTTCTCTAAATGAATATTGATGTTAACTTCAAGGTATCAGACATAACAATGACACAAACCTTCCACTGAAGGGGTAAAAAAAATGACTAACGATATATAGCAGAATTCTATTCTTCTGATTAATTGGACTTCATTATCTAATTCTAACATTAAAGTCAGTTAAAAAGCAAGAATAAACAAAAATAACGTAATCCAACGTATTTTTAACGACTGCGATACTAGGTAACAAATAAAAGGATGACATAATTGTTAGTGATATTTTTTTACTTATATCAGGTGGCTATAATTCTATGCAGTAAAAATTGTCTTAATTGAACAGCTTGCTAGACTCTATCACTCTCAATACTTCATGTTTCAATTTCTTTGACCAAACTAAATCGCGGGTCAACTAGGAACAAATCAATTTGTGTATTAATTTTCCACCATAATTAGTAGCATTCCACCTGTGACTGTATAATTCACAATTAAATCGTGTCGTGGATATTGCTCAATTAAAAAAATTAACGTGTCCGGTCATCACACCGTAACGCAGTCATTTACGCTCGTGTTTTTTTCATGCGTTGGACCGTTGTAGAAATTAAAGGTATATTTTGTTAAAAGGACACGCTCGAAATGCTTGTGAAGGTCGAATAACAAATTACTGACCTGCAGCAGGAGTAAAAGAAAGATAAAAGCTGAGTGCTTTTGTCTAATCACTTTTATCCATATAACTGGAGATGGCAATACATTTTATTAATACTGTTTTGGTTAATGGGTAACATTTTTTAAGCATAAATCTATATGTGGATATTCCCCAATTCCTGATCAAATAAACTAGGGATATTGTCGAAAGTTGGTATAATGTACTGAAAATGAACAGGGAGGAGATTCGGAACCTGATGTTATCCTAATTTTTTTAATTGAAGGCAAATATTTGAATTATTTTAGACAAATCATTGATGTGTTAGTGTTTCATAATAAACAACTTTGTAACAAAATACCAGTAATAGTACACACTTTAATACGGTTAAGCCTGTTAGTCATATTCTGCGTTGCATATGTCAAAGAAGCTCAAACATTTAGGAGAAGATTCTAGACGATTTGACCAGCAGCACACTCACACAAGCCAATATGGCAGCTATTTTGAAAATGGCAGAGACAGAATTTAAACTTGTTAATTATATATCGATCTTGGTGTTTGATTTCGACTGATTTAAGAGTGTCTAATATGACAAATGTTAATGATACGAGACGATATCAGTGTGTAACGTCACATATTCTTGAAAATAAATATTAAAAGAAATAGAATTAGTAATTCATTGAATGTATTTTTGTTTGGTAAATCAATTTTGGCCAAATTAATTGTATACTGTCTAATATATAATGCTGATCTGTTCATTTACTCAAAAAATGCACTGTTCTAAATATAAAAATAGTAAAATGTTTCATTAATTTCTAGTGCATATTTCGATGCCTTGAGGAAAAGTAAATTTTCTTTACCCGAAACTAAATTATTATATGTTCTATTATGAGTGTCATAAATTTCTACAATGTACTTTAACACAACACAAACCGGAAATTATCAGTAAAACTAGCAAAACTAGTTATTTTGGGCGTGCAGTTATTTTTGCCGCTGTGGCGAGACAGACACTAGTATTGGTACGCAACCCTCACTCCGATGCAACTCAGCAAAGAGATGGGCGATATCGCGATTTTGTAGTTTGCAGCGACTTGCTTCTATCGTTGCTACTAGCAGCATGGCACAGGTAGAAGGTGAAAATAACATAATGGAAGTGGCACTTTTTATATTAATATTCTATGTAATAGAAAATATATGGAAGGGAATAAATATGTTAAAGTATCTTTCATTTGTAAATTTTGTAAGTCAATGTTACAGGAATCATGCAACAAGGTCTCTTGGGCGTACTTAAAGTGAACTGGAGCCAACATTTAACTTAGACTTAGTGAGAATGAGGGTTAGGTGTAATATTCTATGGAATAAGCTGAACAATCCGCTTGTTGGGTTTTCGTGCAAAATGCGTGCAAGGGAAATATAAAAGCTATCAATTCAAAACAAAAAAAGGATGTATATTTTCTTTTACTGTAGAAGTTATACAATAAGCCACTAGAGTAAGCCACTGAAAATTTTATAGTCTTCCAAACAAAGGGCTTATTTATATATAAACTCAATATTAGTTAACAAGTTTCAATTAGTTTCAGGACGATAAAATTTCTTTGAAAAACGTTTTCCCTTTAAATTTTTTAAATTTTATTTATGATATTCTCTTTTTCTCTCTTCTATTTCAAGCTTTTAAAAGATTAAATATGAAGAAGAGAGTATACTAATCCGGCTTTAGTCACTTATCTAGAAAAGTTTGCTTAAGTTGAGTTATTTGAGTATTTTATATTTTATTTTATCCAATTTCTACAATGTAATAATTTAAAATTCATTTTTGACAAGTCACACTTGGAAATAATTTTCTAAGCGAATATTCCTTTAACGCTGAAATAAGTGGCAATTTGATCACAAGTTCCTCAAGCACGTTTCTGTTACCAAGAAACGTGCTTTCAGAGACTGTGATAACATTATTTCGTAATAATCAATACCCTTGAAACATTATAGTTGATAATTAATTATATTTATACGCCTACTATATTTGTAACATGTAACTAAGTACCATTTTGGGACGTGCAATGAATATTTGTACATAAAATTATTAACTAAGTCTCTATAATCTTCCATCGATCTATATACTTTATTAAAACCATTACCACTATCCACTTTTAAGTTAAAATCATATATATAAAACACGCCATGCCATCCTAAGTATGATAAATATACCATTTTAATATCGGCAGTAAATATGAAATTGTAAACGGTTTTATTATTGTTTGTAAGACAAAACCTCCTACGCAGTCGAGACGTAATAAATATATTAACAAACCCATCCTGATTTATAGTTGCGCAATAAAAAGTTGCATATTTCTCTCTATTTGGACACAAATCATTGTAACTCTATTAATTAAGCAGTGAAATTACGAAAGAATGGGGTCAAAACAGTTTAAATGTAATCTGAATACAACAAACAAACGTCGGGTGTAATTAAGTAATTGCAAAGAATTGATTAAGTGCTTCCAACTAAGAACAATCATTGAAAGCCGTGTGAAAGATTGGTTGTCACATGCTGCTTTTAGGCTGATTTTGTGAACTATTTATTTTACAACTCATAACTTACACTTTGGTAACAGTTCGTTGCTTAAGCTACTTTATCAGATTATTTGGTAGAATGATATGGGAAATATGTGCAGAGTGCTTAAAATAATTCCTAACTTTTTTATAATATACGCTGTATATGAGATATGAATCTACATAAGTTTTTTGGCCGGTTACATTTTCAGAAATAGAGTAATAGTTCTACCTAGGATTGCTTTCTAATTGGTGGAATGTCATCATTATATAACTATATAGGACATCTTTGACGTAAAGACTGCTATAACGGTCATTTGACACATAAAATAGAAGTCGACCTAGAAATCTTGAAATTTGAGTCCTGGGGGCGGTACCTCTGAGGTAATTTCCTTACACACCAAACCACTTGAATACTGTTGCACTCGAATACTGACAATAGGTGTGTGGAGATGATACTTGAAATTTTGGGATAGCTAAGGTAAGAGTAAAATTGAAATAGTTTCTTCCGGGTTTTGCCGCGGTCGGTGAACTTGACTTGACGTTTCGCTGATCATGCTGTCAGCTCTGAAGAAGCTCACAGCATGATCAGCGAAACGTCAAGTCAAGTTCGACGACCGCGGCAAAACTCGGAAGAAACTACTTCATTGGACAACGGCCGTGAAAACCTGCATTGCATAAGAGTAAAATTGAAAGGAAAACTACTAAAACTTCAATATTCCATGTTGCGCAGTGAAGAAAATAGGAGCAGTAAGTCTAGAGTTTTTGGATCTAGAAACTTGGAAGTTGATAGATTGTAGATGTTTAACGGGTCGCTCGGCCCTCAACGATCTTTCTTCCCATCGACCTTAAATATTTTTTGTGAATTATCCTATGCACGTATGCACGTATCATCATCTGCTTTGTCCATATTCTTTAGATGATATCTCAAGGGGCAATGACCTGTTAAAAGGCCTGTCGTCAGCCTTAAGTCAGACTTTTCGAGTTCGAGAAACCTTGTGGCATTCTTTTTCGAATAAGTTATGCACTTTTTCGCTTATGTTTGGCCTGGAGTATTCCTCCAGTACAACTCTTGCTGTTCCTTTTCCAATTTTAGGATTTCCTCCATTATGCGCCCCTTACTTAAACTAAAGAATGGTTCGGGCCCAGAAAACGGGGCTTAACCACCTTTTTTGCAAGGGCATCAACTAATTGATGTCCTTTTATTTTCCATGCCGTGACACCACATCAAGGTGACCTTGTTGTTATTTACCAGTTGATTCAGGGATAGTCTGCATTGCACTGGTATGGGACTGCCACGAAGAGCTGAAAATTTTGGGTGAGCAGAATAGAGTTAAATTACTTTGGATACCAGGACACTCCCGATTTGACGGCAATGAAAAAGCTGATGAACTTACTAGACTAGGGGCAGCTAACATATTCCTTGGCCCAGAACCCACGCTGGGCATTTCCAAAAGGCAAAAACCACTGGTGGAACATTTCAGGAGATCGACATGGAAAACCCCTCATTATAGGCTCATGTGCAAAACAAACTGAAGAACTGCTCACAAGGAACAGGACGCAGTTAAGGTTAATACACGTTCCTCTAAAGAAGTAGCTGTATACAATCGGTAAATTTGATAACCTAGACTGCAGATTATGTGGCAAGGAGTCGGAAATGGATTCACATCATATTCAACTGAGAGGCCCTGGCCAGCAGAAGATAAAGCATCTACAGGCAAACACGAACAGACCCGGAAGTCATCAGCACCCGCCCGACCATAGACCTGTATCTCCTGATTAGGGGTACAGGGGCACTGGAGTGAGCAGACTGAAGTATCCCTGTACCCCTAATTAGGTGATACAGGTCTATAGTCGGGCGACTTGTACGTAAAATCTAACACGGCCCGGCCGTGCGCATGCACATGAATGTCTATGGCGATGTTTACGTTCGTTGAAAGTCAATAGGTGGTATCCAAGAAGGGCAAGGAGCATTTGCTCTCTTTTGGCAATTCATTTTCAATTGCAAAACGGCGCAATGTTTTCGGATACCACCTACTGACTTCCAACGGACGACTTTTACCTACCCCAAAATTCTGTAAAACGCACTGCGCATGACCGGGCCGTGTTAGCTTTTACGTGCTATTGTCCTGGAATGGGCGATCAAGCTTCACGCTAGATAGGGAGAGCACAATAAGCTCAGGAGGGTGCAGTGCCCTCGGAGTTTTCAACAGACGAGGCCTGAGTCAAAAGAAAAAAAGACATGTAAACCAGGAAACTCGGTAGTGTGCCCCATTATCTCTGCAATTGATTGACCAATTTACCACCTACCAAATTGGTTAAGAGCAAAGGCCCAAACTGTACCCACTGCGCGAGCTAGTTTTTCAGTAACTAATTTTAATACTTTCATCAATTAAATTAAGTAGATACAATTGCCCGAAGTGAATTCCTTTTTGTTTGCATATTGTTATAATGAAAATATTCTTTATAGGAACTATATTTTAGTAATTTTATAGGATTAGGAATAGGGAAAATAAATTGTCGTTAATTAAGTTTCCTTTATATAAACAGAGATTTGAAAAAGAGAAAGCTTATAGATAGGAGAAATGAATTCCCGATGACATTAATTAAAGATGAATTAGGAAAATCAGATTAATAGCCTATAATTAGTTTTTCTGTGAATATTTTTCAAGGTATTGATTTATAATCATAATAGAATTGCCATAAATTGTCAGAAATTATAAATAGTATATAAAAATAAAAACAAGTATACTGTCTTATTACTGAATATTATCACAGTTTATTATTCACAATTATTAATAATTATTATAAACAATTTCATAACAAAAAATTTTCCCATTGAAAATAAAAAATAAAAATTGTGTCACTTATTTATTTACTCTTTTGACCGATTAATGAACTAAAATACAAATGATCTTGTGGAAATCCCATTGGAGCAACATGCCGGGGTGCACTTTTGGTATTACCAACGACTTGTTATTTGGGTCAATCTGGTAATATTTTAAGTTGGATTAGTATTTACTCAATTTACATAACTTCCAGTGAAGAAACCATTAGAATGGGAACATTATTTTGGTATTTTTCTGTCATACTTTGCGGTACGTAAAAATTGTTCAAATTACTCAATTCTCAAGCCATAAATATGACCACCCCAAGGTAATTTCGTTTAATCCATGAATTATATAAAGAAATAGTAGAAGATCTCTGATATTTACATACAATAATATACAAATTATTAATAAACAAATTAAAAATATTGTACATAGACAATAAACGATGTTAATTTACGATTACCGTATATTAAATTATAATAATCATTGACGTAGTCACATTTAAATAAAAAAATATCACATTTTACTAAAATATCTATAAACATGCCCGGTTGATATCCGGTTAATGGCTTACGGGATTCTAACATACAAAACATTTGATAAAAATACAATATTAGCTAATCTTCTCGCTGAAATAGAGGTTTTTTATTAAAATTTCGTTAATTGTACCTTGAACTATAATTATGTTCTTTATAACACATTGTACGACGTGAATATTTATGTAGTTGTCAAGGCAAATGTCGAAAACGAGGATGAAGATAATAACAGTACCAAAATAGCAACGAAAGTTCGGCACTAACAATAGTACAATTCTTTTAAAGGGAGTTCACAACATAAATAATTCGTGAAATATAGATATGTAGATGTAATAAATATTTAATAGTAATTAAGTACTGGTTGTATTAGATTTATGTGCCAGTTTCACACTTTGAAGTCCTTGGACATTGTATAATTTAAAAATATGGCCAGTATATAATTATCATGAATATTTTCGCAGTACTTACGCAAATTTTTTGGATCTTTCTGTATTTATGGTACTTAAAGAATTTTAAAATTTGACATTTCTAAAAAAAAATTATGAAACAATTTCCATAGTTTCCAATGCTTTCTTATAAGTCAGTTATGGTATGCCATAGTAAAAAATGGCACTTTTTTTCAATATTACTATAAATGTATGTTTTACGTGCAAGAAATAGTGAAAAAGTGCGGTTTTTAACGGTCTATATATTTGAGTATCCAAAATGTTGAATATAAAAAGATATCTTATTATGCTGACAAATAAGAAAAAGAAAAGTTGATCGGAATTTTTAGTAACTTTTAGAATGCCCGTCCGTCCGTCCGTACCTTCGTTCATCCATTCGTCCGTCACGTTCTTACAAGCACGTTAATTTAAGAACAGGATGTTCGATCGTATTGAAATTTGGTTAATAAGTTCTACCCAACTAGCAATTTGATATTTTATAAAAGTTGTAGAAATAAATTCTGACATAAAATTTATAAAACAGCGTTACTCTCAGAAACAATTTCATAACGTTTTCACAGCAGCTATAGATGCAAAATTGGCACCATCTTATAAAATATTTCAGTCGCTGTTGATATCTTGTAATGCATATTGGAACTATTATAAAATAATTATATTTATTTTATTAGAGCTTCTAAATAGTCATAGTGATTTTATAAATATCGATTTAATGAATTTGAATTTCTTTGCAGCAAACTGTCCCTCCGAACCTTTTTTCTCATAACGCGCAAAAATATTACCGCGAGATAAGGCCCTTTCCAGCAACTCCACTGTAAATGGATATTTACCTGTGGAGCGGTTAATAAATACAAACAAAATAAAAATTAAATAAAACAAGCTGCCAGATTCAGAAACAGTAGGAATAGAAAACATAGAAGAAGAAAAATAAAGAGCTGACGATGGATGGAAACTTAAAAGAAGCATGGAAACTGAAAAGAAATATTTCGCAAACACCTGCACATCCCAGCAAACGATGATAGATGGAAACTAAATAGAAGCATGGAAACTTAAAAGAAGCATCCAATGTCCAACCCGGCGTATGCATCCGGTCCGGTGGTGTATAGAATATCCGAGATTCGGTTCCGGCACGCGGTTTAGCCGTCCGTTGGGCAAGTCCGACGGACGACCAAGCTGCGTGTTGGAACGAACCTCCAAGGATGCTCGGAAGCGGTAGCAATGCCCACCTTGCGCCGGCAAATCAATCATCAATCAATCAATTTTACTTACAATAATTTGTTTCAGTGGTCATAACTGTATAGTTAGTGCTATTTTGACTCCATAAATTCGAATACACATTTGATACTTTAAATGTTCATATCTTCTCATATTTACCATCACAAACTCTGGCCTTTTAAGATGGCCTCTCTCTATAAAATACTTTTGTATTAGTGGCAAGCATTTCAAGATATTTAACCTATTAGACGATTCCTATAAAACATCTATAAAATAATGCGCCTTAATGCAACTTTTACGTGAATCTTATAAAATGGTTCACATTCACTTTCACGATTCTCTTGCAACTCTTATGAAAACTGCTAGGGCGGAGTTCTAAATGCAACCATGGAAACAGAATTGGTTCAGTTTGTAAAAAAAAACTATACAACCTAGAAATTAGTGGCAGTAAATCATCTTATCTACAGAGCTGTATAATAATGGTTTATTACTTTCACTAGTGGGAGCATCAGTACTTTGGCACATCACCTAATACAATAATATTAGCAAAATCCATCATGTTTCATTTTACAGCACTATAAACAGTGTCTTATTGCCAAAACCACTACAGTGTTAATATATGTACCTAATATTTTTACAACCACTTTTAAGTTTCACCATTGTCCTAAATTTTTTAGTTTTGCCATTATATGGTCTGGCAAGATCTGCACCGCCTTTGTCAATGTTGGTAACCAAAATTTCGGAAGAATAATTTATTTTTAAACTTGTATACTATAATTATGACAAATTTTCATTACATTTAATTATGACTAAATATAAATACACAGCTAATGCAGGAAATAGTTTTTTTTCAAATATATTTTATGTTATTATTAACCACCACATTTTTTTGATCAAGTAAACAACTTTGCTTTGCAATTACTTTGTTGCTGTTTCCATATTACAGCAAATACAATGCTATATAATAATTATACAACGTCCTTTAATGTAACAATTTATTGTTAAAAACGAAGTAGTCACAAAGATCTTTAATATAACTGTTTTGTAAGATGACAAGCAATCTATAGTCTATAAAATAATTCCATGTATATTTATAATCATGCTAAAAATACTGCTGAGTGCACTAAAAAATCGTTATATAACGATTTAGTTTTATAAGCCGAAATGTTTTATAACTTAATCACGGAAACATTTATGAAATTATTTGCATTATAAGACATTTTTTAGTTTTGCTGAAGAAACGTTTTAATGATAAATTTATAAAATAGTTCAGTTGCAGACAACAAAACAGTATTTTCTGAAATTCTAATATATCAATTAGCAGTTAAAAGCATTAATAAAATAACAAAAAACAAAAGAATCGTATAGAACATTTAAATTATAAAACAAATTTGCTGGTTGGGTAGTATTTTTGATAACAATCGAACTGATAAATAAAAATGTTATAAGATGTTGTAATTTAATAGGTGGACCTGAAGAGGATTGCAACTCTTATGTGATACTCAGACAAAAATTGTTTCTATAAAAATATACCGTACAAGCTTCATTTCGCCAACACAGTCGACTCCATCGTGAGGTAAAAATTATTAATATAAGTAAGTAAGCAGTGACGTAATTCGGGGTGGCAAGGGGTGGCAGGAGTTGTTCAACCCAGTATTTTTCCAGTCCAGAATTTTGAAGTAAAAATATCAATAATTTACAAATAATTGTAAAATAAAATTTTATAAGCCCCAGCACTTTCTTGATTCATTATTAATCAAGCCTTATTTAGCGCAAAAAAATAACATGTTTATTGGAACTTGTATTATAAGGTTAAATAGAATTTCTAACTATTTACTTGGGTATTAATTAAAGTAATTAACAATGAATATTTTAGGGTAAATAGGGAATGTTAGCAATTATTTTGTGGTGAAAATAATCTGGAAAGGCTTAAAAAACTAACAATTTAATGCTAATTTGTTCAAATTTCCCGGACCCCTCTTACACGTAGAGGCATTCCATACCCCCCAGACCCCTGGACCCGGTACGCCATGCCACCCCAGTTAAAAAACTGGAATTACGTCCATGTAAGTAAGTACAGTAACAAAGTTATTTGAGAGCGGATTTTGGCATCTAAGACTAGAGCAAATTATTTTGCAGTTTTATACGGAATTTCATTCTCTTTCATTTTAATTAGTTCACCTACTTACAGGAATTTCTAAACGAACTAGTGCTAATGAAAATATTAATTATTTAAAATAGGTGTACACTACATATTTGAAGAAATATTCGTATTAAAATTTCTATAGGAACTAGTGCTATAACAAAACATTTGAAATATTCATTATACATTGATTAAAATTGTTATTATAATACTTGCCAATAGAGCAAGTTTCTTTGTTGAGGTAGCCTTTAATGACTTATTTTTATTTATCTTCTTTTCTGTCTTTTAAAAATAAGTACTTTGCAGAATCTCTGATGATGAAAGATAAAAACAGGGTGTTTTGGTCGGGCGTAATTTTTGAGTTCCCAATCAATCCTGTATTAATCACCTACGTAAGTACATGTTAACCATAGCATAGTGATCTAAATAGTTAAAGTTGCGTGCTATATTTGACCGAGAAGATCCTCGTATTTTTCACATACGAAACTTTCCCTTAATAATTTTTTACACGTACACAGAGGTTAATCGTTAGTTACTTTTAATTTTCAAGGCATTTACCCGAAAGTGAGAGACTTTGAAACAGGAACGCAGTAAATTAGAACTAGTAATAAATATTGGCTTCACGTAAGGTGTAAAAATAATTACAGATACAAACAAGGAAGGTTTTCAGTATTTTTATAATGCCGACCTCGTGTGGCCTTCATTTAAGTTTACTGAGCATTGCGTGCTTCTAATATAAAAGCAATCAACACCGAAGAAATTTAATACCAGGTTCAAATAGATTTTTATAATTTGTTTAAAAAAAAATTGATGGATTAACTTTTACTGGTATTAAAATGCTAAACGCAGTTGGAGGGTACCTATATTAAGTTTCTAATTTTAATCTGTGACTTTATGGGAGGTAATAAACAAAATGAGCAATTACAATAATAAAAATAATATTCAATTAATTAAATAATTTGTCATTAAAACAATGGATAGAACAAGTCAGAATCTTAATACAGAATTAATAGATAAAATACAAGTGACAGGTTCCTTCTAGAAGTCGCAAAATGAAAGACAAAACAAAATATAAAGTGGTGATTTTATACAAGGTTAATTTTGTAGATAATATTACATTGTGACAGCAATATCTCGGTGGTTAAGGGAACACACAAAGCTTCAATGGGCCAGGTAGAAATATATCCTTACTGTAGTAGCCAAAGAATTGTAAAAAGGGCTATCCCAACTCTCGGCAAACTCAAAATGTCAATGAACTAGTAAAAGTATAAGCAGGTCAAAATGCTACATAAAATGCTACATAAAATCTGAAAAATTATTTTTTAACATTAAACGTTATAAGAAACAGAAGCCTTGGCGAGTGTACAAAACAAACATTATTTTCGGATGAAACTGACAAAATTAAAGAGCATATTTACTATTACACGTATATTGGCAAGTAAATATTAAACATGTAAAAAATCTATAGCAATGACACAACTTACTATATCTGTTATGCTTAACAGTGTGAAAAAGCTTGTCAATTTTGCAACGGTTGTTGGTTTATAAACCGAGATACTTCTAAAGCCCAGTACAGTTTCGTTTTCTGAACTTTTAATTTTCTTTCATAATAAGGGAAGAGACAGCTAGACAATTATCAACAACTATAAAATAATGAATTATTGTAAATACCGTAAATTCTAGCATTTCAGACACGTTTAACAACCAATTTTCGCATCTGTAGCAGACAACTTAATCAATAAACTACATAATATTAATCATAGCATTCGATGTAACTTAACGTACAACCAAACACAATGCATCCTTTTTCTTGCACCCAGTAACCGAGCAAGAAGTAAAATTAGCTATTAAATCCATTAAAATCTCAAATTTCCTTGATATAAATGACTTAAATGCTAAAGTAATTAACCCAGAAGACATTATCACTGCTTTGCAAACTTTCTTTATTAAGTGCTTTGTAGAAGGCATTTACCCCGACATGTTTAAAATGGCTAGTGTCATACCAATTTTTAAAAAGGAAGACGAATCCTTTTTAGACACTACCGCGACATATTCTTCCTTTCCACTTTTGGGAATATTCTGACAGAGAAATTGTCAAGATATCTGGAACATACATCGTTCCTTGGTCCCTATTACCACGATTATCGCTCGACTACACAAGCGTTTACAGACATTTTCAGGGAGGCCATTCTCACTCAACAATTACTATACGTGATTTCTCCAAGGCCTCGAGGATTCAGCAATTATCCTGTGATCATTCCAGGGCCTTCGACTGTGTCTCTCACGACAAATTAATTGATAAGTGCAAGCGTGTGGAGTTAGAGGGTTAACCCTTTCTCTTTTTAAATCCTACTTACTTATTCGCCAGCAGTGCGTAGTCATAGGAAATTAGTCAAATTTTCAAAACATTACTCATGGTGTACCCCGGGGATCATTCGCATGACCACTGTTTGTTTTTGGTTTACATGAAGGACTTTCCTCAATTCATGTTGCCAAATAAATCCCGTCTGCTTGCCGATGATATCTCTCTTTTATGTTCTGAATGCAACGTTGCTGAAATTATCTGCTAATATAGAATTGCAAGCAAAAAACTGGTTCACCCTAAACAAACTTATACTCAATCATGAAAAAACGCTAAGATTTTTAACATCTTCTAATAAAAATGTATCCAAAGGAGAGTATGTTACCACACTATTTTCCTTCTTAGAAAAGTAAAGTGTATTTTTGAATTCGATATTTCAAAAAATTGTTACTTCTCTCTCTTCCACTCCAGACTTTGCTACACAGTTGTCTTATGGGTTACTTCTGCCAGACATTAAAAGCTTGTCGATAACAAAAGAAATCTATTCTTGTAAATGTCAGTATGTCGCAAGAAAACTTGTGAATTTGATCTCTAGTATATACACCGTAGCCCAAATTCCTGGACTCTTACAAGCTTGCTTTATTTATGTTTCCCTATTTACCCTAAACCTTTCAAGGGAATCATCTTAAATAGTCCAGTTAAAATGCGAGGGGGGGGGGGGCGTGAAATTGGAAACCAAAACGAGCTTACCTTACCGGTACGTTTTTTGGGTCGCTGAATCCGAAAATCGGGGTCCCGAGGGCTGGACTCTGTCCGTTCACCCTTAATTTGCAAAATACACCCCTTTTTAGGGGGTTACTAACAAATTTATGTATTTGAGGTCTCAGATTACGTTTTTTGGGTTGCTGAATACAAATTTACGGGTCTCGAGTATTGCCAGCACCCTTAAATTTGCAAAAACTACCCTTAATTAGGATATTTTTGCAAGATTCTTAGTAAACTGATTTCAACAAACTTTTACACGTAGGATACGTTTTTTGGGTCGCTGATTACGAATCTCAGGGTCCCGAGTCCAAAAAACATTGCCAGCACCCTTAAATTTGCTAAAACTACCCTTAATTAGGGTATTTTTGCAAGATTCTTAGTAAACTGTATTTCAACAAACTTTTACACGTAGGATACAGTTTACTAAGAATCTTGCAAAAATACCCTAATTTAGGGTAGTTTTTGCAAATGTAAGGGTGCTGGCAATACTCGAGACCCGTAAATTTGTATTCAGCAACCCAAAAAATGTAATCTGAGACCTCAAATACATGAGTTTGTTAGTATTTATGACGTAAGTGCAGAATATTTCACAAAAACACCCTAAAAAGGGGTGTATTTTGCAAATTAAGGGTGAACGGACAGAGTCCAGCCCTCGGGACCCCGATTTTCGGATTCAGCGACCCAAAAAACGTACCGGTAAGGTAAGCTCGTTTTGGTTTCCAATTTCACAGCAAAACTCGCATTTTAACTGGATTAAAAATATAATCTAGTTTCTTGTGTCGTTATAATACATTCATGTACCAAATTTCAAGTGAATATTTCAATTTTATTTTATTAACTCCTTTAATAATGATGTGAGATGGTGGTGGGGGTGGAAAATGTTATAAAAATTCACAGATCTTGCATCTTTTGCAAGTATCTTAAGCGTATTGAAAATACCAGACGCAACTATACTGCTCTTGAAGTCCAAGGATGGATGGCTAGGATGATAGGTATTTTCAGCATTTGCATTAGGCACCATTAGCGATTAGTGATAAAATTTAAAAAAATAAAACAAATATTTTATCAAATTTAATAATACCACTTGGGTACATTGTAATTGGACCCATGTTCATTCCTAAAAATTTTTTAGATTAACCCAGCTATCATCTGTAAAATTTTGTCATAAAGCTTGTAGAACACCCTGTATAGTGCTTTTCTACTGTACTTTTTTATAACATACTTACAGCCGGTTTTACAATCGCAAGTTAACTTTCATGTTAGATGACTTTTACTTGCAGGTTAACTATAACTTTACCGACACATGCGTTTTTCAATATAAAGTTAAGTGATGATTTGTAAACGAGAGGTTGTGAATAAAATTTATAATGTTGGTACTGGAAAAATGGGTAATATACATAAAATGTATGAATTTGGGTCCAAAGTCACGGCACCTGCTATCAAATATAAATGTCAGAAGCAATTTATGAGTTAGTGGTCTATTACTAAGTAAGTAGGTAGTATTTAGTCTCGATCTATTTAAAAAATCTCTTCCATCATATTCTTTGGAAAAGTTAGGTCTATACAGGATTACCTTGGCTACTCATCACTGCTATATGCATTTACTTCGCACATATCCATTTTTAGGCAAAATATCAAAAAAATATTTTGTGACAGTTATTTTATAGGTTATAAATTGCCAGTAAACTGCCAACTTCAAGTTTACCCACACCTCATCTGCTAGTAAAGTTAACTACTAGATAACTACCACATCGAAGATGACCAGATATTGTAAAACCCAATTTCTATAATAACCTGAAGGTTAACTCTGACTGGAAGTTAACTAGCGATTGTAAAACCGGCTGTTAGATGTGTTTGATAATTTTATTTACATAATTTTAAATATATTTGTCCATACGATCGAATTAAGCTAGTCCATGTTTTATTGGGTTATTCTGTTTTTTTATGTTAATTTGAAAGTGACGGTGTTCTGTAAGAAATAACGCAAGTTATGCAAACTAAGTGACATACGATATGGCAGTGTCGGTACGTATCACAAGAGACCATTAAGTTTAGGAGTGTTTATGTTCATATTTTAGTTTCGAGGTACTGCTTGGATTGTTATTGAAACGTGATATCCCTAAAAGCATGACGTTGAGTGAAAGGTACGGTTACAAGGCCGGCGCAGCGGCCTAGACAGATATGTCGCTCTCGATACGTTTTTCGTAAGATGGGTCATATATCATGCGCCCAGTAGTATCTTCAATACTAAAATATTTGATGCCTTGGCTCTAGCATAAACATCAGAACCCAAGTTTCTGAATTCTTACCAACTTGCTTTACTTATTTCCCCCTATTTACAAATTCAATCTGGACGTTTCATTCTAAATCTATTTCAACAATAAAACATTTTGTTTTTTTTTATTACTATACTGCCACACTACTACGTGGATGTGGAATTAAAACTAATCGGTGTTTTATGTCCAATAAAATGTTCTCTTGGTGTAATTTTTATTTTGTATAAGTATTTAATATGAACCAATATTTATAGAAAATTTCAGGGACGTATATGTATTAGTCGATCTTGTATTAATTAGTTCTAAGTTGGATGACTTCATCTGCAATGACCCCAACTCGTGCTGTGGTGACTGACTCATTCAATAGCGTAATTTTTAATAATTAAAGATCGTCGTAACGCATTTGGATAAATGAAGTGTACTCGTATCGATCCTCTACATCTTAAAACTTAATTAGTCATCTCCAACATGCACTTGTACCACTCCTTGTCTGAATGAACACACACTCGAGGACTCAAGGACAATCCCCCAGATATTGTATTTATTATTTGGGCGCACATATCAATTATGAAAAATTATAAAAGTTTTTCAAATCGACGCAGAAAATAATATGCACTAGCCTAGCAATTAAAACTTATTTCTGCGATGCTTTTTTCTTTAATTGCTTATTCTTGACAGCAATTCATTACAAATACCTGCACAACGTTACAAAACTTATTTATAGGCTGGCTAAAAATAACAAAGAAAAATAGGCAAATTAGCAGGTACGTAATTGTGGGATGTACGCTGTATTATTATCAACTCGTTAATTCCTGTTATATGAGAAGAAGGGCCTCAAATGAAACAAAAAACGGATCCAGTAGACATATCTCTAATCTGAATATGAATCGATTGTGGTTCGACGCGTAGGTTGTTTTTTAAAAATGAAAATGGAGAAACGCTTTAAACATGGAATAATTACATGTACACGCACGATCGCGATCTGGGGATGGTTAGAACCTTTAGCATCTTTAGCATACGGTTTAAATGAAACATGTGCCACTACCATTATTATTTAGCAATTACAAAGAAATTTTTAATGCACGTCATCAACTAGATAAAATTGACGTGAGTACCTACAGATAGTTCTTATTACTTCCACATCCACGTAGTGGATTGGAAGTATAGTAATCGCAAAAAAATTTTCAAAAATTTTTATTCGTGAAATAGGTTTAGAATGTCATGAAACGTCGAGATTTTAAATTTGAGCGAAAAAAAATTTTCTGTCTGTCGGTCTGTCTGTAACTTTTTTTGTCCGCACGCTTTCTCCGGAACGGTTTAAGATATTGCCCTGAAATTTTGTACACGTATATATTATAACGAGATCTGGAACTGGATTGTTTTTTGAGGAAATCCGGTGAAGGGTTGGGGGTTAAATAGGGGTAAATAGGAGGAAATAAGTAAAGCAAGGTTGTCAGAGTACAGAAACTTGATATTCGATGTATGTACTAGAAGTTAAGGCCTCAGATTTTTTAATAATATTTTTCAACCCCCCACCACCCCTACCCCATTAATGGGGTTGATAAAATAAAGTTGAGATATTCATTTGAAATTTCGTACACGTATGTATTATAACGATGTCTAGAATTAGATTATATTTTGGGATGATTCCGTTGAAGGGTTGGGGGTTAATTTGGAGTAAATAGAGGAATATAAGTAAAACAAGTTGGTAAGAGTACAGAAACTTGAAATTCGGTGTATGTACTAGAAGCCAAAGCGTCAGATATTTTAATAATATTTTTCAACCCCCACCACCCCTACTCCAATTTGAAAAGGGTTGGTAAAATAAAATTGAGATATTCATTTGAAATTTTCTACACGTATGTATTATAACGACATCTGGAACTAGATTATATTTTGAGATAATTCCGTTGAAGGGTTGGGGGTTAAATAGGGGTAAATAGGGGAAAATAAGTAAAGCAAGCTGGTAAGACTACAGAAACTTGAAATTCGGTGTATGTACTAGAAGCCAAGGTCTCAGATTATTTATAATATTTTTCAACCCCCACCACCCCTACTTCATTATTAAAAGGGTTGATAAAATAAAATCGAGATATTCATTTGAAATTTGGTACACGTATGAATTATAACGACATCTGGAACTAGATTATACTTTGAGATGATTCCGTTGAAGGGTTGGGGGTTATTTAGGGGTCAATAGGGGGAAATAAGTAAAGCAAGCTGGTATGAGTACAGAAACTTGAAATTCGGTGTATGTACAAGAAGTTAAGGCCTCAGATTTTTTTATAATATTTTTCAACCCCCGCACCACCCCTACCCCATTAATGGGTTTAACAAAATAAAGTTGAGATGTTTATTTGAAATTTCGTACACGTATGGATTATAACGACGTCTGGAATTAGTTTATATTTTGAGATGATTCCGTTGAAGGGTTGGGGGTTAATTTGGGGTAAATAGAGGAATATAAGTAAAACGTTGGTAAGACTACAGAAACTTGAAATTCGTTGTATGTACTAGAAGCCACAGCGTCAGATTTTTTTATAATATTTTTCAACCCAACCACCCCTACTCCAATATGAAAAGGGTTGATAAAATAAAATTGAGATATTCATTTGAAATTTGGTACACGTATGTATTATAACGACATCTGAAACTAGATCATAATTTGAGATGATGCCGTTGAAGGGTTGGGGGTTAAATAGGGGCAAATAGGGGAAAATGAGTAAAGCAAGCTGGTAAGACTACAGAAATTTGGGATTCGGTGTATATACTAGAAACCAAGGCCTCAGATTTCTTTCTAATATTTTTCAAACTCTACCATCTCCGCTTCATTATTAGTGGGATTGATAACATCAAATTGAGATATTCACTTGAAAGTTAGTAACTGTTCACGTATGTATTGTAGTGACATCTGATTGAGATGACTCCATTGAGGTGGTAGGTTGTAAATAGTGGAAAATAAGTACGGTGAACTAGAAACTTCATTTTTAACGTATATGGTAGAAACCAACTCCTCAAACTTTTCTATGACATCTACCCCAAATATTATTAAAATTCTATGACCAATAATTTCCACATACTAGAGTGCAAATATAGTCAAGATGTTTCCTTTAAAGTGACTTGGACGAATAATCTGGATGTGGAAGTAGTGATTCCTTAGGCAGCGGTTTTTTTTTATTAACTCGCTTCTATTAACTCGATCTTGTAACATTGTAATGGAATTTTTCAATTCACTTTTCACCAACTTTCAGACGTAAGGACTTGAAATTTGGCATGTGTATATGGTTCACTTGACAATACAATTTGACATTATTCATAGAAAATTCCAAGATGGCGTTTCAAAGATGGCGGATAGTTTATTGTCATTTAACATCCGAGTTTACGAAATATTAGTATCTGGGAATTCTTGGTCACAGGTTACAAATAAGTGTTTAAAACTTAGGTTTTCGTTGAGGTGTGCAGCTTAAAAAAAATATGCAACTCTTTTAAACGTTTGCTTGAGCTAAATGATGTTGAGTTTTCGAATATGTAAGAATTATCGTTTATGAAAAAACAACATAGTAAACTTTAACAACTGTTTAAAATTTCTATTAATCATCATTTACAGTTGATACCTAAAGGGTTCACCCCCTATTTCGAACATTATCATGAGTCCTCTTTCGCCTTTCCGGTCTTGTAACCTTTACGGATATATTTTGTTGCAATTGTGGTGTGGTCTTATGAATTTGTTCATCCAATTCCCTAGAGTTTATTCGTATGGCGTAGACGATTTCCTTCACATGTACCCCAAGGCAAAGAAATCTAGAGGTGTGAAATTTGAACACCTAGCGGACCAAGGTACCGGTCCTCATCAAATCCAACGATTGGGAAAATGCCGATCAATCAATTTCCTGATACCTCGACAATAGTGTGCTGGAACACCATCAAGCTGAAATATGGCTATGTGCCCGTACGCTAGAGGGATTTCATCGAATAAATGAAAGACATGTTGATTTAGCAAATCTCCATATGCAGCAACATTTAAGATATCAGGTATACATTCACGCTGAACCTCCTTTGCTTGCCATTTTAGTTGAGATGGAATCCCTTTAGTGGACCAGCAAAGAATAATATATCAACACAATGTCTAACACACTAGTGTCATGGTATTGGGGAATGACTTAATCAGCATTTTCCCAGTCGCTGGATTGGAAGAGGAGGACAGATATCTTGACCCACTAAATGTTTAGATCTCACACCCATTGACTTCCATGTCTGAGAGTACAAGAAGGAAATAATTTGTCGTGAAAATAAACTCCAGGAAGCAATTGGTTGAACGAATTCAAACGGCTACATAACAATTGCCATAAAACTTATCTACAGGGGTTACTAGGACGGAAGTATGAAAGATGCTCGTATTCGAAATGGGCGAGAACACTTTGATTATGAACTGTAAATGATGACTAATCAAAATTAAAATATAATTGAAGTTTACTGTGTTGTTTTACTTTATAAATGATATATAGCGCCTTTACATATTCTAAAAATCGACAGGCCGTTATGAAATTATAAATTGTTGTTTATTTTTCTCACCTATTTAACGTTGGCCTATCTCGTTATTTAATTGTATCTCTGATTGACAAATAAAGATTACAGTAGTGTCGCGATAATCCGGATCAATTAAAACCAGGCTAATCCGGATGATCAAATAATCCGGATTATCAAGACATTTTAAATTCAGCTTTTAAAGTTGCAAAAAAATAAATAAAAGGCTGCATTTAACAAAAGTAAGCTGTACTTATATAAAAAACAAGACAAATAAAAAGGGGGATCCTATATCATGAAAATGAAATATTAAAAATATGTAACTACATGTATGTACATACATAATTAACATTTTCGGCACCGACTGAATAAAGTGAATTTACTCTGATGACTTATGTGCATGTGCTGTTGTTTTTCAAAAGCAATTTTTTTGAGATTTTGTAGCATCATAATCTTTTAAAGGAATGTTATTTTCTGTAGCCCACTGTAAAGCAAGATTTAAGCTTTTGACAACATCTTCGTTTTTAATTCTACCGGAGTGGCAATTTCCATCACATCATCATCAGTCAGCACTATCATTTCATCAAGTTAAATTTTCTTGTTCAATCATTTTGTTATCACTATCAATCCAATCAATAGCTTCACCGGCATCTATGTCAACATTCCCAATGCTATGAAGTATTGATGAATCCGCATTAATTTCTTCTGCCAGTATCTTTTGTTGCATAGTACTTAAAGGGATCAAATCCTAGGGGTCATCTTCTAAGTCATTCTCATTTTTGGTTTTAAAATGGTTTTCCAGAATTTTTCTAAGGACCTGGCTGTTTTATCATGTTTTAAGTTCAGCTCTTAAGACACTTTACAAGCTCAAAGAAGAGTCACCTGAATGAATTCGGATTACTGAATCAAGTAAAATCCGGATTACAGAGTACTTCAAGAGGACAAGAAGGCAATCCGGATTATAGAAGCATCCGGAATAACGGGGGGTCGGATTATCGCGGCACTACTGTATTATTACTATTATTAAATTGTATACATATTTTCACTAATAGCATTGTCCTGGGAATGGGTTTCTTCTACTAAGCATTTAAAAAATAAATATAACTTTAAAAAAATACGGGTAGACATTGTGCGCTGATAACATCATGAGTTTTTGAAAGCAGAAATTACGTACAATTTCATTCTGACCCAGATAGTTCTCCTCAGTTAGGGAAATATATTTCGTTGCCTTATTATATTCTTTGTCTGAAATAACAGCAAATTTTACGAAATTATACGATTCAGTTCACCCAACCAGCGCACGAACATTGTAATACGAAAATTGGAGTAATTTATAACAATCACTACCTAGTAGGTATATGACTAATAACAGCAGCACTAGGTAAATCGACAGAAACAGCCATATTAGAAGTGCATGTTCCATGTTGTAATACCTAATCAAGATCACCGATACGATCTAAAAAAATCTTGAACCTTGACATGTCAACATTGAAACAGCTGACGCAACGTCACCGAAACTGAGTTAAATTTGCAATTCTTAAAAGTTTTAAACGATTGTTTGCTTTTAATTTGAATATATGTGTGTACTTGAGGTCACGTCCGAACGTAAAATAGAAAATAAAATAAAATCACCGTTTGTTGCACAATGTTATAGTGGATTTATAATAAAATTTCGAAATATATTAAGAGAACGTAACCTAGGTTCACCTAAATGGGATATTTTACCACAATATGTCTGTCTAATGTATAAGCTCCAGATAATTTTTGCGTCAAAATGAGACAGAAGGTTGCTGTTTTTTAAAAGCTCTCATATAGTCTAGTCAACAAGTGCCGTTTTGGTGAATACCTCGTGGCCTGTACCGAAAATTATGATTTAGGGCTCATTCGAAGTTGAGCCAGTAAAAATTAGAAAAGTTATAAACAATTTACTAAAAAAAAGAAAGGGTTTGGTTTTTTGCAAATATCTCGGAAATTATTAAAGACATCCGAAATAAAAAAAAAAGATGCTTAAAGAGCAGGAAATTTCGTAAAAATAAGTCCTACCTGTCGGAACTCTACCACCAATAATTATAATTTTAATTTATTAGAAGTGAAAATAGGGCTAAAAACGGGTGATGTGACTTCCGCGCGTGCCGACCGATTCGAACACTAACAATATAAATTATTTAAACCCATTAAATATGGATATTAAGAAATAAAAAAATTTATACCTTTTAGATACGTGAATCCATTAAAAAAATATTTCCCGCAATTTTTTTATTAGGTATGCTTTTGTCAAAAACTTATTTTTACAAGTTCTAATTTAACATAGAAACCCTGATAATTATCAAACTAAAAACCTCAGATTTTTTGTCACTCCTTGAAGCTATTCTCGAAAGATTTTGGAAAAGATCCCCGTTGGAAAAAATCAAAAATCACTTTGTTATTAACAATCGAAGAAATTAAAAAATGAAAAACGTAAATAAAGCAATGAAAAAATTTATTCTTTCAAATACTGCGATTAGTTCGTTTTCTTATTATTGAAAATTACATAAAAATGATTTTTTATAATTTTTTACTCCTATTTATTTTGAGTAAAAAATAATAAAAAATCATTTTTATATAGTTTTCAATAATAAGAAAACGAACTAATCGTAGTATTTGAAAAATAATTTTTTTTCATTGCTTTATTTACGTTTTTCATTTTTTAATGCCTTCGATTGTTAACAACAAAGTGGAAAACCAAAATTTTTGAATTTTTCCAACAGGGATCTTTTCTAAATAGTATCAAGAATAGCTGCAAGAAGTGAAAAAGATCTGAGGTTTTTAGTTTGACAATTATCAGGGTTTTTATAGTAATTTTAAACTTCTAAAAATAAGTTAATTGACAAGCATATCTGATAAAAAAATTAAGGGAAAAATTTTTGACAATAGATTTTCGTTTACTCAAGTATTCATGGTATGCGAATTTTTTTATTTCTTAATATTCATATTTAATGGCTTTAAATAATTTTTATTGTTAAAGTGTCCGAATCGGTCGGCGCGCATGGAAGTTATATCGCTCATTTTAGCCCTATTTTCACCTCTAAATTAAAATTATAAATATTGGTGGTAGAGTTCCGGGAGGTAGGGCTTTTTATTGCTAAATTTCCTGCTCTTTAAGGATTTTTTTTTGATATCGGATATCTTTAATAAAATCCCAGATATTTGCAAAAAACCAAACCCCCTCTTTTTTTACTAAATTGTTTATAACTTTTGTAATTTTTATTGACTCAACATCAAGTTTCCTACAAAGTTTCTAGATGTCATTCCGAATCGAATGAATCATAATTTTCGGTACAGGCTACGAGGTATTCACCAAAATGGCACTTGTACACTGGACTAACAGCACTTGTCTTTTTGCTACAAATCTTGCAATCAAAATTTCAACTAGTTCTAATTAAACTCGAGAGAGCTATGAAATTTTGCACACGTGTATAAATAAATGTTCGGTGACAATGCAATATACAGTACGTCTCACTTTTCATGACTCCCATATCACAGCCCTCTTATTAACAATGCGATTTTTTTAAAATTTGGATGGAAGGTACTTACCCATTAGGAAATTTTGTTACGGTAAAATATTTAAAAATATACCAGTGGCGTTCGTTCTTATGAAGAAAAATGAACCTAATTTTCCAAAAAAATATATTAGGTAAAGTTTTAACTGAAAAACAATGTCACAATTTTATTCGCTGTTATCAAAAACCCACTAATACCGAATTTCAATAAGATAATGTTCTTGGTGTTTATGTGAAAATAAAATTTTCCGTTTTAAAGTACTAATTTATTAGTCGTAACTTTATTTTCGGTCATAATGAAGACATAATTAAGCCGAAGGAAGACAGGCTTTCCATTTAGAAGTAATCACGTGACTTCAGTCAGTTTACTTAAAAGTCTAAATAAAAAATAAGCTAACCATTTATGCTCTTCGCGTTCATTTTTTGTATAGTGGGTTTTTAAAATCTTTAATTTAACTTCTATATTTGCAATAAATTGTATAATTCCTACTGGAAATTATAATTTTAACATCTTTTTTAATTCATCCGGATGAATGGAGTTACGATTTTATAAATATATTTTCGACCCTGCCCCGTCTAGTTCTTCGACTGCCACGGCGCATGGTGGTCCCAAATCGAGTTATTTAGTTCAAAAATGGCTAGAGAACGCAAATCTTGTAGAAACGAACTTTTATTTTTTAATTAAGGTAGTTATATCGTGAGAGGTGCGACATCTGCCGGCGAATCGATAAACTTGAGACGCAAGAGACAGAGAGAGATAGAGAAAGTTGGGAAAGATTTTGCAACGCCGCATATAATTTCTGACGCCTGGTGATGGATTCGTCACTAATGTCAATATACTTTTAGCTCTCTTAATAAATTAATACATATACAATAAATAAAATCAGAATGAAAATTTGTAAATCTTCTACTTTCTTATATGATACTGCATTTAAAATAAACACAAAGTATTTTCAAATATCCGCGCATTAGGGAGACGTTACCACGTCTACTACTCGTGTCCTCCATTCAATAATTTTCAGGTAGCTGCTATTACGTTATATTAAATTCCAATAAATCCTCGGAGCCCGAATTTTGAAAAAAAATGTTTTAAAATTATTTTAAGTTAAAGGTCAAATCAGATTTTTTAAATATTTTTTTATATAATGTACTGAATAACTTGCTTTACTTTATTTTCTAACTAGCTTTAATTATTCGCAAAACTTCGAGGCAACTATTTTTGTCTACATATTGTAAAGTATTGGTCATATGTCATTTGAAAGCTGTGAAACTGTCAATAAATGTTATTTTTTGGCCTTTAAATTAAAATAATAAAAAAGGAATTCGGGCTCCGAGGATTTATTGGAATTTCGGTAAGTTTGAATATTAAAAAAAACTGTTAATTTCCGCCAAAATTTGCGCTCTCTAGCCTTCTTGACCAAAAAAACTAGATCTAGGACCACTGTGCGGCAGTGGATGTCTGACACGCTTCGGGAATTGATGCCGGAAACTCCATGTACACTAAATTGCTAATACATTTGTACTGATTTGATTTGTGAAACAGTCACTGCTCCTGAAGATACAGATGATACGATCTGTTGGTTTGCCCAAACAATTTTTTAAATTTAGACGTCTCTTCTATACGAATGGTTAATAAGTCAGTCAAGTCAACTGAGTAACACCATCTTACTTTTATGGGAAAGGCGTTTATTTGGACATTTTAAATTACATAAAAGTTATACGGTTTGCCATTATATAATTACTAATTCCTTCTCCGCGACTGACAACAAGCTGCAATATATTTTGTTGTTCCCAGCGGCACTTACCGTGGTACTTCAACCATGGCACGGTGTGAGTGAGTGAGTTTTGTGGGCACCTAGTCTGCATTATTAAAAACCTTGCAACCTTGACATTCGCCCTGCTAGTAAAAACGTGCGGGAGCGATAACCTGATGTGATAGTAGGATCGCCATGGGCGTACCCTAAGGGATATTTTGCTGTTATTACAATGTATACTATTTATAACGTTCAAATAAATAAATAGTATTAGTATACAAAGCTCTGTCACGCCAAACATTCTACCTATGTATTCAGAGAAAATAATTGGAATGGCAAGTTTAATTCAAAATCTGTGTTTACTTCTGATGAAATTATTAGGTGGAGAGCCGGCCGTACAGATTTCCTACGAATGAGATACATGAAAAACTTTCTGTGAGTGAGTAAGTACTACCACAGACACACAGAGAGCCACTTTTCATATAAGCAAATTTTGCCCGCGCCATTGAATTTTGACGTCACTTCCGGTAAAATTCCATGACGCGGGCAAAATTTGCTTATATGAAAAGTGGCTCCGTGTAGGTGTGTGGTAGTACATACTCACTCATACAAAGCCGGAAATCTGTAGGGCCGGCTCTCTACCTAAAACATGATGAATGCCCAAGAAATTATTCACCAGAAAAATTTTACCGAAGACAATAATATTGATCTACATGATCATACACAATTTTTAAGGAAAAAATCTATTATAGTTTCAGAAAAATACACAGGGTGGACACCCTACAAATTAATTACTTAAAATACGATAGTGGAAATACTATTTGGAATGTAGTTGTCAATATTTGCATAAAGAAAATCGCATGATACTTTTGATTAATTGATTGGCCAGCGTAAGGTGAAAATTGCTGCCGATTCCGGGCATGCAGTCTGGAGGTTTGTTCCAACACGCCCAACGGACGCACGCACAGTGGGGCCAAACCGAACTATTTCAAACAAATTAACTTTCTGAAGGCATTTTATGGCCAAACGAGGTGATTAAAAAAAAATACTCAGAACCAAATTCTTAATCAATTCCTCCAGGCGGAATTTTAATTTTGACGGTTGACAGCTGTCTACCTGCTGTCAAAATACAAAATCAATAAATTTCTCGAGTTAGGAACAAAAACCCTATTTAGGGGCCCTTGAGAATTCTGATCAAGAATTCATTGTTAGTATAAAATATTAAAATTTGACAGCTGCCAAATCTGCTATCAAAATACAAAATCACGAAATATCTCCACAAAAAAGTTGATTTAACGGAAAAATCCTCTGCTTAGGAATCTGAAGAATACGGATCACGAATCTAATGACATAATGCAACCTTGACACCTGGCATCTGTCAAGTCTGCTGTCAAAGTAAAAGATCTTTGAATTTCTCCCGAAAAGTGGCTGTTTTAGAAGAACAACCTATATTTAAGTTTTTTCGCAATTAACGTTTAATTACTAATATTTTAAAACATCATATCTCAAGAAGCATAGGTCCCTTTACCTTGAAATTTACAGAAAAGATGAAAAGTCAGAATATTAATCATTACCTGAGAAAACCTTTTTTTGCGAAAAAAATTAATCATTTTTTATTCTGAAAATTATAATGAAAATTAAAATTCCGCCTGGAGGGATCGATTAGGAATTTGGTTCTAAGAATTTAAGAAATAAATCAGCTCGTTTGGCCACAAAGTACCTTCAGAAAGTTAATTATGCCTGTAATAGTTCTGTTTGGTCCCACTGTTTGAGGGCCAAACCTCGCCGCAAGGAGTTTTTATTATTTAACTGTTCCGTAGGTAAATTTCCATTTGCGGTGGAAGTGCCCTATCTCGCAGTAAAAAAGAGCTTTTTTTAGCGAATTATGGGAAGGAGGTCCAAGCAAATATTTCGTACACCCTGTGGTTTGCTTTTCAAGCAATCATTTTTAATTTTTGTTTTCCAATTCTGGGTAATTTTTCTATTTCACTGCCCATGTTTAATACCTTTTCGATTTCAATTTCAATTTTTTCAATTTTAATAAAGAAATAAACAAATAAATAAAAACTAAAGCTACAAATTAAACAATGCTCTGTTAATAAATTAAGTTCATGCATTAATATTTCAAATAAATGAAACTAATATAGCTTAGCTTTCTGTAAATATCTTTCCTGTCTGATTTGTTACACTTCACTTCATATATGGCTCTTTGTTGCAGATCTTTCGATTGCACGCGTTTGCTTTCTTTTAGTTATATCCCATTTTCAAGTTGTTTGTATATGCTTTTAGTGATGCTATAATCAAACATCAAATATCAGCTATTTGAATTAGCCAGACTTATGCTAATTTATATTAAATAATGTAGAATTCTCCGCGTTTCAAATCATCACAATTTTGTACGATTTAGCACCGTTTTAACCGAGTTTATTTGAGATTTTCTAGGAGCCACTCGAACTCCAAGAAAATCGCATGATACTTTTAGTTAAAAAATTATACAGGGTGACCATCCAGCAGCAAAAATAGTAAATAAATAAAATGAGACTTTCTAGTACGGGAGATTAAAAAAAATTTAATCCTATTTCAAATTTCGTTCGTTCAAGTAATTTAGTAAATATTGGGGAGATGTAATATCTCCATAACCATATTTTGCTGCCAAAATCGTGGTACCTTAACAATTTCACATGATGAGATACATTTTAAGTAAAAAAGTAAAATATATACTTAATTTGTTTTTTTTCGTGTATTTTTTAGCACTTTCTGAAGAATTTTAAAAATCGATGTCCCCACAGCCCATCGTCAAAGCACCGCTCAAAAAAGTATGAAAAAAATCATCAACATTGGGAATAAGGTATAGAATTGAACGAAATTTTCGGGATTTCATACCTTAGATCATTTTTTTGTGACATGAAAAAAAGCTCGACGACAAACTTTGTTTGTGTTGCCAGTTGGTATTATTTGCTTGAAAGTTGCATAGATTACTCAGGACCATAAAAAAGGTACTTGTTCTTTGAGCTAGAGTAGTGTAATCCTATGTATCTTGACATACTGAACTCGAATCTGAAATTCACATATATTGATCATTTAAGAATTTTGTAAAAAGCGTGTTTTGGTACCAAAAAATTAAAAATTACAATTACAAAAACGCGTTTTTTGAAATATTTTTAAATGATCAATATATTTGGATTCAAATTCGAGTTCAGCACATCAAATACATAGAATTCCACTGCTCCAGTTAAAAGAATAAGTACCTCTTTTTTCTGTAGTGGATTTTTTTTAAATTTATAACGTAATACAAATTTTACACACCCCTGAGGGTCATGTATGGAGTCAATCGAATACGCTTCCATACATTTCCACATCGGATAGAGAAAACATGAGCTGAACAGAAATCAGAATCAGAAGTGAAATAATTTCGATAATAACCATCGAAACCCCCAGATTTTAACCGCGTCGATTATATCTTATCTTTTCATATTAAGAACATAATTAAAACTGCCGCCTCAGTTTTTTATTACTTCCTGTATATCCGGAGTGGAGCAAAAAGGTAAACTCCAAGTCAGTTGGAGACTATAATCTTATAATAAAAATGGATTAAAACAGTTGTAGGTTGTGTTACGCCTTTGTTGATGAGTAAACAATGCCCCCAACGTTTTATATCAACCGGATATGCAGGTGAAGCGAAGCAGTAAGTGTAACGTGAAAAATTAAAAAGTCAAATATGATTAATAGTAATGTGGAATAAATAGAATAATTCTAAATATAGTTCGATAATCGCAAGTGTATTCTTTACAACGAACATATTATACAGGTTGTCTTATCAGTAAGTCGATAAACTGGTCAGAGAATGCACAACTACAGCCTTGATGAGATCCGAAAATAATGACCTCATTTTGTGCAAAAACGACAAAAACATTGATAAGGAGCTTTCTTTGTAAAATTTTCTGCTGTTTTATTTTTATTTGAACTATTTGTTTGTTCTTTGGTCGTTGCCTTATGCAGCAGAATAAGTATGTGGTGTTACTTGTACTATTCCCACCACTACAACTATAAACTCCACTTCTTGCCCCTGAAGAGAAGTTCAAAACTTTAGTCCAGCTGTACTAGTCAAATACAGATCTGTACAGAAACTATACTAGTTAAAAGTACAGCCTTTTATCAGCAGAAGCACAGACCTGTAGAAGCAATATCGATAAAAATACAGATCTGTAATAAGCTGTATACCGTTAAAGTACAATCTGTATTTTTGCAGATACAGCTGCGCTAATGTGTTGAACTTCACCCCAACGCATAGTGGGGCCAAATCGAAACTATTTCAGACAAATTAACTTTCCGAAATTCACTTTATGACCAAACGAGCTGATTTTCTTCTTAAATACTCAGAACAAATTTCCTAATCGATCCCTCCGGCGGAATTTTAATTTTCATTAATTTTGACAGTTGGCATCTCTCTACCTGCTGTCAAAATACAAAATCTGTGTATTTCTCGAACAATGGTATCTGAGTTAGAAACAAAAACCCCTTTAAGGGGTTTTTGAGAATTTTAAATAAGAATTCAATGTCAGTATAAAATATTAAGACTTGATAGCTGCCAAATCTGCTATCAAAATAAAAAATCAAAGTTTGTCTACAAAACAGCTGATTTAAAGGAAAAATCCTCTATTTTAAAACAATATATCTCAAGAAGTATAAGTCCCATTGCCTTGAAATTAATAGAAAAGATGAAGGTCAATTAGTATCAATATTTCTCAAAATTTCAAGACAAATTGTTAAATATTACCTGAGGAAATCTATTTTTTGAAGAAAAATTAAACACTTTTTTCTGAAAATTACAAAGAAAATATAAATTCCTAGAGAATGTCAATTTATCTGAAAAAGTTCGGTTTGGCCCCAGAGTGTAATGCAAGGGGGTGTGGCTTAAATATGTATTGGTGGGAGTAGTCTCAAGTGGCCTCATAACTACTAAGTGTTTACATCAATGCAAACTTTACTTCATTTTTAATTTATATATATCCTACTTGCATAGAACATTTCATGGGGATATAATTCGAAGTTGTGGTACTAATCTGTATTTGGGAACTGTACAATTCTCTAACAGTCCATGACTCAGAAGCGTAAAGAAAGATAGAGACTACAACGCTAGCCAGTCCGATCTTTGTGCGTCTCGCGATATTCGTGTCACGGGGAATTTTGCTCAATTAAGAAATTGTTGAGCTTGCCATTTGTATTCTTCGTTGAATCTCATACTAGCAGATTCCTGTATTGAGTACAAGGGCTCCAAGATAGACCATCTTGTTCACTACCTCATAATTACCTATCCTCAAGGTGCCTGGATGCTCTTCATTTGCTCGATGTACTGTTATAATTTTTGTTTTATTGTAATTACACTTAAACCGTACTCAGAGCTTATCGTTCGGAGATTATCCAGCAGGTGAATGAGCTCATCCTCGCTGGCTGCAACCAAGGTGGTAACATTTGCAAATCCCAAGTTATAAACCTTAGTTCCTACTATAACTACTCCACCCTGCCAGTCCTCCAACATACATCGCATCACGTGTTCACTATAGATGTTATTATTTGTTACAGGCACACCATTCAAAATATTTAGAACGTAAATTGTTATTAAGTATAATAACGCGTTTGAAATAATGCCAATCTTAAAATCAAATAAATCGTAGGTATCCATTTAAACCGAGCTATAACGGACGTTTTTGTCTATTTCATGAGTTTCCTAATAAATAATTATTTGTTGAAATGTACTGCAACTATAATAACACACATATATTACAATAATTGGAATTGTTCGAAGTTTACAGTTAAGAATGCAGGAAGTATTTCGGCAAATGAAGAATGTTTAAAATTGCGTGACAAATTACCAAAAGAAATTGCTTGAAGTAAAAAAAAAAAAAAATACACGGTAAATGTTTTACGAGAAGCACTATAGAATTTCCGGCGAAAACAAGGTAATGTGTAAGTCACGAAGGGATTTAAAAGAATCTTTAAAAAATCATAACAGTGTTACGGTTGTTTTTTACTTTCGACCTAGGACTGATGGACGGAGGAAAGTATTATAATTGTACAAAAATTCTATTTTCATGTTGGAAACATGATGTAAATTAAATATAGAAACGTATTTTTAACCGATTTTAACGGATCATTAAAAATAAAAATAAACATTGTAATTTCTTTAAAAGTGAATTATTTTTTGTTTGCTTGTAATTGTAATGAACAGACCCCGGCTCAGAGGTTATGACGTAAAAGTCAGAGTCGGCTTTGCGCAATATGAACTATATAAACATTTTCATGCGCAATAATACAATATTTTACCTTATAATTATATCTAGTGAATTCCGTAATATTTAAAGGTAAATGGCCCCGAAACGGTTATAAGTCATAGTTTGATGCACTTATTGTTGGATGCACAAACACAAATGCCTAGTAACTACCTATACCTTATTAGAATAATAAACATATGTTATTTGCACTTGTTCTAAATCGTCCGAAATAAAACTCCGGCGCCTGTCACTGAATATCCCACTTGTGTATTGAAAAAGGATCGTTCAACCGTTCAACGTGTACCGATGTAATCGGCGCATATTTAAAATAAGTATAGTTTCTTATAGATGGCAGATTTATGTCCGGCATTGAAAAGTTCACTTCTTTGCCACACACAAAAATGTTGAAAAACCGGGGTTGTTTCTTAACACTGTTATGTATCCAATTTGTATTTCACTCAGCAATATCCCCTGATACTCTAAAAATATATTGACGTAGATCAAATACCTATAATGTTCATTGCATCAATTACTGTATACTGATCTCTTTCCGGCTTACGTTGAACGTTACGTGTAGCTAGAGGGTTCTGTGAAAAATATCCATGTAAATATGGTAAATTTTAGTTTTTATGACGTTCAGATAAAACTTGTTATAAAATGTTCGAATTGTATGTCCACGAAAGTATTTTTTCATAGCTGGCACAGAAAAGTTCTACACCGTTAAACCGCATTTCCAGAAAATCTTTAATCTACGAAAGTATTGTTTCATTTAATGGAAAATCACTCGACGCCATAACAAATCACGACACATTTACTTCTATCAAATGTACTGACAAGTCTGTAGTGTTGACTCCATAATGCGTATGTGCATATGAAACAATCTCACATGGCATTGGTTATTGTGTAATAAATTAATAATAATTGTTGGACCCTTTTTATTTCAAATGCTTTCTGTATGTTTGAAGTCTTCTGCAAAATATAAAACGCAATCTGCTGTTTATTTTACTATTATTATTGTTTATCGTATCCTATTTGCTGTCGTAAAAAAGCAGAAAGAGAGTGACAAGCGTGGCGATGATTTTGTGGTGTCGAAAATATTTTTTTAAATTATGGTGCCTTATATTATGTGCACAGATAAAAATTATATTTTAAATTGAAAATTGTTTAATATAGTTGGGAAGAAACATATGGGACATGTTTACATTTCCTTTACTGATATAAAAAGTTGAAGTGGCGTATGCCGTTTAAAGTGTCGAGTTTTTTGTTTTCGATTAGACAATCAGACCGACGCGCGACACTGCAGGTATATATAATGTGCGGCCGAAGTCTGGTATTTTTTATCCACCAGTTTCAGTAAACATCTCTTACATCTACTTGCTCAACTATACCAAATAAATAATTTCTCCAAGCCAATAATGAATTATTTATTTATTATTATTTTATGAGTTTTATGCCATACTTTTTATTTCTTACCGCAAAAGTAGGTATTTGTTTCCTATAAATAATGTATTTATTTGCTTATGTGAATCATACAAAACATTATATTTATCTGTGTGTGAATACCGTCTCTGGCATAACTACTTTTGCGCCGGGCTCTGGTAATGAAACATATTTATAGGATGATTTTGCAAACAGCAGAATTGTAATTTCTTATATGAATATACTGTAATAAAGGAAATCATTTAAGTAATACAATATTAGACTATACTCTCATTATTATCATCGACGAATTCTGTTTGCTCTTGAATTTCGTCGTGAGCAGATATTTCTGGAACAAATCTTTATTGCTAAAAGTTGGTTTAAGGAGTCGTTATTCTGTGGTAGGGTAGTTAATCATCTTACACAAATAACTACGAGCCTTAAAGAAGAGATACAGCCCGTTGTTGCGGAAGTAACGCCACAGGTATGCAAAAAAGTTATCCAGAACTTTATGAAGAGAATGACCGTGTGCCAGAGGTCCCGTGGTGGCCACATGCCGGATGTCGTGTTTCATGTTTAATCACTATTCTCCTTCACGTTGAAAAACAAATATTCGCTTAATTTTTAAGTAAAAGTGTTTTTTTTTTGCATTAAATCCGGCGCTCTTGCTGAGACACCCTTTATTATATGCATTATGTTATTTCTAGTAAGTATGTGAGTTGTTCATTTCAGCGGTCCTCGATTTTTTTTTCGAATAATGATGATATCCGTAGTAAAACAAATAGGTAATGTACCTACCTACCTAACTTAAAGCTATTGATCCACCATCCTACACTAAATTTACAGAAAAGGAAATAGTGTTTCTAGCCAGTGAATTATTTGCTCCCTTTTAAAGGTTTATTTTTTGCGTCCAGGTTTTTAAAATTTTTAATTTAACTTTTATTTAAGTATTCATTTTTAAAGATTTATTTTTTATGCCGGGGCTTTTTCAAATAAACAAACACAAATAGGTATAAAAACTTGAAATTAAATATCCTCTTTGAAGAGAGATGAATCCATTAAAATTTTGCCAGTGGACAAAGGTAATGCCACAGTCATTATAAATAAAAATAAATAAGATGAGAAAATAATGACAATTATCAATGAAGGACCATACTCAAAATTAAGTAAAACCCCAACAAAATCAATTGAGGGCAAAATTTATAGAACTTTGTTTAAATGCAAAAATGAATTTAATGACTTTGAACGACGGAAGCTTACGCCGCATTATAGCAAGCCTCCTCATTTTTATGGCTTACCAAAAATACATAAATAGAATGTTCCATTAAGACCAATTGTTAGTTCCATTAATTCGCCATGCCACAAATTGGCAAAATTCTGGCTTAAAATTGTTAATCCATTATCTGGAAATACTGACTCGTATATAAAAATAGTAAACATTTTATCGAAAAAGTTTATGAAAACAATATTCATAATACACATCTGATGGTTAGTGTTGACATAGTTAGTCTGTTCACAACGTCCCAGTAGACAACACTTTAAAAATAATCAAAGACAAATTGTTAAATGAAAATAATTTGGAAGCTAGAACTAAATTGAGTATAAATACCATAATGGAACTTTTAACTATGTTTATAAAAACAACTTATTTTCAATTGGAAAATGATTTCTATCAGCAGGATTTTGGCATGGCAATGGGTTCTCCACTGTCACCGATTTTAAGCAATATATTTATGGAGGATTGTGAGACTAGACATGTTCAAAATTGTGCATACAAACTAACCGGTTTGTATGCACAATTTCTGGTGGAGATACGTAGATGATATCTTTGCAATCTGGCCTCATGGTATTGATAGATAGTTTTTTGGAACATTTAAATAATAAAGACCCTTCTATTAAATTCACTTTAGAAAAGGAAACTAGAAATGAATTACCATTTTTAGATGTTTTAATTAAAAGAGTAAATGGTACAATTGAAACAAGTGTTTATAGAAAACCAACACATACCAACAGATATTTAAATTTCAACTCAAATCAGTCGATGCACATTAAGAGAGGTGTTGTAAAATGTTTGTATGATAGGGCCAAAATCATTTCTTCTAATGATGAAATCCTAAACAATGAGAAGCGGTTTATAAAGGACGTTCTTATAAATAACCAATACTCTGGGGGTTTTACCGATAAAACCTTCATAAATATTGAAAACAACAATCAGGTACGACAAAAATCTGAAAAACGTTAGACAGCGTTAATTCTTTATATATGCGGATTATCCGAAAAGTTGCGCCGCATCGGTGATAGATTTGATATTAGGACGGTATTTCAAACAAACAACACTTTAAGATCTATTCTGACAAAGACGAAACCGAAGAACTACGAGCAAAATTCAAAAAACTGCATTTATAGTATTCCATGTGAGTGCAACAAACAATACGTGGGTGAGTCATCCAGACCTTTTGGTGTAAGGTTGAGCGAACATCAAAATTGTATTAGAAAAAATGAAATTCAGAGGTCCAAGATCTGCGAACACGCTTGGGAGAATGGACACAGAATAAACAGAGACTCGGCAAAAATTTAAAAAAAGAGTCAGATAGCAAAAAAAGAAAAATTAAAGAATCCGCGATAATATAATTGAATGAGGATAGATGCGTGTCGAATTGTTCCGTAGATGTCTGTACAACTTGGTTGCCAATGTTAAAAGAAGAACTTCACAAACTTAACATTGTATAAAAACTAAGAAAACTGTTAACTTTATCAACAGTTCTATGTAAATAGTAAGGATTTATGGATATTGAATATAACAAGCATTCTTAGAGCTGTGTATTTGTCATACATAGCAAAAAATTTTTTCAAAAAAAGCCTTGAAAAAGGAAACAGAATAGATTTCCGAAATTTCTGCGAAATAGTTAATTTCAAGTTTTTACATTTGTTTGTGTTGTTTATTTAAAAAAAAAGCAACCTTTAACTGACCCTTTGACGTAAAAGTCACAGGCGTAGAGGTTATTTACCAGTAACATACTGGTTAATTGTGATATTTTGTAGATTCCCCGAGCATCGCTTAAAAAGAAAACATACATGTGGCAGGAAGTCCCAAAGAATTGAAGAAGGAAAAAAATATTAATATAATGCCACAAATAACATTTAGACAATGAATTTAATATGTCAAATAACACCGGATCCTCCGCCATTTCTTAAAAACAACGCCTGCTACACTGAGTATTTAACAACCTCTTCGGGGGTTAAGAATATGAATAGATAATTTAAGCATTGCTCTTGGAAGTTATCAAATTCATAACGAGTTAATTTTTAATTTAATGCTTTGAGCCGGTCCCGGCTACATATAATTTATATTCTTTATACCTACTGAAATATAATTAAAAAACTTCGTGGGATACATAAATTACACCCAATTAATTAGTGATTTTTAGGACAAACCGGCAATTCTGTTACTGCAAATACAAGCGGCGTTTTGACACAAAATGCTAGTAACTTAAAATGATTGAACTAATATTTTCTTAAAATATTTCCAAAACATTTGCATATTGTTACTTTTCGACAAATATCGTGTCTCCAAAAAGACCTGAAACCACAATTTTCATTAACTACATTTATACAGTTGTCTTGCGTCATCAATTTAAAATCGCCACAAGAATTTTAATTCAAAAGGTGTCTGAAAGACAAACAAAAACATGTTTCTGTCGATATCAAATTGCCCAACTGCATTACAATACAAAACTGACATTTATGTAAGTTTACAAGTTCTACTCCATTACCATAAACAAACAAACTTAAAAAAAGACTTATTGCGCTGACCTACCAACCAATCCTATCGAGTATTATAATAATTCAAGCATAATAAACACAAACGTGCAGATTTTACGGAAATATTATTCAAAATGTCGGTTACAAAATGAATACAATGAAGCAAGGAATTACATAAAATATGTTGATTGTTTTCTACGCAACGAAAAAACGGTACCGTACTAACTTGGCAATGAGTCGAATTTAATAATAATTTCGACTGTTGCATAAAAATGCCAAAATTATAAGATGTTAGTGATTCTATTACAGCCTTGCCATTTTTAGCAAACAACTCTTGGTGTTATTTTGATCATTTTGTTGTGATTTAATATTAATGAAATAACAAAAACCTCAAAATATAATAAAAATAAAATGCACAGGTAATCGTGTGAAAATTATATCGAATCCATAATAAACGATTAATTGAATTTGTGATGTAAAAGTTGCTTTTGCATTCGATTACCAAATTATCTTAAGATGATTTCTATAAAATGCACCGATATAAAAGTCCTGTATCTGGAATTACACTAAATAAACAAATACAAAAACTTTTTATGCAAACTCTACAAAATATTTGTTTTTAAATGCCTTTAATGATATTTATTTTTGAAATTCTGTAAACATATAAGTACTCATCTTATTCACTTTCAAAACGACGTAAGAAAGTTAGCCTACAAAAAAAACATAATATACCCTGCAGAAGTCCTGTTGGACAATGAGAGATTTGGAGACAGTTATAGCCCGTAATACTGCGGCGACATCTAGTGGCGTGGTAGATTATTAATTCTATTATAATCAAAGAGATGGCGCACCTCTGTATTCTTTAAAAGCCTGCACTGAAGGAGTTCTGGAATCAGTGTTGCCGATTGGCGGATAATTATCCGATTTGCGGATAATTTAGGAAGGCGGAGGATAATTTTCTCACCCTGTTAAAAATTGGATAAAAAACGGATAATTTCAATCCAGTTATATAAATTCGGACTTCTTCGGGCTATTTTAATATTAAATGTGGAAATAAAGATTAGTTTCGTGTAATAGTGAATAATCGTCGAAAATTCCTCCCCCACCCTTAAAAAAGCTAAAGAATTTCAAAAGAGGGGAAAAATGTGCATCAGAGATATCGCCCTCGCCCTCCAAAATTTCGACCGAGGGTAAAAAAATCTGAATAAAAACTGAAAACAAGTGAACTGTAACAAAGTGATCAGAGAAGTGAATTATCAAGTAGTAAGTAGTATTTAATATTACGTTAGTGAAGTAATATGTATTGTAAGTAGTTAGTAAGTTAATAAATAGTGTTAGTGTTATCTCGTGTTATAATTGCCAAACCCACAATTTTGGGGGTGTTTACCAGGGGGTATAAACGCGTAAAAGTATCTTAAGTAATGTTGAGGAAGTTGTCAAGGAATTTTGAGATTTAGACCTGACATCACTGACATCGTTAAGATAAAGATTAAGATGGAAGTTAAGTGTTAATTTAAGTTATACCTACTCTTCATAAATACGAAAACGAAGAGTATATTGCATTCAATCAACACATCTTTAAGACCGTAAACATTGCTCGTAGAGAAAAACATTTCATATAATTGTGTTAGTGTTTGAATTCTGTAACTTAAGAAACACAAATCAAATTTTATTTAAATTTGAATAATAAATCAGTCTTACCTAGGTGGGGAACCCTGTTTATATTTATTCTAATATACATATCCTAATAATACGACATACCTTTCAACCAGACACATCTTATTATGGACACTAACACATTTTAAATAACGATGGTGTAGTGGTTGCCTTCGACTCAAAGTTTGAAGGTCGCGGATTCGAGACCCCAATAGGTAGAATGTCAATCCTTTCTTTTACTTTATTTTACTCTGACGAGTTTTACACTAAGTTGGAATCATCAAATTTGGAATGCCCAAAACTAACATCATGCACAAAAAAACTCTGGAAAGTATGTGTTAGAACGTTTCACAATCATACAGAATATTTTATATGATTGTGAGACATTCTAACGCATACTTACAGAATATTTTATAAATCGAAGAAGTATAATGCTTATTCTAGTTTTGCTTCATTTTTCCAAATCCTGTATTAGAAAAGTTTTCTTTGTTCCTAATGTAAATACATTATTTCATGTTAAAATTTGTTATTTGTATAATCGTGTAATATTTTGAAAAATTACAACCACCAACATACCGGTAGGGTGCCGAGCAACCCCTTGCACTCCCTGGCTACAGATAGGGATGAGGTGGAAAAAATATTGTCCTACATCGTTAACCCATTTCGGCTATGATGGTTGGAGCTCAATAGGAATTTTTAAATACTTTTAATATATCACTATACTACTCCCGAATCTGTGAGTGTTCGGATTATTTTTGACGTTCTTATATGTTATACTCAAAATAATTACTCGACTATATCTATATGTGATTTCTAATGTTATAGGCTGTCCACCAATGAATGGTCCATTTCTAATAATCATCGCTAACTTGATACACAAACCACAAATTAACTCTTAGTTGAAACAAAAAAAAAAAAACATCTGTGACTCGGATTAGAGCATCTGGCGTCTTAATTGTTATTCGACTCCCTGCATTAACGTGAAAGTTATGTAGTGACCCCATTGTTACGCAGAAGTTTATAGATGTACCACAGATGCGACGTAGTCAGATTTATATAAAAATCGATAGCATCGGAGAAAATCGCTTTGCTCACCACAGACCAAGAACTCGTAGGAATTTGAGTATGTACCCACAAAGGTAAAAAACAAAAGCTGTTGGAGACACACGGAAAGAAGCTTTTATATTTCTTATTTTTGATTAGTAATATTATTTGTTTGTTTTGGGAGCAAGGTTTCCAAGACTGTCACTTATGTCAGTTTTTGTAAGTTATGTCAGTGATGTCAGTGAGATCAATAAAAATATGTTATCGAATTGTTAATTAAAGGTGTTTTTAATTACCCGAATCAGTTCGCGTCAAGAGAAGGCGGGTAGCTCTTCAATACTGTGACGCAACATTAGTGGCGACCGTGACAGGACCTGGGTAATTAAATAGTACACAGTAACAAACATATTTTCGTTTTTCTTGGTTAAAAAATGGAAATGAAGAGGAAGCATCGTAGCGCGTTGCGTACCAGCTTTACAAAATGTGCGAGCGAGCTAGAGCAGAGGTTGGCTGCCGAAATGGTCGATTTTGCTGAAGTTAATGCGGCCTGGGAAATGTTAGATGGAAAGCATGAAGCTCTGGAAGCCGCAGATAATAAAATTTGCAATGGTTTGTTGGAAAATGCAGATGCAAGTGAAGCGGACCTATTTGCAGAAATGGACTCAGCGGATACCTACAAGAAACGATTCACTGCGTTGAAACTTCGATACCATGACATCACGTCAGAGCATCAGCGCGACGTTGACCAGGAATCTGTAGTGGATAGCATCACAAATCAACCAGGTAGGCGTAAATTTAAGTTACCGGCAATTGAGCTGAAGAAATTTGATGGCAATATACGTGAATGGCTGCCATTTTGGGGCCAGTTCAACAAAATTGATGCCGATCCTGATATTGACGCAAATGACAAGATTCAATATTTAGTACAATCGACTGTGCAGGGTAGCAGGGCAAGACAGTTGGTTGAAAGTTTTCCTGCAGTAGGCGAAAATTATGGGAAAATGGTGAACGCCTTGAAATCGCGTTTCGGTAGGGAAGATTTGCAAATAGAGGTGTATATTCGGGAAATGCTCGCGCTGATAATAAATAACACAGTTTCTAAAAATAAAATGGATTTGTCAACTTTGTATGATAGAATAGAAACGCAATTGAGGGCATTGGAAACGTTAGGTGTCGCGTCAGATAAATGCTCGGCAATGTTATTTCCGCTCATCGAGTCTTGTTTACCACACGAAGTACTAAGAGCTTGGCAAAGGTCGCGAGATCATGATTCTGGAGATTCATCTATAGAACATCGTCTTCAAGGTTTGATGAATTTTCTTAGAAGTGAGGTAGAAAGTGAACAACGAATAACTTTGGCTGCTCAAGGTTTGGGGCTTACTTCTGCATCAGGAAAAGACGTGTCAAATGTGAGACGGCCAAAATTCTCCGAAACAATGGTGCCTACGGCGGCAGGCTTGATGAATTGCGATCTAGCGAAATGTATTTTCTGTGAGGGCGCTCATGCCAGCGATTGTTGTTTCAAAGCGCAGAAGTTTTCAATTGACAAAAAGAAGATAATGCTTAAAGATAAAAAGGCTTGTTTTAGGTGTCTCAAATTTGGCCATTTGTCTGTGAGATGTAGAGCTAGAGTAAAATGTGTTGTTTGCGGCAGATCACACGTATCCTTAATGTGTCCAGAAATTCCTATAAATAAGACCGCATCGAACAGTTCTGAAATTGTAAATAATGGCGATAAAGTGGAGAATGATGTTACTGAGCAGACTCTCACGAATAGCTCGAACTGTTTAGTTTTCCTGCAGATGCTACGAGTAAACGCGAAGTCAGAGAAGGGTTGTCGGAAAATACGTGCTATCATTGACACTGGATCGCAAAGGTCGTATCTTTTAAAATCTACTGTTATGCAATTGGGTTATACATCTAAGAGAAAGGAAACAATTGCACATGGGCTATTTGGAGGTGTCATTACAGAGGTGCAACATAGCTGTTATGATGTCAGACTCTACAAGGAGAATTATGCTTGTAAATTTGAAGTGTTGGACCAACAAGTTATATGTACCAGTATCCCAGCGACAACTTCTGGATCTTGGATAGATGAGCTGAAAGAATTAGATATACAGGTAGATGATATCCAACATTCGGCACCCATTGAGTTATTGATAGGTGCAGACGTGGCTGGAAAGCTGTATACAGGGAAGCGTCGCATTTTAAAGTGTGGCTTGGTAGCCACAGAAACTCTATTGGGTTGGACACTTATGGGCAAAGTTCCGATTGAAGAGACGAATTTCCGTGCACCAATGGATAGTTCTTGTTCGAATATGACAATAACAACATTATCATTGTCTGTAAATGACACATGTATAACAAATTTGTGGGAACTTGATACACTGGGAATTACTGAACCGTCTGTCCAAAAATCGAGAGAAGAAAGGGCTGTTGCTGTCAAAGATTTTTTCAAGGAGACTGTGAAAGTGAATGACGAAGGACGATACGAAGTACGACTCCCTTGGGTTGATGGTCATCGTTCTTTGCCTTTAAATTTAAAAATTGCCAAGAAGAGGTCGCAGTCGACTCTGAAAAAATTAAAGAATGATAATCCCGTGGAGTCCTATGATGCTATATTTCAAGAATGGTTATCTGAAGGAATTATTGAAACAGTTGATGATGAAAGTGAACGATCCTTCCGAGAATGGTTTAATGGATTACCACGTCTACAAGAAATAGAGATACCCCGTTGGATCGGTGCTGGTACCGAAGATGTACAACACCTTAGCCTGCATACTTTCTGTGATGCCGGTAAGATAGCATTTTCTGCAGTTGTGTTCCTCAGAGCAGTCAGAAGTGACGTAGTAACAGTGCATATTTTAGCAGCCAAATCTAGAGTGGCACCTACACATAAATTAACGATAGCAAGACTTGAATTATTAGCTGGAGTAATCGGTGTCAGATTATATAATAACCTCAGAAAAAATCTGCAGAGTGAGGCAGAATCGTATTTCTGGAGCGATGCATCTACCGTTTTATCCTGGATTAAACGACAAGAAGAATGGAGTATATTTGTATGGAACAGAGTAGCAGAAATTCGTTCGCTGACGAGTTCTAGGGAATGGCGACACTTACCTGGGAATCTAAATCTAGCCGACCTCCCTTCAAGAGGCTGTTCCCCTACACAATTGATTGAATCAAAATGGTGGGAGGGGCCAGGGTGGTTGTATGATGCACCAGATTTTTGGCCTGATCAAAAGGTAGAGTGTGATGAGATAGAGATTGTTAAAGAATGCAGAAAGAAATCAATCACCACACTTGTAAATAGCAGTATCGATTTCTGGCATTTATTTTATTTTTCCAAGTATTTGAAAATAGTAACAATGATGGGATGGATTTTGCGCTTCATTCACAATTTGAAATACCCCGGTCGGAAAGTTGCAGGAGATTTGACTGCTGAAGAAATTGAAAAAGGAGAGAAGTTTATTTTTAAAATCATTCAAAATGATAATTTTTCTGGTGTTAATGACTTAACGATAAAGCACCTCGGTTCCTTTCTTGATGAGCATGAGATAATACGTTTGAAAACAAGAATATCCAATAGAGAAGACAGCAAAGATTTTAGATTTCCAGTTGTATTACCCTCGAAGAATCCTGTTGTAGAAAAATTGATTTTGAAGGAGCATTTTGAATCTTCCCACGTTGGTATTCAGGGGACTATGAGTAAGCTCCGCGAAAAATACTGGATATTGGGAGGACGACGTCAAATAAGATCTACACTTTCCAAGTGTTTTGTTTGTAAAAGATACAACTCAAAGCCGATTCATGTCGATGTCCCTCCATTACCACTTGACAGAGTGCGTGATGCCTGCGTGTTTGAAGTAGTGGGCGTTGATATGGCTGAACCGCTGTATCTTAAGAGTGGTGAGGTGGTCTGGGTGTGTATTTTTACATGTGCAGTATATCGATCGGTCCACCTCGAACTTGTAACCTCGATGCCAACGCATTCTTTTATACAAGCTTTGCGTAGATTTGTAGCGCGACGCGGTCGGCCGAAAAATATATATAGTGATAACGGTACAAACTTTTCGGGTACAGAAAATCTATTATCAGAACCGAACTGGGAGGAAATTACAAAATTTTCGGTTGCCGAGAGAATCGTTTGGCGATTTAATCCCCCAAGTGCGCCGTGGTGGGGTGGTTTTTGGGAAAGATTAATCGGGATTTTAAAACAATTATTGCGTAAAGTTTTGGGACGTGCAAGTCTAGATTATGAGGACTTATTAACTATCATGTGTGACGGTGAAGCGGTAATTAATTCTAGACCTCTCACATATGTCTCCAACGATCCGCAAGAGTTGATCGCTCTTACGCCAGCAATGTTTTTAGTCGAACAAAGCGGTTATGGTTTACCGAATTGTGACGTGGTTGACCGGTCTTCGATCTGTCGAAAACTACGGTATAAACAAAAGCTGCGGGATGACTTACGTCGTAGATTTCGCAATGAATATTTAGGACATTTACGGGCGTTTTGTGACAGAAAGCCGCGACGCGAAGTAAAATTGGGTGAAATAGTCCTAATCGGCAATGACAAGGACAAACGTATGGACTGGCCACTCGCACGCGTTAGTGAACTTTTCCCGGGTAAAGACAATCAAGTTCGTCTAGTTAGGGTAGATACGTCCAAAGGGCAGTTGCTTAGACCTGTTCAACGCCTTTACCCACTTGAATGCGTTGATTCAACAACAGATGGGGATGATCAAGAAGATGCTTTGAAGCCAGCAGTAGGATTACCTGGTCTAGATCCCTCATCAGATGAAAGTATAAGTGCGGGAGTGCCTATTAGAAGCAGAGTACCCGTAATAGTTACGAGAAGTGGTCGTGTGTCAAAACCGCCCATAAAGTTTTCTGTATGATTTTGGGTCAGATATGCTTTATAATCTTTGTAATTTTTATGTGTAGGTTCTTTACGCTTGTCTCCTTTTGTTTTTTGAGTAACTTTAATGCCTATCGTTCCTCAGGTGGGAGAATGTTGGAGACACACGGAAAGAAGCTTTTATATTTCTTATTTTTGATTAGTAATATTATTTGTTTGTTTTGGGAGCAAGGTTTCCAAGACTGTCACTTATGTCAGTTTTTGTAAGTTATGTCAGTGAAGTCAGTGAGATAAATAAAATATGTTATAGAATTGTTAATTAAAGGTGTTTTTAATTACCCGAATCAGTTCGCGTCAAGAGAAGGCGGGTAGCTCTTCAATACTGTGACGCAACAAAAGCGTTTCTAATTATTCACATAAAAATGTACCCACATTATATTAATATATTAAAAAAATATAGAAATCTGTGAAAAAAGTCGTGCATCTTTTATTAAAAGTGGCAACAATAACTTACCGGGATGTCGGGATAATATTTTTCGTATGTATGTCTACACCAGTGATTAAAATTTTAAGTCAAAGACTCAAGATATCGAGCCAAAAAAGTGAACCAAATTCACATACAAATTATGTGTTGGCTTTGGTCATTGATATCTCAAGAACGGATGGGGTTATAGAATTTAGCGAAATCAACAAAGATTGGGCAAATATTTTCTAAACTGAAATGAAAAATGAAAAAAATTGACATTAGGTAAATGTTAATCCTTCCGAAGGATGTTTTTCTTCTGAAGATTTTCTTAGCCCGTTTAGGAAGCATGCTGAACTTTGATTTTTGCTAACAAGTGGAATTAGACTTGGGACGGATATAGCCGTTACTCACTAGCCATTAGTAGAGCAGTTTTCATCCAGCGTCAAGTGGTTTGGGAAGAGCTACCGGATAACGACAGCATATTGTTATTCGCTCCAAATAGGTTCTATTTTAACCAAAATTTTAGCGAACTGAAATAAGCTTCATCAAATGAGTACGCGGACTTCTCCATAGAGGTGCTATATGTATGCATGCACACATTGTAGAATCTCATAAAAGCTATAAAATGCTTTGTGATTAGTCCTGACGCATCATGTAATAGTCCATAGGAACTCATGGAGTTAAGCTTAGGCGAACCAAAATTGTATTATTTACCACTATCATTAATATCAATCCTTCCAACCCAAAACCAAATTGTCCAAACTTGTTTCTCAAGAAATTTGATTCCTTTTGTGCCAATCGATTTTACTCTCACCCTAACCATTGCTTGTACTTAAGATTAAACAGCTTCGGGATGTGTCCCAAACATACTATGACTGTTATGCAGATCTCATTTATTTTATCTGTTTGAAATGTAGGTACCATTTAGAGAATGTTTTAAAACCAGCAAACCGTGCATGAAATTTTATTAGAAGACAATGCAAGGATATCACGGATATCATGTATTATAAATATATTTAAATCGCTCGTTCGATGAATAATAGAATAATAGAAGATTGCTCTCTTATCCAAGAGCAATATTATTTGATATTGACAGACTTGCAAAAGAACAATTACGATTTATTTGATTTAAGTTGCATATTGATAAAACCAACTAATCATACGAAGAAAGACTGCAATTGCGTCTTTTAAGGAGAAACATCCTAAAATTATAAAAATAAAGTTAAATTCAATATATTCAATAATGAAAAAAATTGTATACCTATTTTAATCTTAGAGATCCTAGATTTAATGCAAGAAATATGATTTGTTCTATGTTGGCAATTTCTTTCAGATTACACTAGTCAGTGCCCTGTTGCAAATGTTACAATTTACAACCAAAGATAGAAGCGAAGGTAGATGTTATTCGTCGATAGAGAAGAGGTTCGGTAAAATTTCCAGGTTGAGGGTAGCTCGTGATGGGCCTTAGTAGCGAAAATATACCGACGTTAAATAAATAAATGAAAGAAACCATCACATCAAATTTTGAAATTATATCTATATTAGTAACGATCTGGTCTAGTATATTTCTCTTCATGTTTCTGTCTTTTACTTTTAATAAAGTGCACCATTAAATATTTCGTCTATTTAATTATGTAGAGATTTTTCACAAAGGGGCTTTTCGCGAGAGTGTTTCTATTATTTATATTCAGCATTAAAAATAACATAGTTTCCCTATGATAACTTATTGTAACAGATTGAATATAAATAACTTATTATTCATATCGATGTGAATATATACTGCCAACTCAATATTATCTGGGATTTTATCCTGTAGATACTCTGATAAATAAATAAAATAGGTATTAGACATCTCTTGCTATGCTTTAATATTACCTTATGCGTGATCAAATGAAAGCGATTGAATGCAAATGAACACCCAGGAAAAAACTAAAATAGTAAAATTGATGGATTCGTTCTGACGGAAACGTCTTTCGTAATGTTCAAGAGACTGTAACACGTACGTATTATGCATGCCTCGTGATTCTAATATACATAGAGGTAAATTTTTAACATTAGTTGGAAATTTGTGTACAATATTAACGATTTCACTAAATTAGTTCAACAAAAAAACTTTTTACGTCAAATTAAACAGTTTTCACGTATCGCTGCGCTATAACAATCGGTTCGATAGATAGAGAGTGTCTATTTGAAGATGTTATCTATCTATAACGCTTCTTAAAGGTATTTGCTTAGATAAAAGAATGATGTGAAGAAAGTTCAGTGTCGATATTTACGGTTTTGAAGGGATATACTACTTCTTAGACATCAAAGCATCCCCAAAAAGTTAATAGGGACAAGAAGAGAAGTCAATGTTGTCAATACGTTTATTGATGATCATTGTAAATCAATTTGCGATTTCCCCTTAGATGGAATGGTTGTGGTAGTTATGTAACTGATAAAAAGTCGGTAAAGATATTTAGACAGAACTTCCCTCTATATTGCCACCATTTATTTTTTTAAAACAGAACATTGTTTTTTCAAAAACTGCCAACTTCCACATGCTCATAATTAGAACATGGCCAGTGGAGATCAACAAAAAATTTGTAAAATTTAAGCTGAGGCCGTCTTTATACCGCTCCTACTCCAAATTAGAACAATACCCAAACAATAAAAGTTAACCTATTCTGTAATGAAATTACTCGACTTAATAAACAAATCGATCGGCCCAATTACCGCACATTACCAGAAATCAAATTTAATTTAGGAAGGAAGTATGCGAATCGACAGATTAGAAATTAATTAATAAACCGGGTAATTTTTTTGTGTTTTCGGTCTACTGCAAAGACTGTATCAATTAGAAAGTGTGAGGAAAATGCCGGCAGTTTTTCAATTGATGCGGAATTATTTCGCTGAATTGTGTAAATTTATGCAGAAATAAGTTGCAGTCTACTAACTGATTGATAAAATATTGATCGATGCGGAAGCTTAAGTACAAACTTCTTCACTAAATATCGGAGAATCGTTCTCAAAGCGTTCTGTAATTTTTTTGTCTAAGGTAATCAAGTGGAAAAATATGTTTTATTTTTTTCAGATCGTGGTTCAAAATGAATAACAAACCCAGAAGAACCCTTCGCTTTTAAATATGTCATTGATAAAAGTGTGTTATAAAACCGCTAATTATTGGAGTTAATTTTTTTTAATTGCTGAAATCGATTAGTTACATAAAATTTGCGAGAACTACACACACGGGTGCTCTGCTGGCTCAACTGACGACATGCGACAGGTTGAATTATAAAAAAAACGCTATTGGTATACGAATAAACCGACAATTGTTTAATAATAATTAATTATGCCAAAACTCTATCTTGCGGTGTGTGCTTTCATTGTGACCACAATCGGACGACAGACAGACTACAGTCAGACGACAGATGTTTTGAAACCATTTTTCTTTGTTAGGGCACAAACCAATACTCATTTCCAGTTTTTTTTTATTAATTGATTTGCCAGCGTAAGGTGGGCACTGCTGCCGATTCCGGTCATCCAATCTGGAGGTTAGTTTCAACACTCAGGTCGACCGTCCACCGAACGGCCAATGCAGTTGTTCAGTCGTCTATTAGTACATCCTTCACTCGCTGTGACATATTCATGCCATGGCTGGGTGCTTGGATGCTTTTATATACCACCGGACGGCATACGCTCAATTGGACGTGGGACATGCTTGCTACCAGCAGCGAGAGCCACATGACGCATGGGGTACGAATATATGATGGGAAGTGTACGGGTTTGTGAAATGCTTCCTTAAAGTTTCCATCATCTCATTATTCATTCTTCTTCTAAGTTTCCTGTTTCTTCTGTTTCTGAATCTAGCAGTGTGCATGCACCTTCTCCTACCCGTTTGTGTCCATATATGGTTTCATGTTTCCCAGAAATCAGTGTTTTCATTTCAACGTCCTGCATCAGTGCGTCCACTTCGTTTATCCGCCAAGACATACATTGGCTCGCCGCAAGGAGCTTTTATTTATTAATCGTTCCTCAGGTAAATATCCATTTACAGTGGAAGTGAAGGGAAGAGCCCCGAGAAAACATTTGAGACACCCTGTATACCGATCCGCCAAGGTAAAGCAAGACAAAAAGTAAAAAGTAAAATCTGCAAAAAATAAAAGAGATCTAGAGAACATTTGAGACGCTCTGTATATCAAGCACGCGCTGAGGCCTTTGACCTGAGAAACATTTCTATATTCATAAATAAGCCCAGTATATGGACCATGCGACAAGGATTAATAAACCAATAAATAGAACTTAAAAATAAAAACTTATCTCTTTTCATCCTTTGCCTATGTTACTACTTCCACTCGTTAGAAACCAGCCCGTTGCCCTTCACTGATAGTACACAGTTTGTATTACATTGCCAAATGTTTTCTTTATCGCAACAAACCACTTGAAAGAGTGCTCGGTCGTCTTGGTATAGGTAAAGGCACTTGCACTTGATTTATTTTGAAGCTATTAAAAAGCTCCGTACCCGTAATTTTAATTCTATATTAACTTTGTTTTTCTATTATGGCGCTTCACTTCGCGCAGAATCTCTGATGTACCGGTAGCTTAAATTTTATCGAGTTAACGGGGTTTTAACCGCCTTTTTCGGGAGCGTCCTACAGTACGTCTATACACGACGCTAGTCAACCCTGAACCCCAATACTCATTCCCAGTTTTAAGGAAAAATTGATAAACATGGCAACGTTGCGGTAGATCCGTTAAAAACAGTCGAATACTTCTCAAGGACATCATGAACGCCGTAGAAACATGCTTGTATCATTCAAATAAATTATCGAAGGATAAAAGCGCTCGGCTCTTAATTAAACAATAAAAAAATCAATTAGATCAATAATAATAGCGAGCAGGAATTGACTAAAATTCTTTTTGTTAACAGATGACCTTCATAAGAAACGTACCGAATATTTAAGAACAGAATATTGATCTAGAAATAAAAGACTATTTGAAGAATTATAAGTACTTTTTTAAATATATGTTTTGTTCTTGCTCTGATACAGCTCAATTCACATTTATTGTAGAAATCAAAGTACCTAATCTTGTTCTAGTTTTGTTTTTATTGTGGAAACTACACAATAATGTAACTTGGTTATTTCTCGACCGATTCGAGAATTTTAAAAACTACACGAACGCATTATCTTGCAAGATGTCATATTGAACCTCCAGATCTAAGGAATTATACTTCTTTTTTTCAAATGGAGCACCCTGTATCTGACTGGAGAATGGCAATCCTCATTTACTCATTTTAACAATGTAAAATTTCATATGGCTATCTCATAGTTTGGAGAATATTTATAAGAATATCGAACTTTGACAATAGTTTAATTAGTTTACTGTTATCGAAAGAAATAGTTTATTGTTGTAGACACAACATGTCTTTTTAATTATCATAGCGATGACGTTAGATAAATATACTAACGCTTTAGCGATAGAGTTGTAGGAGACATTGTCTGAAACATTTGGTCTGCTGGAAAACTTTTCAAAGTCTTTTGGCCATGAAGAGTGATACAAAGACATTCGAAACAAAGAGAAAAGGAATATTGTTGCAAACACTGAAAGCTGTGAATTCAATATTTTGTGGTATTTAATGAAGACAGAAAGAAATCAAGAGATTTAGATATTTCTATTCGATAACATATCGAACTTTTCACAAATGTAAACATAATGCTCGAAAACAAAATGTATTATGTATAGAAATTTTATACTTATTATGATATGTTGAGTGTATGATTGAATGAATTGAAATTACTTCAATTTTAATACCATCATTTTGAGGTGAACAGAAAAGGAATTAGGTATTGCACAAAGCCAGATTTTGGTAACCAATTTACCAAATTAGGTACCAGAAATGTAGAACCCTCCTTACTTCGAAGGGTTTCAAATTTTTGCTGTTATAAAGCTATTAGAAAAATCAAGGAAGATCATTTTGACCGGGAATACCTAAAATTTAAGATATATTCTAATGATTACAGCACGTTGTCCCCAGTACAAAATGGCGGGTCCCAATTTCCTGACTCACCGTCTATTATGTTTCCCTCTCAATGAACAGATACTTACAATTGACTCTGCTTTAATTACGGATACGGGCTAAGAATAATGGATAGGTACCCAATTAGCTTAGTTGATAAATTAAATAGAAAACGTAGATGTAGGAACCCTCTTGAACTCCACGACCTGTCGCATCAAACGGAATTCAAAATTTATAACTTTCCATATGAACCACGATCTACCCGCAATCCAAACAGGAATCTTAAAAACTTAAATATGGCATTTGTTCATACATACGAAAACAATTGCAACACGTTTTAGGCAATCAAAGGATAAAAATAGAATCAAACCAAAAGCCGCGATTTATGATTAGTTGTAAGTATCGCAATTTAAAGTATATTGGCCAAACACAACGCTCAATTATGACAAGATTCAAGAAACATATGGCCCATGGAAAGCAAAAGAACTGAAAAATCTAGTGCTGCCCAGTATGCCTTTGATAAGAATCATAGAATAATTGTAATTGTAACAAATAATATACAGCTGGATGCTTTTGAATGATTAGAAAATTGAAAATGTAAATATAGTGACAGAGGGCCTGTCATACACACTTCCTTTGTTGGTGACACTCTGTATACTGTGACAGAGTTTTAGATAGGACTGGCTGAATTCGTCAAATCATGATAATAATATTTTAGTATAAATATATGGTACAGGCAAATTAACAATTTAGGGTAAAAAAAATTAATAAAAGGATCATCTCTGGGATTTAAGTAGGTAATAAACTGTAGAATGAGATGATGCATTCTTTGTACTTCCAAATTCCGGGAAAATTCAAAAAAATTTGGAAAAACTTTTTGATTTTCGGTTTCTTTGCTCTAACGGCCAAAATAATGAAAATAGAGAAAGAAGTTCCCAACAAAGTTGTTGGCTCGTCTTTTTCTCTACAGAAAAGGCCTCTACAAATTTTTGTCTTACTTAAGCCGTTTAGAAGATAAATCGTATTTTCCACTTAAGCCGCTTCGAAATGCGCGAAAAATGACATTCCTCCAGCAGTTTCGTACGACCGGGCTCATCGATCAATAATTCCTACTATTCAGAGCCCCTAAAAAAATGAAAAGAACATAAAATGTCTTCTGACACTTTCTCTCTTTGATAATTTTTTTTTATGAATTTTGTGATTAGTTCCACATTAAAGCTGAGAATTTTCTCTACATTTTACGCTGTTTTCATTTTTTAGCTGCTCTGAATAGTAATAATTATCGATCGATACGTCCGGTCGTACGAAACTCTCAGAGAATTCTCATTTTCCGCGCATTTCGGAGCGGCTTAAAACTATAAGTGGAAAACTGGATTTATCTCCTAAACAGCTTCAGTAAGACAAAAATTTGTAAAGACCTATTTTGTAGCGAAAGAGACGAGCTACAAATTTTGTTGATGATTTTTTTCTGTATTTTCATTACTTTAGCCGTTAGAGCAAAAAAACCGAAAATCAAAGAGTTTCTCCAAATTTTTTTGAATTTTTCCGAAACTTGGAAGTGCAAAGAATGCATCATTCCATTTTACAGGTTATTAACTACTTAAATCCCAGAGATGGTTCTTTTATTAATTTTTGGGAGGTTTTTACAACATTTTGCGTTCATTGCCTGTACTAATATGCCCATTCTTAGTTGTATTTTTAGTTTTAATCATCTCTCGATGATGGAAACGTGGTTGGCGAAATGGGCGTCAAGTGTTGGTATTTGAGGGTTGTATCAAGTATTCTGGTTCAGTGGCAGCGTTATACCTAAGCTTCCAGTTCCCTATATTAATTAAACTATTAATATTTAATTATATTATTTCAACATTCGAATTAAATTAAATTGATAAATGTTAATAACATTAAAATCATGGTTCGAACCCACAAGGTGCAAAATGGTAAGCACTAAGCCAGATTTGCCGGCTTTTAACGTACAACCGATATTACGTTTATGTTAGAAAGGAGTAACAGATTGACGCAAATCCACAAAACGGAATAAATTCCAGGCCGTAAATTCAAGTAAAATCTGCTATAAATTCATTCTGAGCTATGTTATACATTATAATAATCTCTAATAATAAATATTTATAGATAACAATCGTGATTTATATTAATGTCTTGATCATATAAGGAAAAACTGATGTAGTGGTTACTTGCAAGTTTGCGGCATAAACAAATGATTTGAAATACTGTTCTTATTAGGCATTCAATGCAAACGACAAATTGTACCCATTACAGATTCCATTGGGATCGTAAATCATATCGCACTGGTATATTTATCATTAAAGTAGTAAAAAATGTTCAATAATATCATTCGGCGAACTTAAGTATTCTATGTGCAAGAGGAGGCTTAGAAAACAGGTGTACGTTTAGTTTAAGTTTCTTTAGTATTAGTGGAGTTAATGAAGTCGAGATAAATACGGCAAAACCTAGTAATTCGTGAGCAGTTAATTAATTTTCAAAATACTTTCTGTAATACCTTTTTAAGTATAAGTACATTAATGTTCAAAAACTGCCAATGTTAGTTTTGTTATTTAAGTGTGACTTCGAACCCCCTCTTGGAGGGGGAGGGGGAAATAATTGACGGATCTGCTAAATAACACAGGTCCACAAAAAAAGTGTTTTTAGGGCGTTGAACAAGAATATGAAGAATAGTATGGTCGGGTCGAATTTTCAAGGTAGAGCTCGAAATTGGTTAAAAATTCTGTAAAATCGATCTATATTTTGGGTAAAAATCGAAAATCATACAAAAATGTTAAAAAAAGTTCACAGGCGTGAAGGATAGGATGAAAAATAGACGATATGAAACGCAGATAGATGTCTCGAATGATTTTCGAGAAATCGGCGCTCAAAGTAAAGAATGTCTGGCAAAATTCTGAATAAAAACAATTGTACAATGTCGAAATTGAAGATGTCCGGGAACATTCTGACAAAATTTATGAGCATGGAATTTGAAATTCGACCAGAAAAAAAAAACAAGTGGATATCTCGATTAGTTTTCCAGAAACCAGCCATCGAATGGGGGAAAAAATGAAAAAATTACCATTTTTCAATTTTGATGGTCTGTATCTACGAGTCGAGATACGGGCTTGAAGTTCGCACCACTAGATTAAAAATAACCAATAAGTTTCTTCCTCCAGCTAACACTAACTTACTGTCGAAATTTCAATACAATCGGACTTTTCGTTCTTAAGTTATCGTGCTTAAAAGAAGCGTTACCGACAGACGGACAGACAGACAGATAGACGGACATTTTGAAAGTCGATCACCAACACAATGATATGAAATTTTTTTCTCTACGAGCAATATTATAAGGCGCGTCTCCATTATCGTCGGCTTTGACGATCGGCATGGCCGCCCGGCATTTGTGGGCAAGTGGGTACGTACAATTCGGCTTATGCTGGTGGGAAACTTCAAAAGAATCCAAGCCGAATATACTAGTAGGGCAATGCGATCGGCAAAGCCGACCATAATGGAGACGCGCCTTTACCGGTTTTAGAAATGTGTTGATCGAATGCAATATACTCTTCGTTTTGTATTTGCGAGTATAGTAACATGAAACAGACATGAAAACAAAATTATTGGATAACTTTGTCAAAAAAATAATTTTGTATTGTGGACTGTTTTGGCCTCCTTTTCAATTAGTATCATGAGGAAGCAATTATACTTATACCGTTTTTATTAAGTAAACTTCAGTATTTCTGGTTACTGGTAATATATAAAAGTTAAAAAACCTTGGCAAAATCGTTCATGTTTCATATTACTTAATTATTATATTACTATATTCTATTAGTTTTATTGGCAAAAAATCTGGGAAACTACAACTAAAACGCCTATCCTTCCTATGCTTCTCTTGACTAGTCATCAGTATTAATTATTCACGAATTATTAAACATATTATACAAGTATTTTAATTATATACAGTAGCCAATTTTTTATACAACTAACAGTTAATGAACTGTTAGCAATCATTATAACATAGAGGCCTCCAGTCCCTTGATATAGACCACCTAAAAACAGGTTTGCACTAGACGGAATTATTCCTATGTTATTCATCTTAATGCTGGACGAATCATAAATGCGTTAATTCATGGTGTTACTTCTTATTTATTTTTGTTTTTAATGTGTGGATCTTTATTACCTTTTTAATTAGCGAATGATGTAAACGTTGATGTAAATATTGACCTTAAAGTTTAAAGGAATGCTTTAAATTTTATAAACTAGAGAAAACACTTAAATTTGCTCTTGAGAGTGAAACTAATCACTCACTGGTTGTTTTATTTAAAATATCTCGACGTAATTTAAAATTAATGTTTATTTAAGAAATGCCAAGGGGTTAATATTGCATTGGTCAGACATATCTGGTTAATAATCCATAAACAAGGACGGCTAGGCTTCCACAAATCACGTCGAGAACGTATCATCCAACTAGCCCGAGTAGGATGGACATAGAGGCCTCCATAGAGGCCTCCATCTTGAAATTTAAGCTATAAAAAAACATCGAAAGTGTGTTCTTAGGTAATAGTGACAATAATAATTGATAAGTAAAATTGCTTCAAACATGTGTTAAAAATAAGCAAAATAAAAACAAACCAAAATATTCTTTTTTGGTTCGTCCATCCCAAAATAGGAAAGTCAAAGCGCCACCACACCACACGCATAAATTTAAAAAATGGCATCTTATTTCAAATCTTCTGCGTTGTTTCATATAGTTTCACATACGCAGCATAAACTAGATACTTACTCGTCTTGTACTTGTACATGTTATCACTCGCTAGCATCGATTTGTAATAATACATAATGCAAAATAATATATATTGTTGTTGACTTGTAGTAGGAGTGTTAATTCAATACAATGTTTTCATTCAGTTAAGCAGATAAGTACGAGACAAGGACTTTGTAGTTTAGTATCATGGCAAATAAAAATGCAGGAAAATGAAAGGTAAAATTTCCTTCCCCCAGGGAGTCGCGACCCAGGTTGAAAACCGCTGCGTTAGTAAATGGCGGTCGGGAAGTGATTTCGTCATCACACGGGATATGAAATAATATTGTTGACCAAAAACAATTTCATCTGTGGATAATGCTATTGAACAGTTATCCACCAAATAAAATATAAATAAAGAAATTATAACAATTTTTGAGAATATGTCGTCCCCATGCCTATCTGTTAATTGGGTACATTAGGTAAAGAAAACAAAAAAAAACACATTTGCGAATTAACAAAATGGAGTTATGTCCCCTCAATGAGCTATTTAATATAAAGCATTCGCAGTTTTGAACGTCTATTGTCCTTGCGGACATGTAAATAATAATAAATCAATAATAAACAAATATATTTTCCTATTATAAATCAACTAATACTCTATCATTAGTATTCTCCTTAGGGCATTTTGCTTTTAAAAATCTAATTTTCTACGATACCATAATTGTCCTCTATAAATACGTGCACATTATGTGAATAATTGAAAAAAGCGAAGGTAAAATGAAAATGATCTCCTAACTTTGCGAATAAATTATTACACAATTAATTAAATAATGTATAATTATTGAAATTACTACGCTATCAACAATTTATTTATCTAATTAAAGTGGTTAATTATTGTAAATAAAGCTCCTAGATACCCCGGGCCTACATAGTCGGAATAAATTGTGCATACTCACGATAATTTCTCATAGGCAACCTACAATACCAGCTGTAGCACATTTGGTTGCATAAGCACAAGGCAAACATATGTTTACTTTCTGGCGCAGGGCAGGACTGACTACAGAAATATACAAGGGGGACGAAGTATACACTAGTGACTTTTTAAATGTGTTGTTGCTTAAAAGCAACGGCATGCTATTTTTGTAAAAATAGTAAAAAATTAGCCATAATGCGGGAAAAATACTCTTTATGTAATTCACCCGCCGCTAAATCTGTTATTGCAAAATTACCGCAAGTCATAATTGTTTATAAGCCTTTTTCTTTATAAGTTCCGTTCTAATCGTCCGATTTGAACTTTCCAAAGCTCATCTTACTCGAGAATACATGTACTTTTAAAGGAAATTGATTCCATTCTGCTTGAATAATAAATACTATTTCTACATAGCAAAAACTGGCGAATTTTTGCAAATTTTGAGTTCCGTATTCAAAGTTGCATAACTATACGAATTCTTCAGTTAGATTGCTCAAAATATTATTGCATATACTTTAATGGTTATCAAATAGACTACTGGTGTCCGTTTTATCATAGGAGCAAAATTTTGCAAAATATGACGCCTTGCAAAAAAAAAATAATTTGTTTATAACTTTAGACCAAGGCACTTTCTTATCATCATTTTTTCATCATCTATTGTTATTAAAAAAAATTGTTTCAATAAATTAACATTATTAATACATGTAAAATAAAATTTACAAGTAACAAAAATGCCATAACTTTTTTAATCATGCAAATTTTAATGAGATTCGTTATATTCGTCGGAAAAAAATACGTAGATTTCACTTTTTGTGGACCCTTTTGAACCATTTTAAGCCGAGATATCAACGATTTAATTTTGGCACTGTTGAGACTTTTGTAATTAACATTTTCGAAATATTCGAAATGGAGGCTATATGTCAGATGTATTAATTTATTAAAAATGTATATATACCAATACAACGCATCGAAAAAATCGGATGGTAACCCTGGTAACACCTTACAATGCCACTAATATCAGCCCCACCACTGAACATGCATACTGCTGTACATAGTTGTACGTAGTTGTTCATAGTATTTTTTTTTTCATTGTAACACGTACGAAAAAAATATAAAAACTGTAACTTCAGATAGTAGAGTCTAATATATAGCTACATTTTCGAATTTTTTGAAAGAAAGAAAGAAAGTCTCAACAGTGCCAAAATTAAATCATTGATGTTTCGGCTTAAAATGATCCAAAAAGGGTCCATAAAAGGTGAAATCAACGTATATTATTACGACGAATCTAATGCCGTTTGAATCTTATTAGAATTTGCATAATTAAAAAAGTTATTGCATTTTTTCTTACTTGCAAATTTTATTTTTCATAAATAAATGATGTTAATTTATTCGAAAATTTCCTTTTTTTTAATAAAAATAGGTAGTACTTATTAACCATTTAATTTTCCGCCATAGTTTTGATAAAAGAGTGCCCTGATCCAAAGTTATAAGCAAATTAATTTTTTTTTTGCAAAACGTGATATTTTGCAAAATTTTGCACTTACGATCAAACGGACAACGGGAGTCTTGGTAACCAAGCATAATGGAACCAATTTCCTTGAAAACTTCATGTATTCCCGAGTGAAATGAGCTTTGGAAAGTTCAAATCGGGCGATTAGAACGGAACTTATAAAGAAAAAGGCTTATAAACCATTATGACTTTTGCGGTAATTTTACAATAACAGATTTAGCGGCGGATGAATTACATCAAGAGTATTTTTACCGCAATTTGGCTAATTTTTCATTATTTTTACAAAAAAAAAAAAAAAACGGCGAGCTAAGAGCAACAACACTTTTAAATTATTTTTCTGACTAAAATCACTGGTCTAAAGAGATTATACTGAACGTTTAGGCTGTGTGATCGTCTGTTATTAACAATCTATTATAAATAAATGTTTTCTTGCATTATAATGAGGTAAACAAAGGGGCATTTACAAGTACAAACGACTATAAAATACATTGATGTTTGCTTTCAGTTATATTTTCTTGAAACTTTGGATATAGGTAGTCGATTTGATGCTCAACAAATATTGAAATGATGACAACCCCCGAAAACCATTTGTTTTGAAGCCGGCTCGGCCCTTTTAAGGGTTAAAAACGTGTATTTTTATTTTTACTTCCCTCGCATACCGAAGGGAAGTATTGTATTCGAGAAAAAATCACCCTCCGAGATTTTTACGGATTCTGACGTTTCAGAACACTTAGATTACGAAAATATAGGTTTTTCAATTCCGTCAGTCTGTCTGTCTGTCTGTCTGTCTGTCTGTCTGTCTGTCTGTCTGTCTGTCTGTCTGTTGGTGCATTTACTAAAAAACTACTTGACGGAGACCAGTGAAATTTGGCCGGTAGTTGACGCTACTGTCAGCGCAGAAATGGTAGAAATTTCACTGGAAAATATACAGGGTGGACCGTCTAAACGGAATAAATAGTGAAAAAAATTTTTTTTCGCTCTAATTTAAAATTTCCATGTTTCATGACGCGCTAATCCTATTTCGGAAAAAAAATTTTTGAAAATTTTTTTCACCAACATTTTTGAAAAAATTTTTACCAAGATAAAAAAAAATTTTTTTGTTCAAATTTAAAATTTCCACGTTTCATGACACGCTAAACCTATTTTGGAAAAAAAAAATTTTTGAAAATTTTTTTCACGAACATTTTTGAAAAAATTTTTGCCAAGATGAAAAAATTTTTTTTTGCTCAAATTTAAAATTTCTACGTTTCATGGCATTCTAAAACTATAAAAAAAAATTATTTTTTTTTTACCATTTTTGAAAAATTTTTTTCTACTAAAATGATAATTTTTTTTTCTTCAAATTTAAAATTTCCACGTTTCATGGCATTCTAAGCCTGATTCAGAAAAAAAAATTTGAAAATTTTTTGAAATTTTTTTTTACCAACATTTTTGAAATTTTTTTTACCACTAAAATAGACGGATTTTTTTTTTTATTTCTTCAAATTTAAAATTTCCACGTTTCATAGCGTTCTAAATCTATTTAAAAGAAAAATTAGAAATTTTGTTTACTATTTTTAAAAAATTTTACCACCAAGATAGAATTTTTTTTCTTTGTTCAGATTTAAACTATCCACGTTTCCATGGCATTCTAAAACTATTCAAACAAATTTAAAAATGTTTTTGAAAAATTTTTAAAAAAATTTGAAAACATTTTTAATCTATTTATCACTACTATAGAATAGACGAAAAATTTGGTTTGCTCAAATTTAAAATTTCCACGTTTCATGACATTCCAAACCAATTTCGGAAAAAAAATTTTTGCAACATTTTGTTACCAGTTTGGAAAAAAAATTAACACTAGAATAGATGGAAACTTTTTTTACTCAAATTTAATAGTTTCACGTTTCATGACATTCTAAACCTATTTAAAAAAAATATGTAATTTTTAAATCTTAAACTTCTCTTACCACTATTATAGAATAGACGGAAACTTTCCTTTTTGCTTAAATTAAAAATTTCTACGTTTGACATTTTAAACCTATTTCAGAAGAAAACATTTTAAATTTGTTTTTTAACATTCTTGAAAAATTAAAATAAAGATGATATTTTTTAACCACCACTATACTTCCACTCCAATGCGCGAATGTTGGATTGATGTGACGGATGGCAATAATATCTGACATATACACCTATTATACTTTTATTGAAAAATGTACAGGGTGGTCATTCCAAGAAATAATTCAGTCATGGTGGACATTTGTAAAGGTATTTGCGCAAGCCTGCAATATGTGGCACCTGTTATTTAGTATTGAGCTTTTGCTGTTGGATGAGCAATCTGTATATTTTTTTGACCAAAACTTATCAAGTTTTCTTTGTAATAATAGCAATAACTATATTCCGATTATTATTCTCAATGTCATTTCGTAATTATTAATTTTTTAGAGTGACCGCCATGCACAAATAACGAGGGAAGTTCTGTGTAAAGACCTTTACCGATTTTTTTTCTTCCTTCTTCAATTCTTTGGGACTTCCTGCCACAGGTATGTTTTCTTTCTAAGTGGTGCTAGGCGAATCTACAAAATATATCACAACTAACCAGTATGTTACTGGTAAAAAACCTCTACGCCAGTGACGTTTACGTCAAAGGATCAGTTAAAGGTTGGTTTTTTATAAATAAACAACACAAATAAGTATAAAAACTATGTAAATAGTAAGTATCTATGGATATTGAATATAACAAACATTCTTAGAGCTGTGTATTTGTCATACACAGCAAAAAAGATTTTTCAAAAAAGCCTTGAAAAAGGAAACAGATTAGATTTCCGAAACGTCGGCGAAATATTTAATTTCAAGTTTTTATACTTATTTGTGTTGTTTATTTATAAAAAAAACAACCTTTAACTGATCCTTTGACGTAAACGTCACAGGCGTAGAGGTTTTTTGCCAGTAACATACTGGTTAATTGTGATATATTTTGTAGATTCCCGTAGCACCGCTTAGAAAGAAAACATACATGTGGCAGGAAGAAGAAGAATTGAAGAAGGAAAAAAAATTAAGATAATGCCACAAATAACATTTAGACAATATGTGTATTTTTTATGTGATGTCAATATACTAATATCTTTTCGCACTTCTTAAAAAACATGAATATCTGTTGTGACTTGTCTGAATCACAAAAAAGTATATAAATTGTACTCACAGTGATGCAGATCGGGTCTCTCTCATTCCCTCCTTCATAGGCGAAGACCTGGACGTAGCTCCGGAACGATGATCGTGCGACATCCTGGCCCTCATGGACTGATTCACCCTCATCTGCCTTGGCTGCAACGGCGGAGGAACATCCTTTATGGGACTCTCGGCGATGGATGCTCTCTGAGCTCTGTGAGTATCCGGTGGTAAAACCGGCTGCTTCTTGATCTCCTCCCTGTTGTGTGGCCGCAAGGGCTCGGGTTTATACTGATCAGAGATACCACTGACTTTTTGACTAACAGCAATATTTCCGTTCAGCACGAGTTTCTGTGTCGTGGGGTATCTGGTGCTGGACCTCTCTTGGTAACCTCTTTGATTGGGGAAGCCGAGGATTTGCTCGGGTTTGCTAGGCTTCTCGGCTTGCACGGAGACGTTGTAGGGTTTACTACTCACTTGATGGAAGATCTGCTCGCCAGATTTTGTTTTAATGGAGGAGCGAACGCTGGAGTGCCTCAGATTTCTCTCAGGTATGCCTGAAGAAAAAAGATAGGTCCAATAATGAAATACATTAAACTCAAAAATATATATAAGAATTTAGCAGTACCAGTAGTAAAAGTTCCTGTGGTACGTTCATTAGAAACAGCCAAAATCACTGAAAAACGATGGATATGCTGCTAATTGACCAGATTATCGTTGAACATAATAAAAAGGAGATATCCTGTTTGCTGATTGATGTCTCCATCCCGAATTACATCATCGTAATGCCCAAGAAAGCTGAGAAGTTGAGCAAATACTCAAAATAAAAGAAAGGCCAGGACCGAAGTTTGCAACAACTGTCTGGTCAACCGAGCGCACAAGAAATGCAAGAGATTACACTATTGCTGGACATTGATCTATTGAAGGAGACATGACCAACGTCTCCTCCAAAAGAGAAGAACAACCTGGAACGTGCTCCAACAGAGTTGCATTCCTTCGTATAATGCCAAGTTTTCAGTAATACGTCGTTTCCAAAGAGGAGAGTAATATTCTTAAAATAATAATAAGCAAGCTTTGAAAACGGAGCTAAACAAACGCAATGAACACTAATTGCTGTCCCGGTAGTTACCTATAGTTGTGGAATTGTCGATTGGCTTCGAAGCGGTACCGCGAGAATGGACAGACGAAAAATATCCTAGCAATAGGCAGAATTCATCATCCGAAAGCAGATATGTGGTGGATCAATGCAGCTGGAACTTGCTCATGACTCCTTATTAGAAACAGCGCACCTTCTAAAGCACATTCTGGAGTAGGAGCCAGGAGAGCATCAAAACCTGGACCTGGAATAGGCTCCAACAGAGCTGCATTTCTTGGTGTAACACCAAACGATCAATAGAAGTCTGTTGTTCTTTACTATTTAGATAATTGTCATTTATGGGTAGAATATGACTCATTACATTTTTCTATTGTTGAGTAAAGAGAGTTTATTTCCATATTAATGCAGATCTCTACAAAAATATTAAGGCATTTCAAGCTCGTCTATTAATGGTGACTCTATAATCTGTAACAATGCTATGGGATAGGGCGTTTTAAGTGCAATTAGTTGTATTGAAACATTCTTTATAGGATTTTGCAAACAGCAGAAAATTAGTTCGTTAGATATCCCTGGGGGTTCAATTCCAAGCCCAGTAGGTGGCAATTTTAGAGGGAATGATATATCCATGCTTTTTCAACAATATAACTCGTCTTAGGAAAGTTCTTTAGATTGAATGCTTTTATAAATTACATGATGTTTTGTTTTATTGAAAGAAACGAAATAGAACATGTATATTATTTCGAAAAAATATTAACAACTGAACGAAATATGAATAAGTTTCATGTTTTTGATGATTATCTAGTTTTAGAGCTGCCCATAAAAACATTAAGCAATGACCGTTTTGAATTAGTTTGCTGACCAATCATTAATTTTGCTACCCAATTGTATTTCAGTACCTAACAAAAAAATCAAATATTTTGCTGATCGTTTGATCAATAACGCTGGTCACACTGACCTCAAAGCAAATTAAGTTATATCTGATAGACTTTGAACTGAATACGAATCTGGCTCCAAAAATATCGTATCACACCAACATTCTAACTTGCAAATGTAAAAAATGAAGCATTTTTTCTTCTATAACGGATAAACATTTACTTACCCACAGTTTGTTGTATAACTTTCGCTTCCTTCTTGGAGTTGCACTTCTGAACTTGAGGGGCAGGTATTTGGTGTCCAGTGGTGTTCTCTTTAAGCCTGTCGTTGAATTCCTGCTGCCAGTCTGTCTCGCATTCCGGCGGGGGAGGAGGAAGAGGCTCGTCGCTGTTAAACACTTCATCTTCGATGACTGTGGGAGGCGATGGTGGAGGTAAATCAGGACTAGGCACTCTTTGATCCTGGAACAGATCTGGAAAGGCTGTGCGCAGATGTGGGTTCTTGGGCGGTCTCGCCGGGGGTTTCTCCGGAACCCAATCATCCACGGATATTGAAGGGCCCATTATGACTGGCCCTAGCATATCGGTCGCTAGACTTCCGCAAGAGTTGCTGTGTTGGTGCCTCGGGATCGTCTTGTTGATGTTGTCGGTGGTTTTTGATTCCAAGCTAGAAGCCAGGCTGTTCCTCTTTGAACTGTTACCAGATGCGTAATCGGAAGCCGACGATGCTCTCCTGGACGGCATTTGTACTTTGACCTTTGGTGGAGGCTGGGGTACGCTTAGCTGTGGTGATTGGGCAAGTTGTGGTTCGGATCGCCACGTGTTTTTGTTGGGGTTGTTGTGATGTCGTTCGTAGAAGGAAAGCAGGGCTTTCTTTTGTATCGCTTTTAGGGTTGGGTCGGGGATCTTGTGCTTCTTGTCAGGATCTAGGTATGAGTATTTTTGTTGCTTTTCTAGTTCGCTTATTCTATCCGCTACTGAAAGAGCTGACTGCAGTGATAACGATAACCTGAAAAAGGAAGAACAGTTTAGTTGATAAAGCAGTGTTAATTTAACGAGAATCTTTTCAGAGACATTAAGAATGGGTAAAATATCACACATTTTTAAGAGAAATGATCCTTATCTTTTAGATAATCATAGGCCTGTGACAATACCATTTAGTTTTTCTAAATGACAAAATTATTATCATAGAATTATTCATCGACAGAATAATTTTTAAGCTTTTTTCACACGCGGCTGTCATGGAGGTCTACACGTGACGCAGCACTTGACATTTCTTACGAGGCAACCTGTCTTAGTAATCTTGGTCAAATTCATTTAATACGTACCCGACAAATTCCGAAACCGTATGGGTCTATCACAGAACTATACCTTAAGGTGGCCATTCCCTAGAAAGAGACATCCGATAGGGAAATCTTTATTATTTTTGGCCATAACTTTTTTCTTAGCACCTATATTTTAAAAAACTATAAGTAGAACCATAAGAAGACTGTTACTATAATTTTCACTAAATAATTTCAGTGGTTTGCAAAACAGCTAGGTTTAAATTTAAAAAAACCGCTGCCTAAGGAATCACCACTTCCACATCCAGATTTTCCATCCAAGTCACTTTAAAGGAAATATCTTGACTATATTTGCACTCTAGTATGTGGAAATTATTGGTCGTAGAAAAATGTTAGGAAGAAATCTGAGGCCTTGGTTTCTAGTGTATACACCAAATCCTAAGTTTCTGTACTCTTACTAGCTTACCTTACTTAATTTTTCCTATTTACCCCTACTTATCCCCCACTTCTTCAACGGAATCATGTCAAAATATAATCTAGTTAAGATGTGGTTAAAATACATACGTGTACCAAAGTTCAACTGAATTAATTTTAATAAGGGAGTGAGGGTGGAGGGGGATGGAAAATATTATAAAAAAAACCTTCGCTTCTAGTATATACACCAAATTCCAAATTTATGTATTCTTACCAGCTTGCTTTACTTATTTTCCCGTATATAGCCCTATTTAATCCCCAACCCTTCAACGGAATCATCTCAAAATATAATCTAGTTCCAGATGTCGTTATTATACATACATGTACCAAATTTCAAACGAATATCTCAATTTTATTTTATCAACCCCTTTAATAATGGAGTAGGGGTGGTGGAGGGTTGAAAAATATTATTAAAAATCTGAGGCTTCTAGTACATACGCCGAATTTCAAGTTTCTGTACTCTTACCAATTTGCGTTACTTATTTTCCCTTATTTACCCCTATTTAACCCCCAACCTTTCAACGGAATCATTTCAAAGTATAATCTAGTTCCAGATGTCGTTGTAATACATATACGTGTACCAAATTTTAAGTGAATATCTCAATTTTATTTTATCAAACCCTTTAATAATGGAGTAGGGGTGGTGTGGGGGTTGAATATTATTATTAAAAATCTGAGGCTTTGGCTTCTAGTACATACGCCGAATTTCAAGTTTCTGTACTCTTACCAGCTTGCTTTACTTATTTCCCCCTATTTACACCTGTACACCCCCCAACACTTCACCGGATATCCACAAAAACAATCCAGTTCCAGATCTCGTTATAATATATACCTGTACAAAATTTCAAGTCAATATCTTAAATCGTTCCGGAGAAAGCGTGCGGACAAAAAAAAAGTTACAGACTGACAGACAGACAGAAATTTTTTTTTGCTCAAATTTAAAATCTCGACGTTTCACGACATTCTAAACCTATTCCAATAAAAAAAAAAATTGATTTTTTTTTTCAATTACTATACTTCCAATCCACTACGTGGATGTGGAAATAATTATGTTAATCTTCCTATTTCGTAATTATTTTAGCTATTTTGCAAACCACTGAAATTATTGAGTGAAAATTCATAGTAATAGTCTTGTTATGGTTCTACTTACGTACTGTACTCTTATAGCTTTTTTAATATACGTACTAAGAAAAAAAAATTATCGCTAAAAATAATAAATATTTCCCTATCGGATGTCTCTTTCTAGGGAATGGCCACCTTAAAAACCCATATTACTTTGCATACGGAGTGTTTCTAGTAGGTACTCCATCCTTATAAAGAGTGTATAAAATTTTCGCCTTTAACCTTGCCATGTTTATACATTTTTGAAACGTATGTTTATGTTTATCAAAACAAGAATACCTATATTTACTGAGAATAAAAATAACTATAACGTAAATACGCATAGCAAGGAAGATGATTATCGAATACCATAATATGCAAGACTCAGTATGAGTTGCAATTCCCCAAAATGGTTCAATCACTTACCCACACGATGTAGAACAATTAAATATATACTCGATTTAAAACTAACTTGTCTTTTTGCTGTCAAAATGTTTTTATTCTGTATGCGATTTTTTACTACTGCTTCAGGGACACCGTCACAAAAAAGGTTCCAAGTCCCGTCCAGAATTGCTACAATTTATTAATAAATATTTTCAAGGACGTAAACCTTGCCTTTTTCGTTTTTCTTAGATTATTTACTGCAGAAACTGATGAGAATAAGTAAATATCTGCAATTAGGTAAACAAAAAAGTATGGGATGATGTTAAATTGTAGTTCCCGAGCTGTGACAGTCTCGCTTCACTAAATCTTTAATACAGATATTATTTTTTCGACAATAAAAGTGCATAAATAGAAAAAGTTGAATTACCGGTGCGTTAAAAGTTTATTAACATCATAATAACGGAGAATTACAGAGTAATTTCAATTACACGAATAAAATTAACATTTACCATTACAAATACAGGTACAAATTAATGCTCGGTAATAATTACGATTTCCTTGGATGTATAAACTGTTGTCATATTATGCGATTTGCTCGTTGATTTATTCACCATTTGCATGTTTAATTTACTTTATTATTATAAAAACAGTTCCAAGAAATCAGTGTATGTACGAACTAGTTTCTTATATAAGTAATAAAAAACGATTTGCATATAATAAACCGCCGATACTGGAAGTGATAGTTGATTAGATTGAACCTACCAATCTATTGTTATATTTAATTGTAAAATTATATGTTATTATTTAGTAGGCGTTCTATTAACATATCACGGTTAAGTACATGACATATTGTTGAGCTTTTTTTTTATCAATGGAATAGAATAGAATAGAATTTATTTCACCAACTTTTTGATACATACACTATGTACATTTGTTTAACACAATATTATGGTATTTCCATTCTCAATTGAGAAATTCAATCTACAGCGTTGCTACCAGGATAAATCATTACAAAGCCTGCTTGTGACAGAATAACACTGAGACCGTGTTTGAATATTACAAACGTCACCTGTATACGAATATAGTTAACCAGATATGTTATGTGCTTACCTCAAATAGTCGATTGTTTATCTGGCTCACTAATACAAGCCCGTCACCTGCTCTTGGTTTATTCTTAATATTACCGGTAGCATAGTCGTAGGTTAAATGATATTTATTTACTTTTATTGAATCATCTATGGAGTTGTTTCTTAAACTAACATTATTTATTGTAAATCAGTAATGTAATATAAATAAATAATTTACACCAGGCCTATCAATTAACATAAAGTAGTAAAACAACATTCAATTTTTTACAATAACTAAAAAGTGACGTTAAAACGCCTCTTTTATAAAAAGCGCGCATTAATATTCTGTAGGCTATTTGAATTTAAAATCTAACGGCTAGCACGACAAATATTGAACCAATAGCGGGCGAGCCTAAAACTAGAGAAGGGGGACGCGCATTTTTACACGGGATTTGAGCAGTCCACCCTGAGCCAGCGAATAATGCAGTTGGTAGAAAATTATATTGATGAATTAAGGCGAGGTTGTTAAATTTGATACCTCACTAAGCTGTGCAGTGTGTAGAAGTATTTAGTGCTTTAAAATGATAAGTTACATTAAGTTCAGATAAAGTGAATCAAGCTATTGTACAGCTAAAAGTAGTGTGCCTTATTTCGTACTGATTATGTTAGTAGTAAAGCCCGAGTATTTTACACTATTGGTTATGATAGAAGCGTGCGAATATGGATGCATAGTAAAATTCTGTATATAGTTGAACAATACTCGATGGTATTTTGTAGAACTGAAACTATCAGTTAGAAACGTTGAATTTCAGGCAAACCTGTCAATGTAAAATTGGTTGAAGCAGTAATTATATTAAAATAACATAATGAAAAGTTTGTTCGTTTAATTAAAATTCAGTGCATTGGGTGAGCGTACATGCTCCATAAATTTGTGTGTGATTGCGCAGATTTCCCGAGGCAAGAGGATCATCACGCCATTTTTTTTGTATTACGTCATCTGCAAGTATTTGATGAGAAAGAATTTTCGTATTTAGTGATAACTTCTTTGGTTGTTCGTTAAGACTACAGTGCTATCACGCGATAACGGCACGGGTTATTTAATTATATATTAAATTATTATACAGACTGTCTATTTTACGAGGGCCACACCAAATATCTCGCTTAATATCTATTGTAGAAGAATAAAGTTTTAGAAACAGTTATCCCATTTTTTCTGAGCTATATTTCAGTAAAAAGAAATTTGAAATCCATAGCCTACTTTATGAGATATATTACAAAAACCTGAAAAATGGGAAAACCACAAACGGTTATAGCTTCCTTATTTGAGGAGATACGAAAAAAGTTAAAGGAATGAAAGTTGACGGCAAAGACAATAAGAATAATACTTAACGTGTAACAAAAAAATCGAAAAATGCAGTTGGCCTTGACATACGCTATTGTGCAAAAATGAAAAATACATATCTCAAAGTAGGCCATGACGCCATTAATTCCGTTATTTTTTTCTTATTCCAACGATATAAAACATGTCACAGAAATTTTGTCAATATTTAATATTTTACGAATACCACAATTCATATAATTGAATCGTAACAATCAGCTGTGCCATAATAGTAAAAATTCACTTTATAATAATTATAATTCCGTAATTATTTATTACAATTTAATACAAACCAATAAATATCTCATAAATAAAAATACAAGTACAAAACGAACATCCAAAGAAAAAAACGAAAAACTATGTATAACAGTACTACCTACTACTATATTGAAAAGAAATTGTGTGTATTTATTTTTCTAACTACAAATGCTCAAATTTTGCACCATGCATTCTGACACATAAACGTGCTCTACGAGACACGTCACGCATTACATTTTGGAGCATTTCAGGAGTAATTGCTTCACATGCGTTTCGAATTCTGGTTTTGATGTCCTCAATATTTTCAGGGGCAGTTTGAAATACCTTGTCTTTAATGTAACCCCAGGCGAAAAAATCCAAGGGAGTAATATCTGGTGATCGAGCTGGCCATAGAATGGATCCATAGGTGCCTATCCAGCTATCTGGCATAACTTGATTTAAATAATTTGTACATATTACAGCAGTGTGAGGTGGAGCCCCATCTTGTTGAAAACATGAATAATTTAATCTTTCTGCCACTGTTAATTCATAAAGAAAATCTTGAAATTCGTTTTGCAGGAAATTACGGTATCTACGAGCGGTTAATTTGCCATCAAAAAATAAGGTCCAATTACTTTAGTCCCTAAAAGACCCAACCAAACATTCGTAGAAAATCTTTCTTGGAAAGCAGTCTCTCTGCACCAATGTGTATTTTCTCGTGTCCACTTATAATGCATATTTCTATTGAAAAATCCATTATTAGAAACATTTGATTCGTCCGACCAAAGAATTTTGCTACATATCAGCGCGTCATTCCTTTTCTTATTTAATAACCATCTACAAAATCTTACTCTCCTTGGCTTATCTCCCTCATTTAAATGTTGAACTTTCCTCATTTTGTAGCATCGAAATCCGTTTTTTTTCAATATTTTTCTTGCACTGTCTTTTTTCATGCGACAGTTCTCTGAATTCGTCTCAAAGAGGTTTCCTCATTTTGGTTAACATAATTCATTACTCTATTCACTTTTCTTACATTATCCGCAACATGCGCTCGCCTTACTACTTTTTTTGAAAATGAACCGTGCGTTTTTAGATTTTGAACTAACTTCCTAAACATAGTTCGATTTGGCTGCGGAGCATCTGGAAATCTATCTCCGTAAACCGTGACTGCCATCTCAGCGTCAAAATTGCACTGACAATAAATGCTAATCATATCGAATTTATTATTATTGGTGTAGGTACACCATAATTACTGATATAAAATTTGTCTTAGAACTCGACAACGCAACATACAACATACAACAGTGACAATCTGTCAAATTTATTAATAACTGTATACATTGTTTTTCAATAATTATGGCACAGCTGATTGTTACGATTCAATTATATGAATTGTGGTATTCGTAAAATATTAAATATTGACACTATCGGTTAAAATTTCTGTGACATGTTTCATATCGTTGGAATGGGAAAAAAATAACGGAATTAATGGCGTCATGGCCTACTTTGAGATATGTATTTTTCATTTTTGCACAATAGCGTATGTCAAAGCCAACTGCATTTTTCGATTTTTTTGTTACACGTTATTATTCTTATTGTCTTTGCCGTCAACTTTCATTCCTTTAACTTTTTTCGTATCTCATCAAATAAGGAAGCTATAACCGTTTGTGGTTTTCCTATTTTTCAGGTTTTTGTAATATATCTCATAAAGTAGGCTATGGATTTCAAATTTATTTTTACTGAAATATAGCTCACAAAAAATGGGATAACTGTTTCTAAAACTTTATTCTTCTACAATAGATATTAAGCGAGATATTTGGTGTGGCCCTCGTAAAATAGACAGTCTGTATATGGCCTTACTCACATATTTAACCGCAGTTTACCCATTTTGCGGAAAAATTATATTATTTGTATCTCTTATGTTTGGATTTAGATTTAATGCATTCAGTAACATTTTTTTAAAGAAATTATTCGTTGCACGTTGTGTAAGGAAGTAAATGTGAAATACAAAATATTTAAGAACCTGAAATCGAACTTACCTATTATTAGAAGTGTTACTAACTCCGCCGCTATGGTGGTCATTCTCTTGCACCGTATAAGTATTTACAGGAAACAACTTCAGTTTATTCGCGTTATTGTTCCTACTCTCTCTGTCTTTCCACACCCCACTAGCGTCTTTCGATTCTCCACCCATGTACAAAACACTCTCCGAATGGTGTCTTTGCGGGGTTTGAACCCTGGCACTGTGCGCGATGAGCTGCCTCGTAGACGAGCTATTGGCAAGATGGGAGCTGTTGTGCGACGTCACGGACACGTCACTCATGGAACCGTGCCATTTGAGGGTTTCACTAGAGGAGGCACTACCCGAACTGGTTGTCACTACACTGTCTCTACCCTCGCGTCTCAGGCTGGGTTCTTCCTGATTCAATTCGTCCCAGGTGTTCGAGGAAAGCGGCCTGGTCACCACCGCTTCACTGTCCCTTCTTAGTCGGTCTAAAAAAGGGGTTGAAGTGGAGTCGGTGCTGGATACGTAGCTGTGGTAGCCTTCGGATTGTGCGTAGGATATTTGCTTCTGGTGCAGGTGGTTCAGAATGCCCTCTTCGTGTTTGGAGTTCATGGAGTTGAACAGGGAGTCTTCGTAGCTACGTGTGTACTCCATGAATTCTTCCAAACCTACAACATTCAGAAAGGTAAATAATATGGTAGAAGGAGATGTCAACAAATAAGCTACAGTTTTCCCAATTATAGTTTTGAAATTGAAATCACATTTTTCTTCCATTTTTCAATAAATAAACGAATAGAGTCTGTTTCAGCTATTATGGCGTGTGTACGGCTCGAGCTACGCCTTGCTTTAAGATTTGTTTTCACTCATACACATATCAAGCTGGACGCTATTTTAAACCTACGACTTTCCACTTGTAAAACTTGTACAATTATACGTTCATCTCTTTCATTTTTTCATGCGGTTAAAATCGATAATGGCCAACGTTTTACTCAATTAGCACAGCCGTGCGACGTGTTTTGACTGTTCGTCTCTCGCTTCAAATCATGTTCGACTGTACGCTTCTCGTGACGTACACGCCATAAAGGCTGATATAGACTCTACTTCATATTTTCTCTTTTATCCAAAACTTTTAAAAATATTAAAAGAAATATACACTATTGTGTAAAGGTCACCTGATTTCTGGCTGAAATATGGACAAAATTGGCGAAACGCTCGTTACTATATTATGCAGCTTTTTATACAATCTTATGAGAGGTTGCAACATCATTCTTGTGGGTATTTCATTTGACAGAAATATATGAAATCATCTCTACTTTTGTACATTTTACATTGTTTGAATAAAAACAAACTTTCAGTCTATAGTTGTCAAGATTCGAGTTGATGAAAAGATCATTTCTATTGTAATAATCATAGATTGGTCATAATCTAACTGTAAATAATATTCTAAAAGGGTACAATTTCCCAAGAGAACCTCAATTGGAATTTCTCTCTTGTGTTGGCATTTTTGAGGGCTATTGATATTTATTAGTATATAAAAATAACAATATAATATAGTTATGTCTTGATTTTTTGTGCATTTAACTATTCACAGGCCGATAAAAAATAACTGACTATTATATAAGTTATAAATGGCATTATCGTTTAGTTCAAGGTAGTACTTCAATGCAGAAAAAGTTAGGAATAAAAATATTCACATTTACAAATTTAGCAGCATGTTAAAATTAGCAAAAAAAAAATCCAAAAAAGGCTGTATATTCAATTTTTTTACGATATTTTTTTAATACAATGTTTTAAGTATTAAATGATTAGAAACAAGTTATATGATATAAAAAGTGTAGAAAAATTTTTTGAGCTAGATTTTCAAGATGTTTGGGTCTTTTTTATTTATTTTTAGTAAACAATACAAAATTGGCTAAAATTTGGCTAACTTCAACATGCTGCCAGCAATTTGTAAATGTAAATATTTTTATTTTTATTATTTTATTAACTTTTCTGCATTGAAGTATGTACTATATTAAACTAAAAGATAATGCATTTATAACTTATATTAAAGTCAGTCATTTTTTATGGGCCTGTGAATAGTTAAAAGTGCAAAAAATCAAGAGGTAACTATATTATATTATTTTCATATAGTAATAAATATCAATAACCATCAAAAATGGAAACACAGAGTATTTTATATCCCCATTAAAACCCATTTTAATTTTTCTTCTTAGCGTGTTTGGTTTTCGAGCAATTCAATTTTTTTCTATAGGTTGCGCGCAAAAAATTTCAAAGAAACGAATGTTCGTGCGTATTAAAAATACATTTTTTTTCTTCGATGTCGATTTTCTCGAAAACCGTGGCATATACAAGAAAATTACAAGAGGCAATTTTAGTCAAGTTATCTTTTTGTGATGAGCAATTTTTTATATCTTCAAAGGTTAACGAGTTATCAGTAAAATAAGGCCTTTTTCACCGAAGGGGTGGTTTTTTGGGGGGGTTTCGCGGTACGACCAGAACTGATTTTTGTGGTTTTGTGATGTATAATCTCTCCACTAACAGTTACTGAAGGAAAATCTCAGATAACATTTTTTTACTTCCCTCGCATACCGAAGGGAAGTATTGTATTCGAGAAAAAATCACCCTCCGAGATTTTTTCGGATTCTGACGTTTCAGATCACGGAGATTACGAAAATATAGGTTTTCAATTCCGCCAGTCTGTCTGTCTGTCTGTCGGTCTGTCTGCCTGTCTGTTGGTGCATTAACTAAAAAACTACTTGACAAAGAGCAGTCAAATTTGGTAGGTAGTTGACCCTACTGACAGCGAAGAAATGGTAAAATTTTCACTGGAAAATATACAGGGTGGACCGTCTAAACGGAATAAATAATGAAAAAAATTTTTCTTCGCTTAAATTTAAAATTTCCACGTTTCATGACACGCTAGCCCTATTTCGGGAAAAAACATTTTTGAAAATTTTTTTCACCAACATTTTTGAAAAATTTTGTACTAGGTACTAAAATAGATGAAAAATTTTGTTTTCTTTCTTCAAATTTAAAATTTCCACGTTTCATGGCATTCTAAGCCTGATTCAAAAAAAATTTTTTTTTAAATTTTTTTACGAACATTTTTGAAAATTTTTTTACTATTAAAATAGATGGAATTTTTTTTTATTTCTTAAATTTAAAATTTCCACGTTTCATAGCGTCCTAAATCTATTTAAAAGAAAAATTAGAATTTTTTTTTACTATTTTAAAAAAATTTTAGCAAGATAGAATTTTTTTTTTCTTTGTTCAGATTTGTTGGATGAGCAATCTGTATATTTTTTGCCCAAAACTTATCAGCTTTCTTTGTAATAGTAGCAATAACTATATTCCGATTATTATTCTCAATGTCATTTCGTAATTATTAATTTTTTAGAGTGACCGCCATGCACAAATAACGAAGGAAGTTCTGTGTAAATACCTTTACCGATTTTTTTATGGAAATCTCTATAATTATTGTACTAATATAGTTCGAAAATATGACTTTTATATAATTTTAAACCTTTCACAACTTGTTTATTTATTGTCTGTAATTGTTTATTTGTGGCATATTCAGATTTTCTTACTTTTTATTGGGTATTTTGCCACTGATTTATTTACTGACAGATTCTTTTCAACAACAATGAGGTTCTGCCTACAGAACAATACTAACTTTTGTTCAAATGTCAGGACAATCGGACTTTTCTTTCTTTAGTCATCGTACTCATAAGAAACACGACGGACTGACAAACAGACGAACATTTTAAAAGTTGTTTAGAATGCGATGATAAAAACAATGACATTTTTTTGTACGGACGGTATTTACGGTTTTAAACACGTGCCGTGCCGGTCAACTGCATACTTGTCGTTTCCGCATTTGCAAAAAGTGTAATAATTATACACAAAACAAATATGTTAATTTTTTTCAAATGTTTTACGGCCAACGACAAAAGAGCGTGGATTAGTTCGCATGTCCCCAATTGACACATTTTAAAATTCAATTAACAAGTCAGACATATTATTACCAATTATAATCTCAACAATAAAATAGAGACGAGTACTTTGGTTCATTACAAATAAGGAGAAATAGGCTAACGACTGAGGCAGGTTCACACATATAAATGAAATAAATATGGATTGGAACAGTTATGACGTGGGATGCGGGATGAACTTTTTTAAGAAAGCAAACAGTGGTGAATATAGAAAAGTTAGCACCTGTGATGTGATGTGGAATATGTTACAGTGCAAATTTGTATAGTGCAGATCAATGTGGAATTTCCGGTGTGCCAAGGTTATTATCGACGTTATTGTGTATTATCATATCTGATTCTTAAGAGCCACTTCTAGGCAACTTAGCGGATTGTGTTATCCATAGACTTCTTAAATTTTTTACATCTTCCATTGTGTAACTTGTATAAGATGATTGGCTATTATTAAGACTTTTGTATTATAAGGAGTGGAAATGAAATGTCGAAACTTTAGTTAAAAATACATTTAATGAGCTTAATAAAGTAAATATAGTTTTCAAGTGGTTCCTTTTTAGCTTCTACATATCGTCTTTTGAAAGACTTAAAATCAGTGGCGGCTCGTCAGGGAAGGCAGGGGAGGCTGAGCCTCCCCTTGGAAGAACCACCATATCTTCAAAAGTAATATCTTAAGAAATTTCTATTAGGTATATCTCAATTTTCAATATTTTTTATTGTTTATTATTTATTAATTAATTTTCAGTTTATATATAACATTTTTGCATTTCCTTTCCACAAACATACCTATAACGTTACAGTCCGGATAGTCTTTGTATGCATATTTCCCGGTCGGCCGGTCTTTTACTGAATGAACACTGCGGTTCGCTGGAGGCTAATACGAAATAGCTTCCAACTTTACCGCATTTACTTATAACATGAATGACCTTGAATTTTGCGCTGTGTAAAATAGCAACACTTGGAATAGCCAAGTATGAGGCTAGCCTCCAGATCTCAGTTCTTTATAGCGCATGTGCACAGGTCATTCAAGAGTCAGGTGATTCACAAAGAAAACGAACTGACGTCTGACAGTCTGACAGTTGCGTTTAACCGGTTAAGAACAACTTGACGTATAAATACATAAAGCATTTGATAGGCGGGCTAGAAATAAGTGCTCTAGGTGAAAATATTCCCAACAGCATGTCTTGTTGTCCAGACGTGGTGGATTATTTGTTATTAAATGGATTTACTACTCTTATTTATGACGAAAAGGTAAGAATTAAAAGAAATGCCAGGCCTACACCAGCAATGCTTTCGTTAGTTTTTAAAAGTGGTAAACAAAACAGAGGGTTTTGTGATAACAATTATAAAAAAGTCGAGTGGTTAACGGCATCAACAATTAGAAACAAATTATATTTTTTTTTTATTTTTTTTTTTATTTTAATGCCTTATTTATATTAACGTCCTGGCGGAGTTCAGCTATTGCTGCTCTACCACTCAACCAGGACACGTACACATAAACATCAACACAACAACCATTCCCTGCGATATTGCCATCTACCGCAGCTGAGACTCGAACTCAGGAGAGATAACAGCGACTAGACATGTTGTGCCACCCAACAGTGGTCTAGGTCACTGCTACCGTCTCGGTAACACATGAAAAAACGCCACTAACATCCATACCCTGGCCAGGATTCGAACCCGGGACTCCGTGGTCGCAAGCCAAACACCTTCAGCATTGCGCCACCGAGCTGGTTAAACAACAAACGGCATCAACAATTAGAAACAAATTATATTGTTGGAGATGTTTATTATTTACTAATGATCAATCCTCAATTTGGGGCAGGGCCGGGTTTAATAATTTGCAAAATTTGTCGCGAGGTTTAGAAAGGCACGAAAAATCCCAGGAGCACATTTCATCTTGCATTAAATTCGAAATGTTTGGTAAACAAAATATTGTAAATTTCTTGGATTCTGCACATAAGAAAGAAATAGAAAATGTTAACGAAAAGGTCCGTGAGAATAGGGAAATATTAAAGAGGTTAATAGATGCCGTTATATAGTTATCTTCACAAGAAAATTCTTTCCGAGGACATGACGAAAAACGAGAATCGTGCAATAAAGGAAATTTCAAAGAGCTGGTAGATTTTTTAAAAACTTATGACCCAAAATTAGAGAACTTTTTGAATAACGCCACTATTTTTTGAGACAATTCCGGTAAGCTTCTGTAGAATGATAATTTTCAACACTTAAACGCATAAAAACATTTTTACTAGAAACAAAATGAGTCAAGACCGCCTTTCAAATGTATCGCTTATTTCAACAGAAAAACGTTTTTTGTCAGAATTGAGTAAATGCGATTCATTTTATGATGAAATAATCAACCATTTTGCTAGTTCCAAAAATCGCAGGTTACCACTCATTTATAAAAATATTCCGGCTTTAAAGCAGAGATTAATATAGGTAGTTGTTATTTTAGAAAAAATATTTATTTGTGTTATTTATTTTTTAGGAAATATTTTTTATAATTCTCCATAATATAGAGTTCCGCGGTTATATTTTCTCAAAACTATTTTAATTTCTATTAAAACTTATAATTTTACACGCCTGGCAGTGACAATGAATACAATTTTTTGTTTGTAGAAAAACACTTTAATTTTTTTACCAAAACTATTTTTATTTTTATTAAAAGTTATATAATTTAATTACAAGTGGGATAGTAGGACTCCTTTGGATACCGATACTCGAGTCGTAGGAACGAGAATTTCATGAGAATGATTTTTTCATCTCATCATATTTTCTATTTCCTTTTCATTCTATTCTTTTATTATTTATTTATTTATTCTATTCTCTCAAATCGTGAATCGGTATCCTGGCGAACAACCCACGGCAAAAAAATGTAACGCGCCGTTGTAATACCTCAGGGGTGGTGGGGAAATGTACAAATTGTAGTCATATTGCACATCAGTTGTCTTTCAGAATATCAAGCCTCCTCTGCGAAAAATGTTCGCCTGTCTGTCTGTCCGGCCGTCACGATAACCTTGTTTCTTGTAGGTACGACAACTGAAAGAAGAACCTAATGCTACTAAAATTTGGACAGTGAGTTAGTTGGAGGAAAAAACCTATTATTACTTCAAAAACAAAAAAATCAGTCAGTTATGAAACATATATGAAGAGAGAGATCAACGCTTTAATAAAATTCTACTATACTGAAAGTACTGCATAGTATATTAACGAACATTACGCCAAGAACTTAGAGCATCATCAGGAGATGATCAAAATTACAAATGTGCCTAAAAATATAACTCACTTTCAAAAAACTCTTATGTACCGTTTAGATGTTTACATTTAGTTGATAATACTGGCAACTACTAATGTTAGATTCGACGTAAAAGCAGATTGGTAACATACCAACTGATCAAAGAAGATGAGGCTTGCTAGCAACCTAGTTTTCTCTATGTTTTTGTACGCCTCAGAGATATGAATTATTATGGAGGCAGATAGCGGTCGTATTGATGCTTTAGAGGTGTGGGTCGGGACACGCTTATTATGAATTTATTCTACACGTCGCGTCTTGTACCAGCAACTCAATTCTATAAAACGGTTAATGGTTCACGGAAAACCAGATGGTAGGCTATGAAGAGACTCCCTTCAAAGTGTAGTGTTTTTACAATCAAGAAACTGATGGAGAAGAATTCTGGTGAGACCGTGCACGTAACAGACAACCGTGACAGATGGCGTGATGCTGCCAGACGTGATATACAGCAAAGGGGACCAATTATAACATTTAATGGGTTACCGAACATCTATTAAGACATTGTGAATAGGACGAGGAAGAAAATACAAACAAAAAAGTTATACAGAAATCAACTGAGACTTAATTTTCTGAAGTATATCAATAAAAGAGGTTTTATTTACATCGCTGGATCACATCTGGAACTTATGTATGCCACTGCGTATCGTGGCGTACTCTCAATTAAGTATTCAATGCTATGTTGTATCTGTATCAAATAATCACATATAATTTCCACTAATCGCTCTACTAAATATGTCTCATAAATATTCCATAGGTGATAAATCTGGCGTTCTGGAAGGCCGGGGGAAATAACGGACGCTGTTTTAATTCAAATATCTCTGTTATTCTTGCCCTCTGAGGGGGAGTTTAACCATGTTGAAACAATGTACCAGAAATAAAATTGCTACCGGTGGCAACGCATCTTAGGACTGAACTGTCGTATTTCCATTTATGAAAAACGCTTACTAGCGATGAGTGGCTTTCAAATATAACCTTTAACCATACCACAAGGAACCAGATACAAATGATGTACTGAAGAATGTTGGGATTTATATCTTGTTCTATGAGCACGATACCCACACGTCTTTCGATCATGACGACATACACTAGATTTGTTGTTAAAGGTTTACCTTCAATTCATTCTTTCAGTACACCATTGCTGCAAAAGCGCGTCAGTAGGAAACATTTAAAGAAACAATTTCACCCCTAACTTTAACATAAACATTAACACACCGCACACAGCAGACAACCCACAAATCCAAAGCCTGTGCTGTCTGGAAGGGCGTTACATGTTTGAAAAAAACGGACACAACATCCATTACCCACCGACAGAAAATTAACATACTTCTGATTATCACTATGACCCATTGCTTATAATAAGTTGCTATAATAACTTTGCAATTGTCTATTATTGAAAATATCTGACACGAAATATGGGAAAATTCTTAGTTGTACTTTAGTTTTAATTATCAACTGATGATGCCAACATGGTAAGTGAGACGTGCGACGAGTGATAGTATCAATATTTTGGTGATGGAAGCAAGTTGTTCTTTTATTCTTTACTTTTTCACAATATTCTTGGTATCTATTCCGCAAAATTTGCTATCTGCTATGCCCTGCTAAACTCCATGTTTTACAATTCCCCCCCATTTCTCTGCTTCCTTTATCTTGACGAATCAAAAGGGCTGTAACTTCTTATTCTATCGAGGGATAAGTCTTTGAACACTGATTAAAAGATGGTATTATTTTATATTTATAAAAAAAATTATGCTTGCCAGGCCGGCATGGTCGCTACATACAAGTGACGGTGACGGTGAGGCGGGAAGAGAGACTGTGTAAGAGCGTATAGTTCTTCTCATCTGTCTAGTTGGTTGAAAAAATTGCAAAGGTAGCCGAAACTTCGCCTCTCGCTCTGAATGGGCGGCAAGTGAACTCAGTCGCATATGTAATTTGAAACATGAAAATCGCGTGTCACATAGCGTGATATACGGCCTTGTGTATAAGCAGACACAATATGCTAATTGTCAATGATTGGGAAAAACTAAAGCCAGCCCTGCCCCTCCTCGACATTTCTCCAGAATGCTGGTATCTTTTTTGCCACGTCTTTCTAACCCAGAGAAGAACTATATAAAGTACATATACTCTTAACATCCCCAAATTTGTGTAAGAAACAGACAGTGTATAAGTGAGAGAGGAACACGTAGTTCCATCTTCTCGATACCAGTCTTTACCGAATGTATAGTGCTCTAATATACTTTACATCTGTTGTATAAGTTGAATAAATTGTTGAAAGAAAAACGTAGACGTATTGCATCTCCTTTTCATAGTCTCATGGTAACGTACAATATTTTGGAACAATTTCTTTAAAGTATTACCAAATATATTAACATTTCAATGGTATACGAATACATTCTATTATAATTGTATACCTGATTCTGTGAGATGTCCATGATTGGGCTTCATGTTCTCTTCACAGAACTTCGGTTCCTGGTAAGACCTGGCATACTCCTCGAGGTCCGCTTGAGTGAGTTGTGGTTTAGTAGTAATGTCCCTCTCTGGGGGCGATGGCACCATGTAATCCATGTCGCCTAGTGATTTACCGTCGTGGTCCACATGGGGCAGATACAGGCGTTCGCTCATTTTATCGTAACGCGATTCAAACGTTTCTGGTGGAATTTTCTCACACCTTTCCATCACAGTCTTCAGTTTCTAGAAAAAATAAAAAAAATCATACTTAAAATTCAACATAATGGCGAGGATTAATTTATTTGCTATCCATTTTTCACAGAGATATGAGTAATGAAAAACTTTGGACGTCTTGTGAATTTAACAGGAAATGCTCATTGTCAAAACACTTATCAAGATTAAGTAATCAGAGTTTTATTATTTATCTGTCTATAGTTTATGGATGTTGTAATATGTCTCTTTTTTAGGACGCCACTAATCATCCAATGAGGCAGTTAGTATATATCATTATTATGACTATTAAATTTTAACAAAGTAACTGTATCATATTTAAGCTCATATACATTATTACATTATATTAAGTAGGTCGATATAGTAAAAAAATAATACACACAAATAGATGAATAAGAAACCTACAGTTAATAATCAATCATAAACAGCGGAACATAAATTATACGATTAATTCTAAAATATAATCAAATTTAAAGACAGTGCCTCCAAGAATTATTGTTGTGAGTATGCCATTCGAATTAGTAGACTGTTCGGTGCTTGAATACAGACACACTTCGAGGAATTTTAGTCCTGTGCTGGTTACGTTTTGAAATGTTGCCCTGAGGTGCATTTCTTGTCGAATATAATTTATAGTTATTCTTCTCAAAAAGAAACAAGTCGAGAAAAGTGGAACGCCTTGTATAAATATGCCGAAAAATCTCTACATGCATAAACCGTTGTTTAAATGAATAATTAAAGAATTGTCAGATCCAACACTTTGCTCGAAGATAGCATTATTTCCGCGTTTAAGAGTGCACATGCAGCTTGAACTGTCTTGATAATAAACTTTACAGAGATAAACATGATCACTTGAATACTAAAATAGTTTAAGAGCCAGTGTGTAAAATCGACTTTTTTGAATACTTGCTAATAATTGTGGTATACTGACGAAAATATTATATTAATCACCGTAGGCCGAATGAATACCTGATATCAACTGCGGTATACGATAGTCTGTATGTACCCTTCTGAGTTGATAAAAAAAAAAGTTACAATTCATTGCTGGTACAGGAAAAAGCGCGACAAATTTAAAAATTGGTCATGATCCAACCGAATGAATACCACTTCTACTTTGCATCAAAATATTTGTTTGACCGGGAACGACGCACACTTCGCTTACTACAAGCAGCTAAGGAATTCAACAAATCATGCGATAGCAAGTGAAAAAAAAGCGTACTTTACCAATATATCACAGAATAAAAATTTAAAGTCGTTATGGAAAGAGCTTAAATCCCTAAATATAAATAATTCTCAGATCACCAATATCCCCACTAATCTTCACAACCCAAACGATATTAATAACTATTTTATAGACAGTATTCCTGATAATCTTAATAATAATGTCAGACACAGTTAACTACTATCAAACAAATAAAATATGCAATTCCAATTTTGGCTTTAGCCTAATTACCGAAGAAGTAATAACCGATATTCTTGCAAAACTTAAAATTACATCACCTGGGTCAGACAATATTGGTATAGACCTAACAAAAATAATGTTATCCTTTTATTAAAAAATATTTAGTTAATATTAGTAACACTATCCTCCTTGGTTGTAAATTCCCATCCTGTTGGAAAAATGCTCTCGTTACTCGGATTCCAAAAAAAAAGATCCGCAAAATTTTTCAAATTTAAGACCAATAGAGTGATCAAATACATGCCCGGCTCTAATAACCCTATAAATTGTAGTACGGCTAAATTTGGTTAATTCACAAATCCTCTTCACAATTTGATTATATGAAGAATCAATACTTTCGCCCTTTAAACACGAGTAAATATTCAAAATAACGCTTCGAGTTTGAACGTCTTTATTTTCTAATTCCGCTTGTATAGGCTCTGTATCAAAATCGTCCGTTTCATGGTTTAAGAAATCCATTTGTTGTTATTTGGTTTATAAATAAATGCCAAAAAAGTGGTTAAAAAAAACTGGCCCAGTGAGTTCCGGTGGCCGTATAAACCTTGGGGGACCTACCCCATCTTCAAATTGTGGTGAAAAATGAGGCAAAAATAAAGAACAAAAGAGTGATAAAATAATCCAATGACGATCTGTGTCTATTTAATGACGAGAAATTGATCGACTGGTACAAGTTCTTGGCATTTTATACTAAATTTTCGGGATGTAAAATTAACAAATTTTCAATAACAGGCCATCTGGGCCCGCTTTGGAGTTACCTAACTGTTTTCAGTAAACAGGTCTACCAACTATCGTTATTGTGAAACAGACCGCGGCTTTACGTTCAGCGAGACAGAAAACCCTTAGGTATGGTATATGGTATTAAATAAGCGTTCGTGTCTGAAAATTGGGACTCAAATTACTAGAAAACGGCCCATTATCGGTCTTTGGGCCCATTATGACTTTTGATCGGGACGTTGAGGAGAACATCCATTCCCAAAGTTTCAAAAAAATTGACCGAGAACCAAAATCCATAAGGATTGTGCGAGGTTCTTTTTATTGTATATTTTATCTCAAAACTCTGAACTTATGTTTACACGTTCTTTCTTATCCAAAACTTTCAAAAATGGAATTGACGATTTTTAATTTTATACCTCATAGTGACCACTTTTCTTCGATGGTTCTTGAAAAATTCATGTCGAAGAGAAGTTCTCATATGAATTTTGGCGTGTAGGTAATTCATTGATGAAACATTTTAAGTCAAAACAGAAAGGGGTACAAGATTGAACTTAATTGTACCCCTTGTACAATTAAGTTCTCGACGAGTATTCAAATTTTTATATTTTTAAACTGACAACTGAAATTTTCAAATTGAACACCCTGTACTATTAAAACACAAACAACTTTTAAACTCAGCTCCGTGTAATGAGGAAATTCTGTTTTAATTTATTACAAAACAATTATCGAGCATCATGCATAAAATACTGAAGAATTAATAAAACGGTCATTATTGTAATATACTGCCTTAGCCTCTCTCGTGTTGGATATATACTGAATACATTATAATTTATAAACCTCAGTGTGCTGCTTGGAAGATAATATCCTACAATTATTATGAATCTACCACTGTATAGCACTCATTTTAATCCCATTGAACGTATAAATAAGCATTTTGATTTTTACAGTATGTATAAGAGATTATTACAAATGGCACACCAATAAATACACCATTAAAGATTGAGAACAAATATCCATAAATAATACATTGAAACATTAATGAGAAGTATGCCAAGTAGCTGTACAAAAGTTGGCAGGGCAGAGGACACTTAAATACTACTACTAATATAGATAAAAAGTTTAGATAAATAATTAAAATTTATTAAGGTCCATTTATGGTAGCATGGGAGTGTTTAATTTATTTTTTGTTGAATGTCTCAATTAAAACCTTGTGTGAATATAATCAACATGCTATCAAACAATTAATAAGTATATTGTTATTTATTTTTATTACAAAAGTGCCTACTTGAGTGGTTTACTTGCAGAAACGACTAATTGAAATGTTTCTTATACATTTAATTTATTATAATAATTTTATTTATATTCCATTCATTACGCAAAAGTTACCACAAGAAAAATATGTTATTTCTATAGCTGAATATAAATAATAGAAACAGAAACACTCTTATTTCTTCTTGGACATCTTGAAGAATTTCTAGGGAAATCCGACGGATCTCCTGACGCATTCGGTCTGCTAAATCCTCAGCGTTATTCGGTCCATAGAAATATGCTTTCAATTTTTAACAACCCCATTAGAAGAATTTTAAGGGTGTTGAATCAGGTGGCCTAGGTGGCCACACAATGTCTTCCATCGTTTCGATCCACCTATTGGAGAATATTCCATCCAAAAACTGCATAAGTGCATAGACAAAGACTGCATAAGTGCATAGACAAAGACTGCATAAGTGCATAGTGGGTAAGTCTTTTCAGTGGTAAAATGTTCTAAATTTACGTCCTATCTTTACAAATATAAAAATTAATTTCTCAAATGATTTGTCAAATTTAAAAAAAATATTCAAATAAAATTTCATTAAAAGATAAAATTTTGTATTGCACACGTGTGTATAGTTGTCTTCATTCGTTTAATGCACATAAAGAACCTCAAAGCTGTGCCGCTTATACTTGACAATAGCATTGAGGGGAGATCAGGGCATGTCGATTTTCGAGCTAACTCCTCTATAACATATTAAATATATTATACTACTTAATACATAGAACATCATTATTCACATATAAAGTATGTTCTGGAATGATTAAAGTAACAATTATTTAATTTATTTATTTTGTTCATATTTACCAACTCGCCCCTACGGAAAATATTTTACGACCTAGTGGGGACGACAGAGTCGAACTTTTAATATTGTCAGTGTCACGGAAGTTCAAATTAACCGCATCAGTTAAGAAAATATTTGTATGTGCTTTATAAAATAAACATAGGTGATCTGTTTATGACTGGGTGTGGTAAAATAATATCGTGAAAATGTAACCCTTGGGAGGTTCTTTACCTAGCACTAGCAGAGAATGACAGGAAAGTAATGGGGATTATTAACAGCTCGCAAACTACAGAGTAAGTTTCTAGATAAAATTTATGTGAACATTCTCAAAATGTAATTTTAAATGTTTATAAAAATATAAAAGAAAGTGAAGGAAAAACCGGAAAAAACCGCCTACTTAACAGAAATTCCAGAGCAGACTATTTATAAATTAATTAAGGAAGGACCATATAATCGAAAAGCTAAATCGGACAAAGGAAAATCACGAGCATTAGATTCGTCTGTGGTGAAGTTGTTAAGAGATTTAATTTACAGTAAGTATAAGGAAAATAAGATACCAACAGTACAATCAGTATATACGGAACTGGAAACAGGTGTAGTGTCATTTAGTGAACAAACACATAGGCGATGGCGATTAAAGATAGGATCTAACTTTAAAGTGATTCATAAAAAAGCAAGTATTATGGAAGGCCGCAGAATTGTACTGTGGCGTAATGAATGAATATTTGCAACGTATTAAAAAATTTCGAAGTTGCTCGAAGTTCTCTAGAATCGAAATTATTTTTTACACTTATTTATTTATTTATTTGTTTTCTAGAATTGAATTTATTTATTTAATCTGGGTGAATTAGATCAAGTTGGGATTATTGATATAAATGCAATAACCTTAACTCTAAACCCACATTTTTGGCAAGGAATTGCTCGTATCTCCTCGTGGTCCTTGCTTGGCAACAATAATAATTCAATAGATTAAATTATTATTGCCGAAACTGAGCAATAAGAGAATATTTGATAATTCTAATTTAGACTCAAAATTCATCATTGCTCAACAGATTTAAATTTCTATCGGTGTGCTCAAAAATTTTAAGTACCGCTCTGTGAGACATCAATTATCTTAACGCTCACTATTCCATACTGATATCTCTATTGAGCAAGTTACTACCCTCTGGGAGTGGGATGAGATAGATTATCCATCCAGCTTTAGAATTCTAAACATATTGATTGACGGTGCAAGCCCAAAAATGTCACTCGAAAACTAGAAATCGACGGGTCAGAGCGTTTCTGCAGGAGAAAATGGGAAAGGTCTTATCGAATTCTTTCATCGTGAACACCCGGTATAAGAAATCATGAGGTGGTATAGTGGTGAAGATGCAATTATCTGTCATTGTTGCTCAAGTATGGGATTTAGAAACAGAAATTTCAACTCGTATAAGTCAATGCATCAGACGCATAGAATTCTAAGATTCCTAAGGGTTCATAGCCCGTCGATTTACAACATTCCATCTATGGTAGAACTAATAACAACAGCTTTATGCCCGAGTAACTGCAGTTCGCCTATAAAAGTGTACAAATATTTAATTTCAGTGTACCTTAAAAATGTTTTTGTTTACTCTTGATTAACACGTATCAGCTGTATTCATGGGAACTTTGCTCTGCAGGGGACTGTTTTATAATGCTTTACTACCTACCTTTTGCTCTTGTTAGTTAACGCTATAACATTTATGGCTATACGTGTATGAATTTGAAAGAGCCTGTTTATAATACATACAATACTCCTGAGGTATTATCTCTTTAATTATAATTAATGTGACACCTTGGTAGTTTTATAAGGGAATACTCATTCCCATTCAACTTCAACACATTCACTTTTGAAACAGGAAATAAACCTCGTTCTAGTCCAGGGAAATTAGAGAATATTCATTGGAGTAGCAGGAGAAAATCGAACTACTCTAAATAAAGGAAACAAAGTAGGGATACTTTAAAAGATAGAAGAGAAACGAATGAATGAATAGTAATAATATTTCAGGGCTCTAATTATTAGAGGCCATCACAAATAACTGGTTAAGTATTGATCATTCTTCAGTCTCAATTAACGTATTTGATATGATGCCATCCAATGGAAACTAGGGAAAAAGCCAGAATCAATAAATTTTGAATTATGACCAATCTTTATAAAAGTAAGTATAAAATAATACCTATATAGATATATTGTACTTAATTTAGTAAAGGTTGATGCGAAATGCATATTAACAAAATACTTCTTAACTTAAATTGAGAAGATATTGTATATTAAATGTAACATCATTGTCAAGCTTTTATAAGCTTAATATTAATGCAGTTTGCTAATGCAAATATTTTCTTCAGTTTAATGCCTTTTGGTCCTTATTACGTAATTCTTATGACGTAATAATGTCTTTACCACCGCAAACTTTTTTTAACTTATATCCTAAATAATGATAATAGTAATAATAATAATAATAATACATTTATTTTCCAATAAAAACACATATTATTATATTATTTACAGTATTAGAATAAATTGATTTTTTCAAAACTAAAGTGTAAATTTGTATAACAATTAATGGAAAAATGGGCATAAATTCAGTTCGACTAATAAATAGTCATCTGTTCTTCCATTTAGCCCTGATAGAATGGATATAATGTAATTCATTTATATTTGATACGTTACCAAAAAACTAATTTCAATATACAAGATATTTACCTGAAGATAATACAGTAACTTCTTATTTTATATTAAAATGTTCTTAAAATTGCGAGTTAATAGGATGCTTCTAAAAGTTTTTTTTGAAACTTGGTATCGATACTGTTTTTAACTTTTCTAGAATTATGGCTTTATAATATATAATTATATGCAAATGCTTACATATTTCAGTTGATTGTGAACTTTAGAAAAAGCCGCACCGAAAAGACATAGCTTTATAATATTTTGTGATATTGTACGCATATGATCATTTAAAAAATGACGATTTATGAGAAGGGATTGTTAATACATTTTGAACGAATGTGAAGTTCCCCTTAAGCCAATTTTTTTAAACAGGTAAGGTGGAGCCTAGCTTTATAATTTTATGATATAAAGCAGATGTGTGTAATTTACGTATATTAGACATGTTGAGACATCCAGCAGTTTGAAGAGTGTGTGATATCAGTTGTCTTCTACGTATACCAAAAATAAATCTAAGACATAAATTTTGCACCATCTGTATACGTGATTTAACAGATTCATATAAAGACTCACAATAATTGAAACAGGATAATACTAAAGAATCACACAGCAATATTTTTAAATCTCTACTAAGACAATACCTATTTGTATATAAAATTTTTAAATTGCAGTAAGCTTTTTGTATGCATCGTGCTATATGTTCTTCCAAGCGTAAATCCCTGTCCAATAAAACACCTAAATTTTTATATACTTTGCATTGTAATAGAACCTCATCTTCAACTTTTACTGCGAATTGCTGAGTAATTGTGTCCCTTATGAACTTCTTCCCGAATAACATGAAATATGATTTTGAAGAATAAATTTTAAGTGCATGTCTTTTAGAGAATTCCACAAGGTTCGCTAAATCTGAATTTATATTATTCATAGCTTCATTTGAATGATTGTGTGAAAAATTAATATAAATTTGAGTATCATCGGCATAATATGAATTTTACAATGATTTAAATATAAATTAATATTGCAAGTGTTTATCGAGAATAACAATGTACCTAATATAGACCCTTGTGGAACTCCTGCTTTGCATTTATAGAATTAGAGGATCTTCCTTCATAACTAACTATTTGTGATCTATTTAAGAGGTAATTCTCTATTAATTTGATAGCTTTGATATCAAATCCAAAAAATGAATCAATTGAAAGCAATATTTTGCGATTAATGGTATCGAAAGCTTTGGAAAAATCTAAAAGAATCAGTGCAGTTAAGTTACATCATCTGTAGCTCTAAATATACAATCTGCCATGTCGAGAAGTGTAGTATTGCAGCTACATCCGGATCGAAAGCCTTGATTGCCTTACGGGTAAAACATCATGTTCTTTTAAAAAATCTTGAATTTGATTTTCCATAATTCTTTCTAAAATTTTGGACATAGTGCACAGTATACTTATGGGGCTAAGATCCTTTAGTTTTATGTTTGTATTATCATATCCAGTTGCATTTGTTTTGATATTGTTTATAATATATATAATACGTCCAATTCATTTACCTCTTTGAATGTAAATAGCTGGGTAAAGTTTGTTTTCTTGTTATTTATATAATAATTAAACACCAGATATAGTAGACAATCCTTAAATCAAACCCAATATTATCCAGAAGGGGGTTCCATATTTGAAGAAACGCAGGGAACATCCATTACCCAGCGACACTGTCAGTCTCAGAGCTGGAGATCGAACCCAGTACACGCTAGACAATGTGACCAAACGTGCCCGCCATGAACACGCCTTACCCCACCGCGCTTTAACAAAAAATAATTTGGTTCGCTAATTAATTTAGGTTTTTAATGGATGTTATACTTTAGAAAACAAATTCGCTGCGCGAGATTCAATATATTTGGAATAATGTTAGCAATTATGTTCAATTTTGGTACAAAAATGTCACTAATATCATCGAGCGGGCCGTTTCATCCGCCGACCAGTTCATATATCATACACTTTATTACGGTTATTAAACCTTTTCTGTAAAAACAGAACATCCTACTTGGCTTCGGAATTCATCCGATCCGAGTTGCGTTAATTGCTCCTTATTATTTTTAATAGCACTAGCGGGAAAAACAAATGAACATCGCTGTAATAGTTTAAAAAGAGGATCTATTAACTACCAGCAAAACTATTCCAACATCAATCTGTAACTCACTGCAAGTCTAATTAACATGCCACAAATTACCTCTAATAACATGTAATTATAATCAACATATTTCCCGGGGTCGTGAACAATACTTGCTATTACCTTAGCAGTTTGTGTGTGTGTGTGTGATAATTTTTTTTGCACGTTCAAGACAATGATAAATGAGGAATTAATGTGTTGGGTACTCGCGGATAATTAGAAATTATAAAGCACTAGTTTTGTAGGCTAAATATTTTAGAAAAGGCCACAACAAGTATGTATAATTAACCCGTGTTATATGATTACCCTCTAAAAAAATTGAATGTTATGGCAGTAGAGGCCTGGGTCTAGACTTATTAAAATCCTATCTATAATACCGAATTCAGTATATTGATGACTTTCAAGACGATGCTTCTCAAAGTTGCAAATTAAAACCAGTGTACCTCGAGGTTCAATACTTAGGCCTATTTTTTCTTAGTTTCCATAAATGACTTGCTGATAAGTGCGAGGACAAACAAAACTGTATTATGCGACGACACAACTTAATATTGAAGATTTTGTCCAAATAGTCGCGAATTTAAATGATGTTGCTAGCAGATTTACGGCGAACAAAATTAAATAACTTCAAACAAGACGCAATAAAATATTTTTTTCATGTTCTGAAAGCAGTTATGTAAAAACTTTAGGTATATACAACGACGTAAAATTAAATTGGCACCAAAATATTGGGCAAAGGGTTTAAATAAGGTAATTTATCAGATAAGGCAACGAATTTAACCAGACTGGACACAGCTTTGACGTCTTATTTGACAAAATGTGTTTATGAGACTAATTTATTTAGGTATGGATGAACATCACAAGTATTCTTTAAAATGTACTAATTTGTTGACATTCTTGCTGTTTCCCTGAATCATTGCAATGTTACACGTAGAACCCGTATCTTAACGAGCGGTTTGATAATCATATTTCTGTTGTTGAATTGCATCGCACGATTGAAGGTTGCGTTTGCCACTGTCTATTTAATAACACGGTGACTAGGGTAGCGTCAGTTAGCGGTAGAGATAAGAAAAACGGTTCCAATTTAGCGTTATTAGCACGGCCACTTCAAAAAAGTACCACGACAAATTAACGTTAATTAACACTAAAGAAGACGAGAACTAGGTCCTCTTCACAATTTCATAGCTAAGCATCGAACTCGTTTAATCTAGACGAGTTATTTCAAGCTCGATGAGTACGTGATGCAAAGTTATTTCCATTATATAAATTTTCTGTTATTATGCAAAGGTTACCTACAGAATTTAACATCTTTTCTTCTCAACATATTTAAAGTTCATCAAAATACCGTGGGTACTAATGAAATTTGGGAAACCCAGGGCTTTATCAAGCAGTAATTAATTTTTTATTCCTCGACTACTTAATTTATTTTCAATTGGGTTTTTAATGATTAAATTAAGTATTCGATATACAATGAAGTTTTAAAAAATGCTATTGGTAGCTTCTAATTGCTACGTGTAGGAACAAGTTACTATCGCAATATTGATTGTTTTATTGCACCACAAAAGTACAGGATATTCGCAAGAGGGTCATGAGATTTTTTGTTTGCATTAACGAGCTTCAAGTATCTAGTCGTGTGGCATTTTTTATAGGGAGAGCGGTTTGTCCTTTCCTCTTGTTCAAAACAAAAAATATAGGAGGGTCACTTTGGGATGTATATTTTGGAGAAAAAATCGTTTGAGGAGAAAGAAATAATTAAATGTGAAATATACGAGGTATAGCCAATATGGTCACTTTTTACACGCTTACGGAAATCAGTGCAGGCTGGATTCTGACAATACTTATATAGTGCAGTCATTGAAGCATTTTACATTGGACTAAGGTTAGGAGAGGTCTATTTTCATGTAAACGGTCATTCGATTCGCAATTGATAGTATTGCAAAGTCTACAGGGTCCTTGGGGTAGAAATTACTAAACTGAAAATAAATCGATAGAGGGATGAATTCTAAGCAAAAGATGTTCAATGAAGTTTTTTCGAAAAATCAACATTTTCAATCGCGAACAACAAAAAATATTTATTTGTCGAAAGAACTTCATAGAATATTATTTGCTTAGAATTCACGAGACTGATTCTAGCAGCGAAACTAGCAGCGAAAAAAATTATTTTTTTGTTTGCATTTTTGAATACATATATTGATAGTTAATGATAATATCAACGTTTTTACCTACAAATTATGACCCAAGTGCTAATAAGAAGGCTATTAGCCTCAAGTTTTCAAAATAATTTTGACTGCCAACGCGCATTTTTCAGGTAAAACTCGTATTGCAAGAAAAATACTAACCTGGCCTTTTTCGGACCGATTTTATAAGAAAGATGGACTCTTTGCCTTTAATTGAAAAAAAAATTAAATCCGTAGTACATCTAACATAGAAGTTAGGTTAGGAACGAGTGGACAGCGTTTTCGCTGCTAGAGCGTAATTTCTCAAGTAATATGTTAATAAAAAAAATTGAATAGCCTGGCCCATTTCAGACCACTTTTAATCGTAGAATTGGTTCTTTAGCTTTGATTTAAAAAAAAATTAGGTCCCCAGTGCATCTAACATAGAAGTTAGCAGCGAAACAGAATACAGCGTTTTCGCTGCTTAAGCGGAATTTCCCAAGCAATATTTTAATTAAAAAAAAGTGAATTGCCTGGCCCATTCACCACTTTTAATCGAAGGGTGGGTTCTTTAGCTTTAATTTAAAAGAAAAATTAAGTCCCCAGTGCATCTAACATAGAAGTTAATCGCAAAATAGTCGTTCACGCCGGTCTCGCTGCTAGCGTATTTTTTAATATATACTAAAATAAAATGAGAACTATTAACCTGGCCCTTTTCGGACTTATTTTTATCGAAACGTAGGCTCTTTACCTTTAATTGAAAAGAAAGATTAAGTCCCTAGTACATCTAACATAGAAGTTAGCCGCGAAACAGAATACAGCGTTTCCGCTGCTAAAGCGGAATTTCTCAAGTATTATTTTAATTTAAAAAAAGTGAATAGCCTGGCCCATTTCAGACCACTTTTAATCGAAGGGTGGGTTCTTTAGCTTTAATTTAAAACAAAAATTAAGTCCCCAGTGCATATAACATAGAAGTTAATCTCAAAATAGACGTTCACGCCGGTCTCGCTGCTAGCGTATTTTTTAAGATATACTAAAATAAAATGAGAACTATTAACCTGGCCCTTTTCGGACTTATTTTTATCGAAACGTAGGCTCTTTACCTTTAATTGAAAAGAAAGATTAAGTCCCTAGTACATCTAACATAGAAGTTAGCCGCGAAACAGAATACAGCGTTTCCGCTGCTAAAGCGGAATTTCTCAAGTATTATTTTAATTTAAAAAATGTGAATAGCCTGGCCCATTTCAGACCACTTTCAATCGAAGGGTGGGTTCTTTATCTTTAATTTAAAACAAAAATTAAGTCCCCAGTGCATCTAACATAGAAGTTAATCGCAAAATAGACGTTTAAGCCGTTCTCGCTGCTAGCATATTTTTTAAGACATACTAAAATAAAATGAGAACTATTAACCTGGCCCTTTTCGGACTTATTTTTATCGAAACGTAGGCTCTTTACCTTTAATTGAAAAGAAAGATTAAGTCCCTAGTACATCTAACATAGAAGTTAGCCGCGAAACAGAATACAGCGTTTCCGCTGCTAAAGCGGAATTTCTCAAGTATTATTTTAATTTAAAAAAAGTGAATAGCCTGGCCCATTTCAGACCACTTTTAATCGAAGGGTGAGTTCTTTAGCTTTAATTTAAAACAAAAATTAAGTCCCCAGTGCATCTAACATAGAAGTTAGTCGCGAAACAGACTACAACGTTTCCGCTGCAAAAGCGGAATTTCTCAAGTATTATTTTAATTTTAAAAAAGTGAATAGCGTGGCCCATTTCAGACCACTTTTAGTCGAAGGGTGGGTTCTTTAGCTTTAATTTAAAACAAAAATGAAGTCCCCAGTGCATCTAACATAGAAGTTAGCCGCAAAATAGACGTTCACGCCGGTCTCGCTGCTAGCGTATTTTTTAAGATATACTAAAATAAAATGAGAACTATTAACCTGGCCCTTTTCGGACTTATTTTTATCGAAACGTGGGCGCTTTACCTTTAATTCAAAAGAAAGATTAAGTCCCTAGTACATCTAACATAGAAGTTAGCCGCGAAACAGAATACAGCGTTTCCGCTGCTAAAGCGGAATTTTTCAAGTATTATTTTAATTTAAAAAAAGTGAATAGCCTGGCCCATTTCAGACCACTTTTAATCGAAGGGTGGGTTCTTTAGCTTTAATTTAAAACAAAAATTAAGTCCCCAGTGCATATAACATAGAAGTTAATCGCAAAATAGACGTTCACGCCGGTCTCGCTGCTAGCGTATTTTTTAAGATATACTAAAATAAAATGAGAACTATTAACCTGGCCCTTTTCGGACTTATTTTTATCGAAACGTAGGCTCTTTACCTTTAATTGAAAAGAAAGATTAAGTCCCTAGTACATCTAACATAGAAGTTAGCCGCGAAACAGAATACAGCGTTTCCGCTGCTAAAGCGGAATTTCTCAAGTATTATTTTAATTTAAAAAAAGTGAATAGCCTGGCCCATTTCAGACCACTTTTAATCGAAGGGTGGGTTCTTTATCTTTAATTTAAAACAAAAATTAAGTCCCCAGTGCATCTAACATAGAAGTTAATCGCAAAATAGACGTTTAAGCCGTTCTCGCTGCTAGCATATTTTTTAAGACATACTAAAATAAAATGAGAACTATTAACCTGGCCCTTTTCGGACTTATTTTTATCGAAACGTGGGCTCTTTACCTTTAATTAAAAAGAAAGATTAAGTCCCTAGTACATCTAACATAGAAGTTAGCCGCGAAAGAGAATACAGCGTTTTCGCAGCTAAAGCGGAATTTCTCAAGTAATATTTTAATTAAAAAAAAGTGAAGAGCTTGGCCCATTTCAGACCACTGTTAATCGAAGGGTGGGTTCTTTAGCTTTAATTTAAAAATAAGTTAAATCCCCAGTGCATCAAACATAGAAGTTAATCGCAAAATAGACGTTCACACCGTTTTCACTGCTAGCATATTTTTTAAGATACACTTAAAATAATATGAGTACCATTAACCTGGCCCTTTTCGGATTGATTTTAATCGAAACGTGGGTTATTTACCTTGAATAAAAAATAATAATTAGGTTCGTGGTACATCTAACATAGAAGTTGATCACGAAATAGTCGTTGACAGCGTTTCCGTTGCTACCGAATTGTGTATGTTAAACTAAAATAAAATAGGATATATTAACCTGGCCCTTTTCGGACCAATTTTAATCGAAAGATGGGCTCTCTGCCTTCAACCGCGAAACCGTTGACAGCGATTTCGCTTCTAGAGCGTAACATTTAAACTTAAATGTAAATTTAAAAAAAACTGAATAGCTTCGCTTCTTTTAGACCATCGAAGGATGGGTTGTGTAGCTCTAATTTCAAAAAATTGTAGTCCCTAGCACATGTAATACTGGAGTTAGTCGCAATTGGCCACGCGTGCTACTAGAGCACATTTTTTACATCAGTTTGAATTGCCCTGGTCAAGTTCTGACTACGTACAAAAAATATCTTTTGTCGCTTAAAAACTGCTCGCCACATTTTACAACGTTGAGAGTGTCATTCGTTAATTTAGGAATGTGTGTGTGTGTTAGCACGATAGTGGCGAAATTACTAAACGGATTGGGATGAAACTAAATATTATTTATTTATAATTGATTTCTAGTTTTGTAATGTGTTTCAGGTAATAAAATTGGAATTGATTGAAAAAATTCTGTCGTTTTAGTGAATAGTTCTCATTTTATTTTAGTATATCCGGGGACTTAATTCTTGTTTTAAATTAAAGCTAAAGAACCCACCCTTCGATTAAAAGTGGTCTGAAATGGGCCAGGCTATTCACTTTTTTAAATTAAAATAATACTTGAGAAATTCCGCTTTAGCAGCGGAAACGCTGTATTCTGTTTCGCGGTTAACTTCTATGTTAGATGCACTGGGGACTTAATTTTTGTTTTAAATTAAAGCTAAAGAACCCACCCTTCGACTAAAAGTGGTCTGAAATGGGTCAGGCTATTCACTTTTTTTAAATTAAAATAATACTTGAGAAATTCCGCTTTAGCAGCGGAAACGCTGTATTCTGTTTCGCGGCTAACTTCTATGTTAGATGTACTAGGGACCTAATCTTTCTTTTCAATTAAAGGTAAAGAGCCCACGTTTCGATAAAAATAAGTCCGAAAAGGGCCAGGTTAATAGTTCTCATTTTATTTTAGTATATCTTAAAAAATACGCTAGCAGCGAGACCGGCGTGAACGTCTATTTTGCGATTAACTTCTATGTTAGATGCACTGGGGACTTAATTTTTGTTTTAAATTAAAGCTAAAGAACCCACCCTTCGATTAAAACTGGTCTGAAATGGGCCAGGCAATTCACTTTCTTTTTATTAAAATATTGCCTGGGAAATTCCGCTTTAGCAGCGAAAACGCTGTATTCTGTTTCGCTGCTAACTTCTATGTTAGATGCACTGGGGACCTAATTTTTTTTTAAATCAAAGCTAAAGAACCAATTCTACGATTAAAGGTGGTCTGAAATGGGCCAGGCTATTCAATTTTTTTTTATTAACATATTACTTGAGAAATTACGCTCTAGCAGCGAAAACGCTGTCCACTCGTTCCTGACCTAACTTCTATGTTAGATGTACTACAGATTTAATTTTTTTTTCAATTAAAGGTAAAGAGTCCATCTTTCTTATAAAATCGGTCCGAAAAAGGCCAGGTTAGTATTTTTCTTGCAATACGAGTTTTACCTGAAAAATGCGCGTTGGCAGTCAAAATTATTTTGAAAAATTGAGGCTAATAGCCTTCTTATTAGCACTTGGGTCATAATTTGTAGGTAAAAACGTTGATATTATCATTACCTATCAATATATGTATTCAAAAATGCAAACAAAAAAATAATTTTTTTCGCTGCTAGTTTCGCTGCTAGAATCAGTCTCGTTTAGAATTCATCTCCCTATTGATTTCTGTGGTTGTGTTGAGTTTACTAATTTCCACCCCCGAGAAGGGGTGGTAGACACCCCCAGGGGAAAAGCACACCTTCGGACAATATAGACTTTGCAATACTATCAATTACGAACCAAATACCGTTTATTTCATGAAAATCGATCTTTCCCAACAGGAGCTCGAGGTTTTGCGCTTTTTTTGTCTTTACTGACTATACTAATACATAATTATTAATACTGACTTGACGAAATGATGACAGCATTAAAAGAACATCCGTGTATTTATCATACACAGCAAAAAAGATTTTTCAAAACGCCTTGAAATAGGAAACAGACTAGATTTCCGAAACGTTGGCGAAATATTTAATTTCAAGTTCATATACTTATTTGTGTTATTTAATTAAAAAACAGCAACATCTAACTGATCCTTTGACGTAAAAGTCATAGTCGCAGAGGTTATTTATCAGTAACATACTGGTTATGTGTTGTTTATTTAAAAAAAGCAACCCTTAACTGATCCTTTGACGTAAAAGTCACACAGGCGTAGAGGTTATTTACCAGTAACATACTGGTTAATTGTGATATTTTGTAGATTATCCGAGCACCGCTTGAAAAGAAAAATACATGTGGCAGAAAGTCTCAAAGAATTGGAACGAAAAATAAATTAAGACAATGCCACAAATAACATTTAGACAATTAATAACTTCTTAATTTTTTCTTAATCTTGTTTAAAAACAATAGCGTCTTTTTTCTAGTTAACACTAACTTACGGACAGATAGACAGATAGACAGACGGGCGGACAATTTGAAAGTTGTCCAGAAAAAAAAACGATCATCAACACAGCATACGAAAGTTTTTTTCTCGCGATATTAGCGGTTTTAGAAATGTGCCGATCAAATGCAATATATTCTTCGTTTTCGTAATTGCGAAGAATATAATATCAATTGACCATGTATTAAAGAAATGAAATTTAAATTATTGAAAAAATGTTCTCATTTACTCATACTTTATTATGACGCTCTAAAACATATCGGTTTCCACTTAGAAAGTTGAAGTTGACCTTGAAATTACCTTGAGAATGTCTACCAAATCGGGAAAAATCTTATCTTTTGTGCCCCCATGAAACCGAACAACTTTTGTATGAAATTTTTGTTTTGAAAATGTGTTTACCGAGGTATCTGTCCTGTCTCAATTTAAATGGACCATCCGATCTAATATTTATATTATTAATAACAGCAAAATGAAGTATCCATTTTGAAAGTTAATTCATGTCATAATATAACGAGATATAAATTCAAATTAAGTTGCCATGCTTCTGCGACAAATGGAAATTTAAGTCAGTTGCCAAAGCGTTTGCGAGAAATATAAGTTAGCTGTAAATATGGAGCGTTGTTGGTCAAATATTTACAGCTAAACTGACATTTCTCGCGAACGATTTGACAATTGCCTTTAATTTCCATTTATCGCAGAAGCATGGCAGCTTGATTTGAATTTATATCTGATTATGAATTAACTTTAAAAATGTTATGTTAATAAAATGTTAATGTTTAAAAATCGTTAATGTAATTAACTTGTTACCTAGGTGAGTGGGTGATTGTATCTAATAAAGAAATATATAATTAATATATTATTTACTATAAAATAAATGTATTTTCGGTTCCAAAGGACATTTTTCCCTAGGAAATAAAGATGCGGTATACTAACCTGCTGGGTATATTGGGAATGCTGTCTTTTCATGTAGGGTCTCGTGTATGTTACCACCTTCTCTTTGGGGTAATTGGTATGGTCGGTCCATGATTTCGACCTGTGTGAACCACCTCCACTGGTTTGGTTTCGCAGGGCCTGTGGGCAATCATAAACAATTCACTTGGTTTGCTTTTAATAATAAAGGTTACTTGTTAACATTAAATTGAGCATAAGCTCTGTTTGGAAAAAACAGAGAGTAAGAAATAAGTTAAAGAAAGGGAGTACTACTATTTCTCTTCACATTTATGAAAATTATACCGAAAAATTAATTACCTAATTATTAAATCAATTGGTTCACTAATTTAAATTTTTTTGTTTATGTAGTTTTTAATCTTCATTTAAAGGTTTCAACAACATTTTAGTCTAAGTAAATCTAGTCAGTGTGATCAAAAATGATCTAAAATAATGTAAGAACCATACTAGGGATGTTTAAAAGTGAATTATTTTTTGTTTGCTTATACTTGTAATGAAACATATTCTTTATACGATTTTGCAAAATCCTATAAAGAATATGTTTCACCACATTAGGGATTTTTCAGGAAAGTTATTTAGAATCACCATAAAACCCCAATTCTCAAATTTGGTTGAAAAAAAAGTTCACCACAAATAATCAACAGTAAAAGTTTTAATGTTATTATCACAAGATTGCCATGATTTATTTTCAATTACGAATTATCATCGGATCTGTCAAATAAAACATTGGTGTCATTGGGTCAAACTATTAAAATATTGCAGACTAACTATTGCTGAAAAATTGGAAATTATAAGATTTGTTGGTGATAATGTACGTTTCACAAGATGAGCTGCCAGTCAATTTAATGTGAGGCATCGTGGTCGCCCTATAACACATAAGGCGATTTTTAAAATTTTCCAAAATACTGAAAATCAAACTGAAAACAAAAGATAGCCAGACGATCAAGTTATTTCGAACTTCATAAATGATGAGTCTAAAACAAGTATTAGAACAATTTGACATAATTTAAATGTATCTGTCGTTGTTTTCGTCGTCATCAGAAAATTCCATTTAAACCGAAATTCTTACATTAGAAAAAAGCGACAATGCTAGAAGGTTAGCATATTACTTGTGGATTCAGTCAGAAATTTTCTGAAGAATATTCTGTATGAAGACGAAGCTAGATTTCCAACAAATTGTGTGGCTTCATCACAAAATTGCCGCTACTGGTCTGAAGAGAATCCACACTAGGTTATTGCAAGAGGCAGTATTCTCAGAAAATCAATGTACGGTTTGGAATATAAGGCCATATAAAAAAAATCTGTAAAGGTATTTACACAGAACTTCCCTCGTTAGTTGTGCATGGCAGTCACTAAAATCCATCTATTTTAGTGGTAAACAAAGTTTCAAAAATGGTAAAAAAAAATTTCAAAATTTTTTTTTTGAATCAGGCTTAGAATGCCATGAAACGTGGAAATTTTAAATTTGAAGAAAGAAAAAAAAATTATTTCATTTTAGTAGTAAAAATTTTTTCAAAAATATTGGTGAAAAAAATTTTCAAAATTTTTTTTCCTGAAATAGGTTAAGGGTGTCATGAAACGTAGAAATTTTAAATTTGAGCAAAAAAAAAGTTTTTCATCTTGGTAAAAATTTTTTCAAAAATGTGAAAAAAATTTTCAAAATTTTTTTTTTCTGAAATAGGTTAAGCGTGTCATGAAACGTAGAAATTTTAAATTTGAGCAAAAACAAATTTTTTTCATCTTGGTAAAAATTTTTTCAAAAATGTTTGAAAAAAATTTTCAAATTTTTTTTTCTGAAATAGGTTTAGCGCGTCATGAAACGTGGAAATTTTTAATTTGAGCGAAAAAAAAATTTTTTCACTATTTATTCCGTTTAGACGGTCCACCCTGTATATTTTCCAGTAAAATTTCTACCATTTCTTCGCTGACAGTAGCGTCAACTACCTACCAAATTTGACTGCTCTCCGTCAAGTAGTTTTTTAGTAAATGCACCAACAGACAGACAGACAGACAGACAGACAGACAGACAGACAGACAGACTGACGGAATTGAAAAACCTATATTTTCGTAATCTACGTGTTCTGAAACGTCAGAATCCGAAAAAATCTCGGAGGGTGATTTTTTCTCGAATACAATACTTCCCTTCGGTATGCGAGGGAAGTAATAGGACCTCTTTTTCCAATATAATTTGAATGCAGCTAGATTTTTTAGACAATGAATGTTGAGATGCAGTAATGATATTCCACTTCAAGTGCGTATTTTCGGCTCGATGGACATCTATTCATAATCCACTCACAGCTAGACAATGGCTAGATCAAAATTATCCACAAAAATGGATAGGGAGAGATAGTTCTTTAATTTTAAGGCTGCCAAGATCTCCCGACCTAGTCCCGTTAGCTTTTTATTTATGGGGAACTATTGAAGTTAAGGTGTACAATTGAAGGTAACAAAATTTAGAAGAACTTCATGACAGAAGAAGCTTTTTAGCAGACTACACCAACTGAATTTCGCAGAGTAGTAAATAACAATAGAAAAACGTGTTTTATTACATGGTGATTTAGTAGAGAAAATCTTCATTTAACCACAACGTTACAATATTTTTATCTGTTATATTATCTAACTTACTTTTTTAGAATATCGACAATAAAATACATTTTCTGTTGGTTTTTTTGGGGTGAAATTTTTTATAACCAAACTTGGAAATTGGGGTTTTAGGACGATTCTGAACAACTTTCCTGAATAACTTTAAATATATTTAATACATTTTTTGATTTTTTCCAGATTATCTATGTCTACTATGATTAACCACAATAGACTAGATTTTTACTAAAATGTTGTTTAAACATTCAAAAGAGGGTTAATAGCTACACATGAAAGAAAACTTTTTGAAATTCAATGAAAAATAAAAAAGTCATTGTGTAGTTACCATTTCAAGCGAAACACTGTATAAAAGACAGAAATGTGATGTGATGACCTTGACTATGTTTTTACAGGATTTGGATTTATAATGAACTTTATTTACTAGCTTTTATTTCCAAATAGACTATAGTATTTTACAAAGCTCACAACGTTACAAGCAGATGGGATAAACGGAAAAATTAACAATGACACAACTAACATTTGGGCAGTACTTACAATGTTACTGTTTACAAGGTCAATAAGTAAATGTAAACCGCCCTGCTGTAATAAATATGTCGACCACTGAATTTGTAGGAGGTATTTGAGTCAGAATAACGCCGCTGTGCCATAAAACCTTTTAAATAAGTTATTTTTACAATATGGCACTTCTCACTTTTTTACGATGCTATATAATGTAAGCTCAGAGAACAATTTGAAGTACCTGCCAATATCTTATTACGTTCATAGTTACAATCAACGTATGTTTTGGTACAAATAATACGAAAATTTCGAAAGTTATATTATTTTGTTATAGTTTTGACTTGGCTCTTGAAGGATAGAGACAATGAGCAACATGCATGAATTTTAGAAATGCAATAATTTATTATTTTTTCGTTATATATGTTATATAAGTTGAGAAAGTAATGAATAAAAGGTTTTAAAAAATGTGTAGCCTAAATAAACGACTTTGAAATTCAAAATTTTATGGGAACATATCCACGTGACTGAAACCACCACGCTATTGGTCTGACGTCATTCGGCATAATGTCAAGGGGTTAAATCGCAAATTGTTTTGTGTTTTGTAAATGTATATTGATATTTTCATAAAATAAATCATTCATTTATTTGTTTACTTTAATTATTAAGTGGTAAAAATGACGGGCAGTGGGTTTTTACGGGGCCAGAGTGACAATTTGCCTGTTGTTGATGTGTTTATGATGACAAACTTTTTTGCTACTAATACTGATTTTATTAGTGCAGAAATTGGAGGTACTAAAGCAACAAGGTATGTGTCATTCATTATTCTAAACATTAATTCAATTGTGCCCATTTTTATCCTTTTACTAGTTAAATATAACAAATTATTTATGTACCTAACCTCAAAATAGGTAAACAAGGCAATGTTTTAATGTTATATTAATTAATATTTTTCATCTTAGAATGCTTTACTTTTCTATATAATAAATACCTCCCGTCACTTACTAAGTACGTACTTTTAGGTAGGTAGGTACATCAATAGTAAAAATAACTGTTGACACACATTGGTAGGTATATATAAATATATAACTGGATAATATGTAGAATGTCGAGAAGTTACATTATTCCCACCGTTCTTATACATTTATACATTTTAATTCAAGGTTCCTATTAACAGAAATTAGTAAACTTTTGTATTCCTATAAATAGGAAAGTGACCAAATTCACCATGATATGTAAACAAATTATCACAATAATATTAGGGATAGGTACATATTTTCATAATATTATTATAAAATAATTAGTTTTAATGGGTAAATTTACATCAAAATGATCCTGGCAGCAATATAATCTTGAGAATGACGATAATTCTGCATTTCGGTCGTCTCGTCTCATAGCTCTGCACCATTTATCGCGTCTAGGCACATTAAAAAATAACTTTTCTGGAGTTTTTATTGTAGTATTTGTACATTTGGGCACAATACAATATTTATAGCTACTTTTCTTTGTATTTTCCATAACACAACATAAATAATGTGTACACATTCGCAATCACAATACGTTTTCCGTCGGTGCGATGTGCCCGATGACGTCACACACAAGTAGCGCGGAAACTTCTCCATTTAAACGCAGTTAAATTGACAGCTGCAGTAAATAATTTCTTTAACCTTTAATTAGAACATAAAACAAAAATAAAATACTGGAAAAATAATGTTTTTTAGTGATCCATTCATCTGTGATGTTTAAAAAAATTATGCATTTTGCTCATTACTTCCACATCCACGTAGTGGTAACAGTACAGCAACTTGAAATTCGGCGTATGTACTAGAAGACAAGGCTTTAGATTTAAAAAAATATTTTTCAACCCCCACCAATCCTACTCCATTACTAAACGAGGTTGATAAAATAAAATTGAGATATTCACTTGAAATTTGGTATACGTATATATTATAATGACACCAGGAACTATATTATATTTTGGGATTATTCCGTTGAAAGGTTGGTGGTTAAATAGTGGAAAATAAGTAAAGCAAGCTGGTAACAGTACAAAAACTTGAAATTCGGTATATGTACTAAAAGACAAGGCCTCAGATTTTTTATAATATTTTTCAACCCTCCCACCACCCTACTCCATTATTAAACGGGGTTCATAAAATAAAATTGAGATATTCACTTGAAATTTGATATACGTTTGTATTATAACGACATCTGAAACTAGATTATATTTTGACACGATTCCATTGAAGGGTTGGGGGTAAGTAGAGGTAAATGGGGAAAAAGAAGTAAAGCATGCTGTAAGAGTACAGAAACTTAGGATTTGATGTATATATTAGAAACTAAGTTCTCAGATTTCTTTCTAATATTTTTCTATGACATCTGCCCCAAATATTATTAAAATTTTATGATCAGTAATTTTCACATACTAGAGTGCAAATATAGTCAAAATGTTTTCTTTAAAGTGACTGGAATCAAAAAACTGGATGTGGAATTAGTGATTTCTTAGGCAGCGGTTTTTTTAATTTGTTTTATAACAAAAATATTAATAATAAATTACGTGATGACATTTAAAATGCTCACTGATTGCATGGTTAAATGAAACACAAACCTTAAGTGAGTTCCACAAAGCCTGGAGACCTCATAGTATACCAAATTACTGTTTTAATAGTTTTGAAAAATTGTTTTCTCTGCCTTTGTTTACACTATTATTTTTGTCTGCCAAAAAAGTTTACTAATGCAAATATCACATACATTTTTAAACAAATGACATATAGATGCATCTGTCATGCCCAGTAAAATAGCTTGCTGAATCAGAATGTCTGCCTCTGGATCTCCACTAACCGATCGTATTTTTGTAACTAATAAGTGGTAATTAATCGCTAACAAAAAATTTGCTTGATACTTGATTGTTATGCCCAGTGACATAGTATGCAACATGCTAGTGAAAATATGGTATACAGAGCCAATTCTGAACGTTCGTTTTTAAGTATGGGGGTTCCACAGGACTCGACATTGGGCCCTATGCTTTTTATATTATATATTAATGAGCTCGATTGGATTTTATGTAATAATTTCTTTTGAATGTATGCTGATGATCTTTCTATGATTATTTCACATCCTATATACAATGTGTTAGAAAGTAAATAATAAAATTATAGAAAAGGTATCTACATTCTTCAATCAACATCAGTTGTGCTTCAATGCAGATAAACCTAGTTAACCCAGTTTCATAATAGACATAAGAAATGTGAGTCTATTTCTTCTCAGGTTAAAGGAGTCGATTATAACGAGTACCCATGAGAGCATAGCGATGAGTGTTTGACTTGGAAATCACATTTTGAATATCTTATTTCCAAGATAGCATCAATTTCATTTTTATTTAATCATATTAAAACCGTTCTTACCAGGGAACAATTAGTTAATTTATACTATGCTCAAGTGGAGTCTAGATTAAGGTGTGGTGTCTATTTCTGGGGGAACTCCACTCTATCATAGGATATGTTCAATATTTCATCATTTAATTTCTAAATGTGCAAGGTGTCTTAAAAAGGCGGCAGGTTATGAAACTTTACTTTTTCAAATGGAACATTCTATACATTTTTCAATTTTTGGATTTTCCTTTTACTTCCCCGAACAAATTTTGTTAACCGTGCCATACACCTATCACTAACGGTTTAATCTTTATTTTGCCATGATCCATTTTTTAAAACTAATAATGAGGCCTTGATTACACATAAAAGCAGAAATTATTTATTGACTGTCCTTCCAAATCCATGGTTCTTAAGACTCTTTCATTTTCAAATTAGAAACATGTTACTGTTTCACCTAATGAATATGTTGATATGTTATTTATTTATGACGAGAGCTTTGGAGGGAACTGAAATGGGACCTGTTAAATGGCCTGCACGGTCACCTGATATATCGCCCCTCGATTTTTTCTTATGGGATCATTTAAAGCAAGTTGCATACGCTGAGAAACCAAATAATCTTAATAATTTGAAGAACGAGATAACTCATGCTGTCCGGAGGTATGAGTTGTGCCAAATAGAACATACGTGACAATTTGAGTATATTTTATAATAATTATAATAGTTACTGTTTCTTGTATTGTATTATTCCTTATGATTAATAATAATAATAAACTGCTTTATTTGCTGAGTAATTTTACATTAGTTTTAGCATTGTCAAGGGATATGATGAACAGACATACATATGCAAGTCACAATAAATATTTTAGAAGATACACTTAGGGCTAAAATGACAATCACATACACTACTTTTATAAATTTATAATAAGACAATATTAAGTTTTATAACTTAAAATAATTAAAAAGTAAACTACCCAAAATTAATGAATGAAGCTAAGGCGTAGTAAATAATAAATATACTTAATTGAAGACTATTAATTATGGTATTGTATATCAAATGCTTTATCAAAATATTCTTCGATACTGTATGGTACTAGAGTGACGAGTATTTGCTTGATCTCTATTTTGAATCTGGAGAATGATAATTCCTTTATTTTGTTAGGCAGTTGATTGTACATTTTTATAGCCATATACAAAAAACTTTTATGAATTTTTTCTAGTCTATATTGGGGGAGAACTAATTCGTTGGAATTTCTAGTCCAATATTTATGTATGATACTTTGTTTATGAAATTGTTGTTCATTTTTGTTTATGTAATTTAGAGAGTGATATAATGTCGGGAACGTTAAAATTTTTAATTCAGCAAATAAGGGGCTACAAGTAACACGTGATGTATTGTTAGTCATGGCCCTAATTGCCATTTTTTGTAATAGAAATATCCTACTCCATTCAGTCGAATTTCCCCATATAAGTACACCCTAAGACATTTGTGGTTGAAATAGTCCGATATATGCTATTTTACTTATTTCTATTGGAGCATATGAAGCAATTTTACGAAGTAAGAATACTAGGCTTGACAATTTGTTAGCTACCATGTTGATGTGGTCTTTCCAATGCAAGCCTTTGTCTAAAATTATACTTAGAAATTTTGTGGGTTGATCATCTATATAATTTCTTAATGTAAAGTGTATATCTATTGTTTTATCTCTGTTAAGGGATAGTCTATTGGTAAGGAACCAGTCGTCAGCACGTGTTTGAGCTGAGGCATTAATTTCATTTATTTGTCCCTGTACTATACAGAGTGGTGTCGTCAGCGTTTGTATGCTAATTACATTGTTCAAATAATTTGATTAAATCATTCACATATATAAGAAATAGGAGTGGACCTAGGATGGAGCCTTGCGACACTCCTGCACTTACTAACATAGTTGACGACCTCTCACCATTATAGTCTACCATCTGCACTCTATTTCGAAGATAGTATATTATGAAATCAAGTGATGGACATTGTGATGTGTGTTAATAAAAAAATGTTATCCCAAAAATTTAACTGCTAATATGTCAACAATGGTTAATGAATAGGTATAGGATATGGTTAATAGAATTGGTTTGGAAATAAAAGTAGAATCCAAAAATATAAAAATATGCAGGGCATTCCATTTGAAATGAAAAGGTGGCATAACCTGCCACCTTTTTAAGACGCCTTGTACATTTAAAAATATACTGATTAAATGCATCTTTTTAAACAAAATAACTTTTCCATTTAACATTTCTTTCTGCCTTAACGTTTTCCAGATAATGCTTGTCTAGATAGAGCTGGGACACCATGTATATTACTCTTTTGGGCAAGTAGCGTCCAAAATATCGGGCCAAAATAAAGAGGTTGATACAAGAAATAATTAGCACTGTATCACTTCCAGTAGTTAAAAAGTTAAACTTTTCAAACACAATTAGAACAAGAATAGCTTAAGTAAAAATCTGTATTTTGTACAATGTAAATAATTTTATAATTCATTATTTGTAGTAAGTATGATGATGATGTCATAAACAGAAACGTTGTGAACATGACGTAATCGTTTATATCTTAACTGTGTGAAAGACTTGAATAGAATTTATACAAAATGTGTAGACACTAAACATTAAATTCCAAGTTCATATCCAATTTACTTATACTGGCTACAAATTGTTAACCTTACTATCAAGTAGAAATTACTTTATTCATGCATTTTTACAATCATTTTACTGGCAAGTGTAATAGGTACATGTAACGGAAATTAGTCAGCAACACTAAATCATTTTACAAATCTTTTTATAGAAGAAATAACACCATCCCAGCATATCATGAACTTTAGTTTTTAATGAATTAGTAATTAAAACGCATGTTTAAAAGATGCGTTGGAAAAAGATTTATATCCGATCGACTCTACTAAAGAAGTCATTACATTTATCTATGTGACTTAACTAGCAGTTAAATCACACAAAGAGAAATAACGCAAATTATTATAAGTCTCAAGTGTTTTTGATTTTTGAAGTAAATCACTTGATCAATCAATCTTGGTAGGTTATTTATACAAACCTATATTATGTGGAATATGAACCCCAATAAATATGAATCCAAATACCAAAACATGTGGCCAAAAGTACACAAATATACAGATAAACAATTTGAATTCGGTCCAAAAATCCGTTATTTTGATTCGACTCACATTATTGTATATAGGGTGTTCCTAATGAACTCTTGTAAAAGCAATTTAGGAAAAAAATTCGGAGACTTGTTATCCGGAGACATCATGAGTTGAACGAGGATGACGATGATCGTTGAGTATAGAAGTTTACGATATCATATCTAATTGTAGAAGAAAATCTAAATTTATTGTACGCTTGTCGGACAAGTACAGTTTATTTTACAGGAACTGTTAATCAATATGACTACATATATTGATCTGACGAGAACCCTCACCACTATGAGGGAGCATCATATTCAAAGATGGCAAAAATTAAATATCTAAGCCGGCATTCTACCATTGGTCCCTTTTTCCTATTCCGAGTACTTTAGATTGAGAAATGTATTTCAATTTATTAGAACATAAACATCAGGCAAACACTATACATTGTAGACAATCCCCAGATCCTAAGGCTGTCAGGAAGTTAACACATTTGAAAAAACGCAAGCAGCATCTGTTAAACACCGACATTGCCAGCGTCAGAGATGGGAATCGAACTGAGTACGCGATAGACAGTGTGATTAATAAGATGCTTCAGCCCTCGGCGCTACCGTGTCGGTTTTGAAAGAAAAAAGAGAAAGGAGATACATCGAGTTATTAACCAAGTTTAAAGGAAGATGAAAGTGTTTTAACTATTCTTCCAATATGACTGGGCTCCCCCTCCCATTATTTAGTATCAGTGAGATCATATTTTCACCAAAGATTTCCTGATAGATCCCCAGATATGACACCACTGTTTTCTTTTTGTGAAAACATCTTAAGCCTAAGTTTATGCTAAGTACTGAACTTGATAATTTAAAAGAGCTGAGGGTACAATTGTACACATTGAATCACACTACAGATGTTGCAGGTGATTCATAAAGAATTTAAGCAACTATTATATAGTATCACTGTAAGGATATCGTTTATGAACAATTCATTGAACTAAACTTGAATTATTTCACATTGTTTGGTTCATAAATATAATAATTCGTTCTCTTTTCATTTTTTTGTATGATCCATTAAACAATTAAAATAATTCTTGAATACGAATCCATAAACGTGCAAAAGCAAACCAAAGGGTGTACCTATGTAAAATATACGGGAATTCTACCAACGTATTGCCCTATGGAAGCCAGGGTCGGATTAACTTGAATGGGGACCTGTAGGCAGAGTTATGGTAGAGTCCTACTTAAGACCAGCGATTTTTGAAATTTAAATATGGAGGGTTTTCAACGAATTCAATACATTTATTATATACTATGAAGTAAATATACTTATTATGTCTTTATAAGTAACACATACAAATGACTTAGAACCTTCATATTACTTCAAGAGGATACAAGTTTCTCAATAATGAATTAAAAAATCACACACTTGATTCTAAAATTTCAAGAGTCCCTTTGTTGGAGGCCTCATTTCAGTGGGGCCCCGAGGCAGTCCCTCGTTGGCTCTGGGTTAATCCCCAGATACCAATTTTTATTAGAATGAAATATTAAATGGCAAAAACCGCCGGTCATCTTGAAAACACCATTTTTGACTTTTCTCAAAATATATTTTCATACTAACCTCATACACACGCAAAATTTCAAGTCAATATGACGTCAAGAAGTGACATTTTTTTACATACAGTTACACAGGCCAAACTAATAAAAACGCGTTAAGAATGTGTTTGCACGCCACAGTAAATTCGTATATAGAAAAAGCGAACTAATGGTTATGCCGATATAACAGGAACCATAAATTGGCTAGCTATAAGTAGTGATTTCATCATCAGTTGTTGGCAACAGAATTGTGCAGGGCCGTACGGACACTATTGGGAAGCCTTGACTAGATTTACAGCAGTGAATAAAAAATGATTCAGTTCCTATTCTACTTTGTAACTTTTGAAATAGGATTTGATGATTGTAAATAATTAAACAATTCATGGTTACGTTAGGCGGTAGCCACCGCAACTATCTACAAAATCTAATAACGCAGTAATAGTTTCAATTATTGTTAGATATTGTTTTTTGTGATTTTCTTTTTCAAATTTTAATGGTTATTCATCGATTTTCGTGTGTAGGTGCTTTTTGTGGCATTTCTCTTTTAGTGTAAAAGTGGTCATCATCTGGTGACAAAAATTTGATGTTTTAGGAAAAATCTGAAAAAATTAGGGATGGTACTCAGTAAGGGGAGAGAAATCGAATGTCGCGCACCGGAGTTCTCCATCTGCGTTCTTTCTTCGGGTAGGGCCCTCGGAAAATAGAACAGTTTCACTTCTTTCGTGTGTAGGTGTTTATCATGGAATTTCACTTTCGTTATGAAAGTGGCCATCATCGGGGGACAAAATTTCGATGTTTTAGGAAAATTCTGAAAAAAAGTCAGCGGCACGAAGTAAGGGGAAAGAAATCGAATAGCGCACAGTGGCGTTCTCCGTCTGCATTCTTTATGTGGATAGGGCCCTCGGAAAGTGAAAAAATGTCATATTTTTCGTGTGTAGGTGTTTTTCGTTGCATTTCACTTTCGGTATGAAAGTGGTCATCATCGGCCGACAAAATTTCGATGTTTTAGAAAAAATCTGAAAAAATCAGAGGTACGCAATAAGGGGAGAGAAATCGAATAGCGCACAGTGGCGTTCTCCGTCTGCGTTCTTTATGTGGATAGGGCCCTCGGAAAGTGAAATAATGTCACATTTTTCATGTGTAGGTGTTTTTCGTAGCATTTTACTTTCGGTATAAAAGTGATCATCATCGGGTGACAAAATTTTGACGTTTTAGAAAAAATATTAAAAATATCAGGGGTATGCAATAATGGGAGACAAACCGAATAGCGCTCAGTGGCGTTCTCCATCTGTGTTCTTTGTGTGGATAGGGCCCTTGGAAAGTAAAAAAATGTCTCATTTTTCGTGTGTAGGTGTTTTTGGTGGCATTTCACTTTCGGTATGAAAGTGGTCATCATCGGGCGACAAAAATTATATGTTTTAGGGAAAACCTGAAAAAAAAAACAGGGCTACAGAGTAAGGGGAAATAAATCGAATAGCGTGCAGTGGCGTTCTCAGTCTGCGTTCTTTATGTGGATAGAGCCCTCGGAAAGTGAAACAATGTCACATTTTTCATGTGTAGGTGTTTTTCGTGGCATTTTACTTTCGGTATGAAAGTGATCATCGGGTGACAAAATTTTGATGTTTTAGAAAAAATGTGAAAAATATCAGGGGTATACAATAATGGGAGACAAATCGAATAGCACACAGTGGCGTTCTCCGTCTGCGTTCTTTATGTGGATAGGGCCCTCTGAAAGTGAAAAAATGTCACATTTATCGTGTGTAGGTGTTTTTCGTGACATTTCACTTTCGGTATGAAAGTGGTCATCATCGGGCGACAAAATTTCGATGTTTTAGGAGAAATCTGAAAAAAATCAGAGGTACGCAGTAAGGGGAGAGAAATTGAATAGCGCACAGTGGCGTTCTCCGTCTGCGTTCTTTATGTGGATAGGACCCTCGGAAAGTGAAATAATGTCATATTTCTAGTATGTAGCATTTCACTTTCGGTATGGAAGTGGTCATCATCGGGCGACAAAATTTCGATGTTTTAGGAAATATCTGAAAAAATTAAGGGGTATGCAGTAATGGGAGACAAATCGAATAGAGCACAGTGGCGTTCTCTTTATGTGTTCTTTATGTAGGTAGGACCCTCGGAACGTGAAAGAATGTTACATTTTTCATGAGTAGGTGTTTTTTGTTACATTTCATTTTTGGAATGACAGTGGTCATCGTCGGGTGACAAAATTTCGACGTTTCAGAAAAAATATAAACAAATTCAGGAGGACGTAGGAAGGTGAGAGAAATGGAATGGCGCAAAGCGCAGCTTTGTGTCTCGTTTCGTTCTCGGTGGAAGCGGTGAAAAACTTCGATTTTCATTCTCCGCTAACTTTAAGCGGCCGTATCTCGGAAACGAAGGACCGCAGCGACTTTCGGTTTGCGCCACTCGATTTCTCGTTTGATTTTACATAGCTAAATATGCCATCGAGCTCGTAAGATTTTTTGTTTGGGAGAAATGGTGCTCGAAGCTGGACCGTGTAGCGCGAGTAGCGAATTCCTCGAAATTCTCGGATTGGAAATTTAATCAGCAATCAATTAAGCGTACAAGAGGGATCAATTTTCTCTAGAAAAAGTTACAACGACTATATTGCAGTTGCGTTGAGTGAAATAAAAATCGTAGGAATTGTAGTAATTATATCTGGATATCAACGTTGGCATGTGTGAGAAAAAAAACTGTAATGGAATTTTTTTAAGGAAATTTCATTAAGAGGTCAGTGTTGCTTGAAAAAAATTAAAGTAAAACGTTTAGCCCTGAAAAGTCGTGAATTTAAAAATTCAGATGTTTATAACTTCTATCTAAACAAACAGAGGAACTTTATCTCTGCAAAGAAAGTTGAAATTATTTTAAGGAGATTCAGAAAAGAAATAACAAAAAGTATCAACTTTTCGATTTTAAACGATTTTTTTATTATTCCATTCATCCCCTAAAAGTCAGATAGATCTTACAGCCAAACAATCAGAAATGGGATGTAAACGCATGTGACCTTTCGTAAGCCAAATTATTAGCTCTACATTTTTTATCTAAAACCTTTTCCATATCTCTCATCGTTCTCGATTTGTACGCAAAAATAAACAATTTCATCCTTTTTGTACCCTTAAGGAAAGTGTAGGACTAATAATATATTAGACATTTTATTTTACAGCTCAGCTCAATACAACTTTTCCTGTAGAGATCCCCTCCGGTCACATTTTTGCAATTTAGCCTACCTATTTGGACTAGTAACTAGGTAGGCGAGAGAAATCGAATGGCGTAAACCGCAGCTCTTTATCTCGTTTAGTTCTCGAGATATGACCTCGGGAAGAGGTGAGAAACTTCGATTTTTACCTTCCGGAGTCTTTGAGCGGCCGTATCTCGGAAACTAAGGACCGCTTCCCGCGATCGTATCTCGAAAACGAAACGAGATAAAGAGCGGTTTGCGCCATTCGATTTCTCTCACCTTCATACCTACCCCTGAGTTTTTCACCTTTTTTTTCTAAATCATCGAAATTTTTGTCACCCGATGATGAACACTTTCACACCGAAAGTAAAATATCACGAAAAACTCGTAAACACGGGAAATTTGACATTTTCCATTGGGAAACTGTTCCGAAGGCCCCTATTCAGAGAAATAGCACAGATGGAAAACTTCGGTGTCCACTATTCGATTTTGCTCCGCTTACTGCGTATCCCTGTTTTTTTTAGATTTTTCCTAAAACATCAAATTGTTTGTCACCCGATGATGATAACTTTCACACCGAAAGGAAAATTCAACGAAAAACACGTAAACATGGAAAATGTGACAAATTTTCAAATTTCTGAAGGCCCTATTCAGAAGAAGAACGCAGATGTAACACTCAGGTGTCCGCCAATCGATTTCTCTCGTCTTCCTACGCACTGCGGGTGCGAACTTTTGCAGGCTTTTCCTTAAACATCAAATTTTCCTCACTTGATGATCACTTTCACGCCGAAAATGAAATATCACGAAAACACATACACACGACAAGCAATGAATAACCATAAAATTATAATGTTTGAAAAAGGAAATTACAAAAACCAGAGGAAAACAATGGAAAGACATTTTGCGTGCTTGGGGAAATGAGGAAATCGGAATTCTTCAAAACAATATTTCTGTACTGCTAGTTTAGTTATCATTTTCAAAGACTAACGTGTCATTTTTGCTCCCAGAAAGAATGTAAGCTCTCCTTCGAGGAGTAAAAGAGATATTTTACTCTTTCAAAATAATAATTGATTATCTACAATCTACACTATTAGAGTGTATGCAAAGATAGTTTGTCTATATGCCACAAGATCAAAGTTCTTTTTAATCCCGCGTGGCATTGATTTTTCACAATCTGGATTAAAAATAGGTACATTTAGTCCATATAAAAATTACTTTTTACAGTAATGATATGTTATTATTAGATATGCTCCTGATTTATTAGCAATATTACTAACAAAAAGTTATTGAAGATGTAGAATAAACTATAGCCCGGGAGGCAGCGACAGTTTTTGGTCCAGGAGGCGACTGCAAATTTGTGTGGGGAACGAGTGGACAGGATTTAGCAGTTTAGAATACTGCAATAGTATGCCCGAAACTCATAACCGCTGGTCGGCCGATTACGGTCCCTGGCGGTAATGAGTAATTACGGTAATTGTTTATTGGGGCAATGGGGCGATTGTGGTGACAAAGTGGACGGTTTTTTTTAAACTAATTTGTTAATTATGATTCAAAGAATGTAAAATGCTCGGTCGGCCGACCTCCCACCCTGGCGATAGCCTTGGCCGACTATTAACAATAATGCAATTTTTAATGCCTAGCCTCCCCCAAGGAGTGACCAGGTGGCCTTGGTCTATTCGAAAGAACAAAATTTTTCCTTTCATAAAACGCCGGTCGGCCGATCTCGGTCCCTGGCTTTATAATGAGTAATTACACTAATTGTCGTGGGGGGCACAGGGGGATTGTGGTGATAGAGTGGACGATTTTTTGTTTAAACTTTTTTTTAATTGTAATCTCGAGTCTAATGTGCTCGGTCGGCCGACCCCACTACACCCATGGTGATGTACTTGGTTGCAAAACAGTTTAATTTAAAAGTACGAACTAGGAAAATTGGCATAATTTTTAAATTTAAAATTTAAAAAAAAAAAACGTCCACTTTGGCACCACAATCGCCCCATCTAACTATTTTGCAATCCAGTGAAATTATTGAGTGAAAATTAATAGTAATATTCTTGTTAAGGTTCTACTTAGGTAGTCTTATAATTTTTTTAAATGTACGTACTAAGAGAAAAAAGTTATGGCCAAAAATAGTAAATATTTCCCTATCGGATGTCTCTTTCTAGGGAATGGCCACCTTAAGGGGGTATTATTCCAACAACAGAATAAAACAGGGGATTTTAAAATTTTTTTACTCAAAATATGTATAATTTGTTTTCTACAGAATTTCGAAACGAATAATATCTACGTTTATAAGATTATAATAAGGAAGCACGTTTTCCTTCGGTGTGTTGTTGGTGTCCAGTTTGTACCAAATGTGGCCTTGACAGGCCCCTGGTTAATGCCATTACATGTCCTTTTATAAAAAAAAAAATTATAGGACAAGTTTTTCTCGGTGAGAATCGTAAAAGTCACTAAAGGGGTTTCTTAAAAACCAAAGTTGGTGGCCATATCTTACATAGGGTGGCCTTAATAGGCCCTTGATAAATGTCATCATATGTGACCTTCCAAAACAAACAACTTTCATTCGGACAATTTTTTTCTCCGATCCAAATTTAAAGTTATTCTAAGTGTAACTTCAAAATGAAACACGTATATTTATTTCAATAAATGGTATATGCATTTTTTTAATTAACATGGTAAATATTTTTTTTCAAATGTAATTTTATAAAAGCAAAATGCCATCATAAACACGCGATGAATTCCGATCATACAGTCAGAAAAAATTTACTAGTTTTAAGTAAATCCATTTATTTAAATCAGATTTTATTGAATCAAAGTTTTTTTTCCTTTAAAACAAACAATTCTTTATTTACTTCTAGAGAATTGATTTATTTGATATTACGTAATTTAACATCTTAGAAACAATTTAAAAAATTATAAAATGAAATAAATAATTTACTTGAATTAAGTAAAATTTTATACAATTAAATAAATGATTTACTTAAAACAAAGAAACATTTCATAGGTTCATGTTTAAATTAGAACGTTTTCTTAAAACTATAGAAATTTACCTAAAATTATAGTACACTTTTTCTCTGAGTGCAGTTGCTACAACATTTATCACCCCCCTCCCCTCCTTAAGGAGGGGAAGAAGTTATAAAAGTGAAAACAGTGAGGTAATAACAATTCTTTTGATAATTCACCCTTTCGAATATTCCAAGATCGATCTGCTAAATTCGTTGCAAATGGTCGGCCAAGGACATCACCAGGGGTGGGGGTCGGCCGACCGAGCATTTTAGACTCGAGATTACAATAAAAAAGAGCTTAAACAAAAATCGTCCACTCTGTCACCACAATCCCCCCTGTGACCCCCACGACAATTAGTGTAATTACTCATTAAAGCCAGGGACCGAGATCGGCCGACCGGGGTTTTATGAAAGGAAAAATTTTGTTCTTTCGAATAGACCAAGGCCGACCTGGTCACTCCTTGGGGGAGGCTAGGCATTAAAAATAGCATTGTTGTTAATGGTCGGCCAAGGCTATCGCCAGGGGTGGGGGTCGGCCGACCGAGCATTTTACATTCTTTGGATCATAATTAACAAATTAGTTAAAAAAAAAAACGTCCACTTTGGCACCACAATCGCCCCATTGCCCCAATAAACAATTACCGTAATTACTCATTACCGCCAGGGACCGTGATCGGCCGACCAGCGGTTATGAGTTTAGGGCATATTATTGCAGTATTCTAAACTGCTAAATCCCGTCCACTCGTTCCCCACACAAATTTGCAGTCGCCTCCTGGACCATTTCGTGAAATCATTTCTATAAAGCTAGATTTTTTTCCAAAGAGAGTTTAGATAGCATCTATAATGACGGTGCAATTCTACCAAACTCTTAGTGGTGCATAAATGAGTAAAAAATTAAAGAAAAAAATAGATGGACGAAAATTTCGTTTTTGGAATTGTCACGAATTGTCAAAAAATGACGATTCGCCTTCGCTCCTGCCGCCCTCAATTCTCGATTTTCACCTCTCGATTCTCGTTGTACGGTCATTGCCGGTCTTCTCCTCGCCATCGAGACATAGAACAGGTCTCCGATCGCCGTATTTATTCAGTTCTTACGTTTGAAAAATTGACTTACGGTCGTGCTAATTAGCGACTATTTTTAAGTGGTTTCCCGAGTTCGAATCCCGCCCAGGGATACTTTTTTTTTTCGTTTTCAATTTTTTGATAGATATTTTTTATTCTTAATTGCTATTCGCTCCGCTCTATTGCATTTCTCTGAAAAGTTTTGCATTTTCCGCCGCGAAATATTAATCTGCACTATTTCGATTAAAAATTAGAAATTTCCTTACAAAAATAATATAACATAATGGAGTAAATAAAAGCTTATTAACAGATCTATAAAATTACTGTCTGTTCATTAATACTAATGAGAAATATAATTGTCGTGATTTGACTACGTATTGCCGTTTTTGCAATGTCTACCAAAGATTTAGCCACCCGGAAGTAGAATGTGATTTTTGATCCAAATAGAGCATCTTAATATTCCGCGGCGGAAAATGCAAAACTTCTCCGAGAAATGCAATAGAACGGAGCAAATCGCAATTATAGAATCAAAAACATGTGCAAAAAAATTGAAAATGAAAAAAAAAAAATTTCCCCGGACGGGATTCGAACTCGGGAAACCACTTAAAAATAGTCGCCGATTAGCACGACCGCAAGTCACTTTTTCAAACGTAAAAACTGAACAAATACGGCAATCGGAGACCCGTTCTATATCTCGATGGCGAGGAGAAGGTCGGCAATGACCGTACAACATGAATCGCGAGGTGAAAATCGAAAATTGGGGCCGGCATGAGCGAAGGCGAATCATCATTTCTTGACAATTCGTGACAATTCGAAAAACGAAATTTTAAATATTTAATTTTTTACTCATTTATGCACCACTAAGAGTTTGGTAGAATTGCGCCTTATTATAGATACTATCTAAACTCTCTTTGGAAAAAATCTAGCTTTATAGATATTAACGCGAAAAATCTGTCGCTGCCTCCCGGGCTACTAGAAATGTAACAATTCAATTGGTAAGTAAATTTAAATTATTTTAAGCTATATTTCAAATGGTAGAGAAAACAAAAAGTTCGACCCTGCAGTTTTTAGTGATTTGAAGCATAGTTGGTACTTCGAATAGCTACTGCTTCGCCCTCTATTAGTAAACCATCCAATTAAATTGGCAAAATTGAATACATTTTTTCTAACATATTAATCTCCCTTAGGAGCAAATATTATGCCGATTTTTAACTTTTTTTTACATTTAATATATTTATTCTAGTACGTATCATATTTTATTTGAATATTTGAGTCCCATTAAAGAATATAAAAATATTAATGGTGAATTACGGACGATTCAGTGGCACGTTCGCGTGTAATAATCCAAAGGAAATATTTAATTCGATTTAGTTTTCAAATATAAAATATGATACGTACTAGATTTAAGTTAACTAGTTCTAATATTTAAATCAAATCCGAATTTTGTTGGTTTGTTTTTGAGAACAATATGTTGAAAGATTTACGACTGTGAACGCGGTATTTTGACATTGATAACACAGCCTTAAAAACCAACCTTTCTCGGTACTGTTATTATTTTTGTAGAAGTTACGTCGGATGTCTCGTTATAATAAGGATGCCCTGTATATAATCTATGTAGTTCTTAAATTAAGTAATATTCACCTGTGGAGTATCCGCAGCTGCAGGAACGGGCCACGATGGAAACTTCTCGTGCCCAGGGCCGTACTTGATGGATTTGAGGCTTGATGAATCTCTAACGGGAGGTGCTGGCGGTGGCGAATCTTCATCTCTTGTGGGTGGAGCGGTGCTTACCGGGGCAAAGTTCAGCCCCGATTGGTTCTGTAGGTAGGAGTAGACTGACGTGGTTTTATTTTCCCTGAGATTGGGCGTAGACCTTGAAGGCATCATTGTGTGGGCCAGCGAGATTTGGTAGGCCGGGTAGTGCGGCTTTTTGGGGCTCTCGAAGCCATTAGTCCGTGTTCTGAAACATAACAGAATGTTACCTGTTAATTACATAATCTATAGAGGCGCTACTAGTTCATTTTTGTAAAATTGTAAAACCTATTACTATAACAAGTTAACCCGCTTGGATGTCGTGAAATTCGGGAGCGTGGGAATTGGGGTACCCCGCGCAAGCGTCAACGTGTACCCGAAAATGAAAAAAAAGTGTAGAATATACCATTTTAAACTGTGGGGTTGGTGCGACTCTGAGTGTCACATTACTGTACCGTGTATTTATTTATTTATTGATTTATTTAACAATACACTATCCAACAGAGCATTCCAATTACAGGGTAGGAAATAGTAAGTATTTACAAATATATAACGTATGAGAGTAGAATTCAAAGTAAACAGATAAAAACAAAGATAAAACAAAACAAAAAATTTTAAATTATGCAGTTAATCTTTTTATCGCAGCTACATTGCAGTGGAATATATCAAACTGATCTTGTAGATTATTATATTTCTCACACATTTTGTATAGCGGCGAAAATATCTGGACGTTATTTCGGGGAGTCGGCAAATAGAACAATGAGTTATGCCTAGAACCAGGTCTAGGAGTTAGAAAATTTAGTAAGTTTAAGATTGCGCCGTAATCATTTATATTTTGTATTATTTTAAAAAGAAAAATTTGTTGTGAAATAGTTCTACGAGTCTCCAGACTCGACAGTGAGAATCTATTTAATAGTTCAGTCTGAGGAAAACCAATAGCAGGATAGACACCATCTTCCTTATGACTCAAAGTCTTTAAAAGACGCCTCTGAATTCTCTCTATGCTCTGTATATGTGTGGTATAATGGGGCGACCAAATAATTGACGAATATTCCAATTTGGATCGAACAAACGATTGATATAGTAATTTCAGTGCGTTAATGTTGTTAAAATTGCGAGAACATCGTATTATGAATCCTAGCGTTCTGAAACTTTCATTAGTGATGGTATTTATAAGGCAATTAAATGATAGTTTGGTGTGAAATGTTACACCTAGGTCGCGAAATGTTGATGGACGTGTAAGCACTGAATCTTCTATACGGTAATTAAATTCTACATATTTGTGTTTATTAGTAAAAGTTAGGATATTACACTTTCTTATATTCAACTGTAATGTTTAAATTACACCATTCATTAATTTTATCAAGGGCATTTTGTAATACCACACAGTCACTCACATCATTTACTTTATTGTATAACTTCATATCATCTGCGGATAAAAGACAATTGACACCCACTTCCTCTGCAATGTCATTAATGAAAATGTTGAAGAATAATGGACTCAAAACAGAGCCTTGGGGTACACCGGAGGTAGAAACAAATTCTGCAGATCGTTGTCCACGGTATTCAACATAGTGATGTCTATATTCAAGATATGATTTGAAAAATAACAACAAATTTCTTGAGAAGCCAAATTTTTGAAATTTATAACATAAAATACTGTGATCTGGCAAATGCTTTAGTAAAACCTGTGTAAATTACATCCACCTGTGAGTTAGCGTCGATAGCATTAGATATATATTGAGTTACACAAAAGAGATTAGTTGATGTAGATCGTCCCTTGAAGAAACCGTGCTGGTATTCAGTAATGCGGTTCTTTGCATCAGAAAATGTTGGTTCATGTAACAGAATTTCGAACGCTTTTGAGAAATTGTTGATAATCGTTATAGGTCTGTAATTCTCAATATTATTTTTTTCGCCTTTTTTATATAAAGGAATTATTTTAGAACATTTTAGTGCATGAGGAAATATATTAGATTTAATGGCTAAATTAAATAAAAATGTAGGAGTGAGCACGCTAGCACAATCATGTAGTATGAAGGCTGGAATTTTGTCAGGGCCCATTATGTATTTAGGCTTGATTTTTTTCAAGAAATTTAAAACGATTGTTAAAAAATCTGTTTCTGAGTCAACAGGAAGGTCCTCGATTGACGGATTAGAGGCAATATATGAACTACAAAAGTATTCAGCGAAACCATTAACCACTTCCTTGTTGCCTACATAATGTTTATCTTCATAGTTCATAGCTGTTGGTAAATTATCACTAGATTTCTTACTGTCGATAAACTGTCAGGACTTGCTGGGATTGAGTTTAATAATACTTTCAATGTCGCGACAATATTTTTTATATTCAATATCAACCTGCTCTTTGATATATGTTCTTAATAATTTAAACTCATCGAGTGCAAGAGGATCCTCACGGTTCTTGTAATCACACCACGCTCTATGTTTTAATTTAAGGCTTTTAATTATATTGGAGTTATACCACGGTGGGTAGCTTTTGTCTTTAATTGTGGTTTTAGGGACAACTCTATCAAGAACGATATACATTTCATAAAATTTTTCGAAAGCATAATTAACATCCTGAATATTGAATAAAAAATCAGTATTTGCTAAATTTTGATAAAGCACAACTAAATTGGCTTTACGATGGTTGTAATAGGTAAGATGAACTGTGCTTTTATTATATATATAATTTTTACGTAAGTCAAATAATACCAGGAGTGCGGGGTGATAAGTATCCTCATAAATTAATATGTCGGGAGCTTTGTCTACTATACAGTTCATATTTTAATAAAGCTAAATCTAAAATATTAGAACTCTAGCGGGACACTATTAAAGCTTCCGAAAGAAAGTTTATTAAATTTACAGATTTTGAGACATCCTGTACATTAAGATGAAACACTATTAATGGATGCGTATTTCGTCAACGATGTTTGCATCATCTGGAGATGATTGAAACTTAGTTTAAATTTGTAGAAGCTACATCATAGGCATTTATCTATGTAGTAGTGTACTAAAAATTCATATTATTAAAATAGCAGATTCTAAAACATGTTATTAAAAAAAATAACGTAAATTTAAATATTACAGTTAAAATTGCATTTGACAAATTATGTTTCGACATACAGTAAAATAAGGTATGTCTGAAAGTTTAAATCTGAAATTTACGATCATGCTGGAGATAATCCCATTAAAAGAATCTCAGCATAACGCAGATCTAAGTAATTATTGACACAAAATTAATCCCCGCCATATTGCCATATCTTTTATTTAATCCGCATTGACACTTCTTTGATAAGTAGACTACAAAATGCGTCTGTTTTATATAACTAATGGATATCGGATGCTAATTAGATGAATTTTGTTAATTAACTACAGGGGAATATAAAAAAAGGACACGCTGGAGATTATCGGCAATTGTGCAGAAACTTGTTCTCCTGCTGGTCAGTCATTAATATATTGAACATATGTTTGGATTTATAAAAGCGTAATTTAGTTATTAATTGCAGCTTCTAATTAGTAGCTCATAAGAAAATGAATAATGTGCAATAATAAGTCTATTAAACCTAACGGAGGGGCCATGAAAAAACATCGTTTCTCACCGGATCATAGAGGTGAAGCGTCTCCAGTGGCAGTTAATTTGGAAGCACAAAAAACAGAAGCATTCTTCACGTGTAAAAGAATTTATTAAGAAAATGTTGTAAATATGCACGTTGTTCTTTAAACACAAATTACTCGAGAACGGCGGGGTTTATCGAAATGCAATGCCTTTCTTATTTCTAATGAGCTGAAGATTAGTTTTTCAGAAATTTGAAAAAAATTAAAAAGTTATGACTAAAATACTGACAATCGCCCCCCTAAAATATAAAGAGAATAAATAATGAAAGAAAATTTTTTTGTGCTAAAATTTAAAATTTCCACGTTTCATGACATTCTAAACATATTTCAGAAAGAAAAAAAAAAGAAATTTTTTTTGAAAAAATTTGTATTTTTTACTTTCCTCGCATACCGAAGGGGGGTATTTTATTCGAGAAAAAAATCACCCTCCGAGATTCTTTCGGATTTTTACGTTTCAGATCATGTATGTAGCTTACGAAAATATAGGTTTTCAATTCCGTTACTCTGTCTGTCTGTCGGTTTGTCTGTCTGTCGGTTTGTCTGTCTGTTAGTGCATTAATTAAAAAACTACTTGACGGAGAACAGTGAAATTTGGTAGGTAGTTGACGCCACTGCCACCAGAAGAAATGGTTAGACTTTCACTGGAGAATATACAGGGTGGACCATCTAAAGGGATAAAAAAAAAATGTCACTCAAATTTACAATTTCCACGTTGCGTGACATTCTAAAACTATTTAAAAAAAATTGAATATTTTAAATAGAAAAAAACCTTGAAATTCTGAAAAATTTAAACATTTTTTATAAAATGGGTGATGGAAAAAATTGTTTTTTGCTCAAATTTGAAGTTTCCACGTGTCTTGACATTCCATACCTATTAAAAAAAAAATTGAAAATTTTATATAGAAATTTTTGTTTCGAAATTTTGAATATTTTGAATTTTTTTTATAAAATGGGTCATGGGAAAAAATGTTTATTGCTCAAATTTAAAATTTCCACTTTTCGCGACATTCTAAACCTATAAAAAAAAGAATTCTTTGAAAATTTTAAATAGAAAAATATTTTGAAAATTGTCTATAAAATGGGTGATGCAAAAAATAGTTTTTATTTAAATTTAAAATTTCCACGTTTCATGACATTCTAAATGTATTTAAAAATTTTTTTTAGAAAATTTAAAAAAATTGAACATTTTTTATAAAATGGGTGATGGGTAATTTTTTTTTACTCAAGTTTAAAGTTTCCACGTTTCATAACATTGTAAACATTTAAAAAAGAAATTTGTTTTGAAAATTTAAAAAATATGAAGAACAGATAATGGACACAACTTTTTTTTTCAACTTTAAAATCTCCACATTTTATTATATTCTAAACCTATTTCAACAAAACATGTTTTGAAAAGAAAAAAAAATGTTTTCATTTTTTGCCCCCACCACTATACTTTAGATGATGGGAAAAAGTTATCTGGTTTTCGCTGTTATAATAGGGCTAACTACATGGCAATTATAATTCTCATATGTCATCTCTTAATGAATAATTTTTTAGAGTGGCCGTCTTGTATGAATAAAGAAGGAAGTTCTGTGTAAATACCTTTACCGATTTTTTTAATATACTATCAGCCGCAGAAATAGCGGGAGATAATTTTGGACAACCTTCTATATGTCAATTCGATTTAAGGTGGCCATTCCCTAGAAAGAGACATCCGATAGGGAAATATTTATTATTTTAGCCCATCCTTTTTTTTCTTAATACCCATATTTAAAAAAAACTATAAGAGTGCCTAAGTAGAACTATAACAAGACTATTACTATGAATTTTCACTCAATAATTTTAGTGGTTTGCAAAATAGCTCGATTTAAAACTACGAAATAGGAAGATTAACATAATTTTTATATTTAAATCGAGCTAATTTGCATACCACTAAGATTATTGAGTGAAAATTCATAGTAATAATCTTGTTATGGTTCTACTTAGGTACTCATATAGCTTTTTTAAATAAACGTACTAAGAAAAAAAAGTTATGGCTAAAAATAATAAATATTTCCCTATCGAATGTCTCCTTCTAGGGAATGGCCACCTTAATGAACACACAATGGATACCAAATTGTACTATTGTAAACACTAGCCGATAAATTAGTACACAATCTAACCCAAGCACTGAACAAGTACGCGCCAGTAAAAGAAATAAGTATTACAAATAAAGAGGAAATAAAAAGTGGTGGACGAAAGAGATGGGTCAGAAAATAAAACAAAGAGATCATTTTTATAAAACAGCTATAAAAACAGGTAACGAACAACACTGAAATGAATTTAAAGCAAAGAGAAACTTGGCAGTGACACCCATTAGACAACAAAAACAAATATATTATCAGAGAAAAAATGATGAGGTTAAAGGAAACTCAAAGGAAATGTGGAAGATACTAAAACTACTTTTAAATGACAAAAAAAAAGATAACAATAATGGAATAATTTTGCATAAGACCAACTATAAACTGGAAAAGTTCAAAGTACGTACGAAAGAAAGTTCCGTATAAAGAAATTTTTTGTACGAGGAAATTTATTCATAATTTTTTATTCTAAAATTTTACAGTTATTTTCAAAAACGTGATCTCATGTTTATTCGGTCATTTGTCAATGTATTTAAATTTTTTTTGATAAAACCGCTAATTATATAAAATGTAAGCATTTTCAGAAAACATGTAACAAATATTAATTTAGTTATCAAGCGCAATCGATAATATTAGTGCAAGCTTGCAATACTATTACCTATTGCGCTTGATAACTAAATTAGTATTTGATATATACCAATCCGTTTTTCTAAAAATGCTAACATTTTATCTAGTTAACTATTTTATCATTTTTTTAAAAATATATTGGTAAATAACCGAATAAACATGAGGTCACATTTTTGAGAATAACTGCAAAATTTTAGAATAATAAATTATGAAAACATTTCCTCGTACAAAAAAAAATGCCGTGCTTTATCGTCATATAAAATATTATTTACATAGTAGACATATTTTCCAAGATACAATGGATTTAAAACTGGTATGGTCAAAATTTCCTCAAAATAATAATCAATATAACTTCGCAGAACTTTAAAACTGTCCAATGTACACTGTGCAAATCTCAGTGAATTATTAGGAATAGACAAAAAATGAACACATATTTTTTCAATTTTTTCGGCTCCACCGTTTCTGAGATTTTGCACTGTTTATGATTGATTCTTTTATTTAGTTATTTTGAGTAATTAATTTTTTAGTATTTCTATAAATATATTTTATAAAGTGTATACCGTTCCCCTATTACATTGGATTATTGTAATATTGTATTGTATTTTTGTATTTTAATGTTTTCTTTTTTACGTAATTAGTTAGGTAAGTGATTTATAAGGTTAAGTGTAAGAATAGCCACATGGTTAAACTTCGCCTTGTAAATTGCTATTTGTAATGTACTTGTAAATGTACACTCTTTGAATAAAGCCGTTTATTATTATTATTATTAAAGTGAGGGGTCAATACATTTGAATCGTATATTAGGTCAGTTTGGCATGAATTGAATTTGCCTGGGGACGACAACAGGTGTCTGCAACAAATTAGGCGTATTTCATATTATCTTCATAGTTTTGAAAGTAAAGAAGTAGCAACGTTGTACTAGTACTAGGAAACAAAACACTAAATCCTTCTGCCTTTTCGGCTTTCTATTATTTTGCGTTTATTTACCTTCTAACCTGACTACCTAATATTTCCGACTTCGCTAGTACCTCTGAATGGCAATTGTACACATTTGACACTCTTGACAAATTGCCCAACGTATATATTCTTTTTGTTCCAACCAAACTCGTCGAGAGTTAAAATCATTAGTTCGTGTTTTACGGAGAACGGATACAGGTACAGCGGAGCGTGTAATCTTTCTTGAATGGAATGAATGGAGGACGGCCTACAGGTACAAAAATGTCCGGTCACATCCCCAGATCACCGAAGGCTAGCAAATATTTATTTTGTATGCTGATGTTTCTTATTATTTGAGGTTGCTAGATTGGGATAACTGTAAAGTGTAATCTTCCGGAAGGTATATATGCATGCTGCAGAGATTACCATAAAAGCGTTTATGGCTGGTGAAAAATATGATTTAATGACGTAATGCCACGCAGCGGCCTAATAGCATATGTCTTGTTTTGACATGTAGAAATGCTGTTATACAGGGTACGTCGTAGAATAGAACACTGACGCGAATATACCAAAACAGTATCGAAAGTTGAAAAAATTAAATATCAATATTTTATTTGCCAAAATAGTTTATTAGTCTATAAAATGCAAAAACCCCATTTTTAATATGTGCGTTTAAAAATGATTTTTACTTACTTTTACAGAACATACAGCAACAGATCCGATTTTTATTTTCATTTTTTAATGTGCTGTAATACATTATTGAAATCAGAAAAGTTGCGGCCGCCGGAATCAAGTATTTATATTTTTTAAACAATTAAAAATGCATATTTGTAAACAATTTATTTTTCGATGATATTAAATCAAGTTTCATTTTTGTTATTGAAAATTCAGTGTAAAAAAACAACGTTTCAATAAAATAGACAAAATTTTGATTGAAATATTTTCTATTAATGATGATTATTATACAGGGTGTAATTAGTTTCATGTCATTAAAAAAACTGGTAATAGGGACCGACTAGACAAACAGAAAACCTATATGACCTTTTTCTCTAGGGGCACTTTGAAAAAAACTGACCTGGGTTTACATTTTTTTTGTTAAGGTAGGAAAGATTTGAGAACCACTGTTTTTCAGGGTCAATGGATGTTATAGTTCCGAATATTAGAAATAATAAAAAACTGTAATACCCGACTTGTGTTCCTGTCGGTAGAAGTGCGGCACTTTGATGGGATTATTTGTATCGAACTTTTTATACCACTAATTATGAAAATGTAAATAATTCCTTCTTTTTCGGCACAACGCAAGCATAGCATGACCGCAGGGGTTTAAATAGGATTTGTTTACAAGTGTTTTTTAATTTGGAACAAAGCTATTGTAGCTTTTATTGTCGTTTATAAGAATTTATAAAATTTAAAGGTGGTTTAATAACATTTGTAACATTGTGTTAAAAACTTAAAAAACTAGTAATTGTTTTATGAAATTGGAAAACGAACAGTTAGTCGTGTATTTTAAGTTAGGAAAAAATCTGATTTTTTTAACGAATTGAGCGCATATTTTTTCCCAATCAGGTATCGAAAACTAAAAGTCAAGTCTTTGGTCTCTATGAACATCAATGTAAACAATAATAAACAGATAAAAACAAGACAACGAATACTAATAATAATAATCATACCTTTAATGCCCAATAGGTAACACCCAATAACTGCACAATTCTTTTGAATTTTTTACAAAAATTGTTCGAAATGACCTCCATCTCCACGTATACATATTTCGGTACGTCGAACTAATAACATACTTACTCCCTTCAACACATTTGGTAAATTAGGATCATTTTTTTATGGTTTCTATGTACATTAAAATAAGTCGTTGCAATTGTTCTAAAGCTCTTCCGTACCAGCTGCATTTTCACCACTTTCTCCATGTACCAAGTCCATATCCGCGAGCTCTGGATAAGTTTAATCTCCCATAATGTCCAAAATCTGCGTTTTAAAACACCACACTAAACTGTGAATTAACGTTATCAATAAAGAAAACAAAAAGAAAGACTTGGTCCAAAATCCAAAAAGTAACACAAAAAGCATGAACGAGAAGTAGTGTCTTACGTAACCAAGTACTAACTTGAACGATAAGTCAATAAAATAAATCTTAACATAAGTGGCACAAAATTCAAAAAGAAAAGCAACAGACAAAACCAAGGAACGGGTACGTCGCGTCATGCGTACGTTCTTTACCAAGTAAGGACAAAACTGAAATTATTACTTGAGAATATTACAAGGGAGAATATAGCACGCCTAATAGGATAATTGGCCGCGAAGAAGCAAAAAACATGACGATGTCCTCTGTCGGTCGCTTTTAACTGCTTTGTCGGCATACTTATTTGCAGGAATGTCAGAGTATCTCGTGCGACAGGACGCGAGGAAATAAAACCTACCCCAATATGCCAGCAGTTCTCAAACTAGGTTATTAAGTATTTTGGAAATTTTTGTTTATTGTTTTTCTCCAAAACTATGAGCTTTAGACCCCATGTTATATAAGGTTTTTTTGTTTGTCTTGTCGTTCCCTACCACCAGTTTTTTTAATGACATGAAACTAATTACACCCTGTATTTGATTTATCACTAATGTGTTAAAAAATTCGCTGCCTTAGAAATCACTAGATATTTTTCGTTAAATTCAAAAAAATATATACTGCGGTTCTAGAGAAGAGGAGGGGGCTCATAAATCTGTCACTGAGTTACTTAATCTACTGTGAAATACGTGTGAAATAAAATGAATATAATTTTTCTTAGCGGTAGATCCCACTCGTCTTATATATTTGTCTAGGCGAAGGAAACCAATAAATATTGTGAACATGAACCCATTTTCCTATGAATGTGTATATATCCATGTAGTAAACTCGATGTCATGACGCATATATTTTGCATAAATCATTAGCAAAAATGGCGTAAAAATTATAATATTAAGTTTTAAGCAAAAAAAAATCACTTAACATAAATTAATTCAATCTGCAATGGTATCATAAACTCCGATCTAAAGCTGTGAGGTGCCATCAATTATATAATTTATATGGTACCAACTTCGACTTTTAGGCATTCAACGAATTTATAGACTTGTTCAAAAGAGATTAATCGTTACGATTTAATACAAAACTATACACACTGGCAAGTTTAAAAGAACGGAGATAAATAGGCATTTTTTCTACATAATTTTTCCTTCTCCTAACAAACTTGAAGGTCTAAACATCTATTAATTTCTACAATTTCCGTTTATTTTCTACATTTTTATCAAGTTAGTTAATGTCAAACTCGTCAACATGTAAAGATCGGTTAATTGTTGCATTACAATTACATAGGTTTACAAAAAAAAGTTGTCTGGATCTGGAGCCAGACCATACGTTTCTTATGTATTTTTCGACGCTGAATTCGAATCTGTTTTTAGTTTTGCTCTATCACGTCGGGATTTTGAGATATTCTAATCTAAATCTAATCTAATATTTGAGGTTATGTAGCTTTCAATTTTTTTTTTCTCAAGAAACCAAGTAAGGGATTTTAAAGTACAAATCTTCCTTTTTAAAATGTCGTAGAGTTTGCTCAAATATCTTTTTTTTTCGCTGAGGTATCGAATTTTTAAAATTGTCCATATCATATCTTTCCCAATACATTTAACTAGTACAGAAACCTTATGGTCATTATTTAAATTGCAATATCTCGGCGAAAAAAAAAAGATATTTGAGCAAACTCAACGGTATTTTAAAGGTTAAGACTTGTACTTTAAGATCCCACACATGGTTTCTTGAGAAAACAAACGATCAAAGCTACATAACCTCAAATATGTCCAACTTTTAGGTTAGAATATTTCAAAATTCTGACGTGATAGAGCAAAAATAAAAACAGATTCGAATTCAGCATCGAAAAATACATAAGAAACATATGGTCTGACCCCAGATCCAGAAAACTTTTTTCTTTTTGTAAAAATGTGTTATTGAAACATACACTTTCTCTACAATAATGTTCATTGTGTTCTGTTAAAATTTGTTTTTTTTTTTACTATCGTCACCTGGATTGTAAAACAGTCCATAATGGATGATTTAGCACCGACTGATATTCGCTAGCACTGCAGCAATGATCGAAAATAGTGATATTAATGATATATAGTCACGCTGTACTTGAGATTTATGTTAAACACCCGGTATAGCATTTTTTAGTAATGGATATGATTTATCACATTAGAATATTAAACTTCAGAGACGTTATCAAGTAGCACGACTAACCGTTGCTCGAGAAGAACAAAATTGGAATGATGATTAGTGAGATCAAACACACCAATTATTAAAAAAATAATCCTTGTAATTTTGCTTAGTTATTAAATGTATATAACAAGCCATAGTGACTTCATTTATTTTTGCAAAAAACGGTCGGTGTTTTCTGTATTATGTTTCTTAATCAATCTTCAAAATGGCATAAAGCGCAAAATTTAAGAGATCCCGCTCAAAGTAATGAGAAAAATAAACTATCTATATAGAAGAAAATGTTAAGCCAATTAATCTCCTTTTCTTTAAAGCCGGTCTGTGTATATTTTTACCAGATCCATAAACCAACGACACCGAAGTGCTCAGAGCAGATCTGACGTCACCTATCATTTTTTTTGGTCATCACCCGCTATTTGGTCCCATTCCGGAGAGGTCTGGGAATTTAATGATTACAGACCAATGTACGAAACTCAAAGTTCTATTCTTAGTCTAGCCAGCGTACGGTACTTTCATAGGAAGCAATTACCAACGAAATTTAATACTGTGTGTTATTATAATGGAAGCTAATAGCCATAAACTAAATAAAAATGTACACTCCCTATTACAAAACTTGTTGTAACGGGCTAATATTCAATTAAGTGGCGGATAACGACTTTCTGATCTTGAATTAATGTGAAGTAACTACCGATAAATGTCGCTGAGCTTCGCACATACAGAATGTCCCAAATAAAGTAGCCGTCCGAATAACTTTGGAGGTAATATTTTCCTAAAAAAATGGTGCATAGCTCTGTCAAGAAGAAACAAAAATTGGATTAGCATTGCTGTTCCTTCTCGAGGGAAATTTTCATCTATCTTAGTTGTATTGTTTTCGCAAAATGTATGGAATAAAAAACTATGAAAACGAGTCTGCTGTAGTTGAAAATTTAGTACACAAGGCGTTTACATCATTTCCTTACAAAGTAAAAATCAATTAACAACTGGTAGGTAGAGAGCGGCTGTATAGTTTTCCTATCAATAAGATACATGAAAATCTTTATGTGAGTGAATAAGTACTACCTCTGACATACAGGGAGCCACTTTTCATATAAGCAAATTTTGCCCGCGTCATGGAATTGTGACGTCACTTAACACGTTTTCCTATGTAGCTTTGAGATGAAAATATAGTTTCATATCAAATTACATACTTACATATCCTTTTCATGCATCCAAATATTTCTTTTAGCGTTCTAAAGAAAACTTAAACACAAAAGTTATAGAATTTTATCTATATATTTTTTAAACAAAACTGAAAATACAATAGACTGCATAGGTCACGTGATATAAAAATGAAAGAGATTTCTTGAAATGGAACACCCTATTTATTTTTACATTTTCTTTTTCCCTGATTTCAAATATATATGATTAAATAGGTCTAGCAATATTTCTGGACTTATCAGACATCAAATATGCATATTTGTGGTTAATGTTGGCAGTGCGGTAATTACTTACTACGCAGTAGGCCGTGGCTACATAAATATGCAGAAGGGTTTGGGGGTTGATCAAAATATAAAGATTAACCTTAAACATAGTTTCAATTAATATACGCATATTAGTCCTATTTGGGAGAAAATTATGACGATGATTTTAAAACTCGTTTTATCGAAAAATAACTAAACCCTTTATAGATGTTATAGGTGTCTTTTGGCAATTACCAAAACTGGTTTCCTTTGTTAAAAAGTGGAGAAAATATATTCGAGTTCGTAAGCTACAGTTAATCACAGCTTAAAAATTGTAAGAAATAGAGTTATAAATAATAGTACCTACTTCCATTCTTACCTACTACTCTTAATCTTCTAGTTTCGACCACCTACAGCTAAGTAATTGGTATCTTACGGTTTGAACTACAACAGACATTAGATACACCTATACATTATTTTAGGGAAGAACTGGAATTAAATATTCTCATTTGTCTTTCTCTATAAAATAATGAAGCCCTCAAATTGAATGATATATTACGTTCGTAATGTAGTAAAAATATATTTTCTAACCAAGATATAAATTAGCAATTGTTTATAATTATTTACTTTAAAAATAATAAATAGGAACTTGTTGGTGTGACTGCTGTTACTGAATGTTAAAGATGAACGTTTGAAATCAGATGACTATTGGAACTTTTATAAAGAAATGCGTCATTTCACATTAGCTGCAATAAAAAGGGATAACTGCATACTTAAATCATTTATAAAGTAAACAGAATTAGACATAATTGTGGAATACCCTAAAACGTCTAAATATACAACCGAATTCGAAAACTGATTTACCGAGCAGTATGAAACAACCCAGGTAATATTAACGACTACTGTATTTCAGTTTTTGAAAATAATAACTCGTGAAGAAATTATTAATTGTAAATTTTGAATTTAAAATGAGTTCTCCTGAAGAAGTAAATAAAGTACTTTTTAATCTAAAATCAAATGCTTGTTGTTCTTGTAAAATTTCTACAATAATGTTAACACACAGTTTTCCAGTCACTGGAAAAGCTTTAAACAAATTAAAAACTTTTGTCAAAGTTTTTGATTTTTCAGACATAACTGTTTTTGTCAAATATTGTCTTATTGGTTACAGTTGGAAAGTATTTCTATTAAAAATAATGATTCTCGTAAACAGTAAATATCATTAGCTGTGCCCCAAGGCTCCTTGTTGAGGCATCTTCTTTATCTCGTCTACACAGCAGGTATGTTTGTGAATATACAACATTGTTTTGTATAAGTAAACGCAGATGTTACACAAGTTATAAAAATTCTAAAAAACCTAGTGGCGCCCATAAATTTTTTGTCAGTGTTTTTATTAACTTTGGTTAGGGTGTATGAAGTAGACACTTAATGACAGATTTCAAGTAAGGGTACATTTTTTATATATGACCATTAGCTACCCGATTATTCCCACTCTATGAGTTGAGATCTCTTAGCTGTGGCGAAGTTATAACTTTTATTTTCCTATAAGGATAAATTAAGTGTTTCAGTTGTGTTTCTTACATTCCATATTCTGTTGACTTCTATTTGGAGGTTTTTGTACTTGCTCAGCTTCCTTGAGTGACAGTGACGTCATTTGACATGGACACATCATCAATCGGCACACAAGATTTTTTTTTCAGGCACCGGTACATCATACTGCTTACACTTAGGATTATTATTATTACTATTATTGTCATCATTCATTATATATAAAATTCAATTGAGTGGTATCGCAACCTCTTGCTCGAAAACTAACTTGATATATTGTTATTCACAATTCTGTTTACTTCGGATTCAAAGTCATTCTAGGTGGACATTTTTAAAGTGAAAACACAGTATGTAATATAGAGATTTAAACGCAACTAAACCAAGCTCTTCCTAATTACGTTTACCAATTATTGCTTACGCAACTCGTTACTCTCTTATAAATCATTTTCACACTTAAATAAGCAAATGGTACTGATTTCTATACACCAATAATTTAATTCTTCAATGACATAACACTTTTAAGCGGCAACTGCACAAAGACACCATAACGTTTGTTAAAGAAATAATTTTGGTTCAATTATGTTTCTTTAATTGATTATTATATATCGAAACATATAAGTTAATAGTTCCATTAATCTTTAAGGTCACATTAGCACCACACCTAAGTGACAATTCGAAATGAACATTATAATTTATACTTACTTTATAAAATCACAATATATGAGATGGCTTAAAAATATCCTATAGCTGAAATCGTTGACAGACGTGGAAAATTTTCGAAGCCTGACATTCTGTAAACTAACAAACAGTTAATTGTCTTAATTAACTTTCTACGCCTGGTATCAAAATCATTGCCACTAGAGTGACATCAAGGTCCAACACTAATATTTTTTTTGAAAATTTAAAACATTTTTAAAAATTAGCGAATGAAATTGGTTATAAGTATTGCCGTGGGGTTATAAAGAATAAATTGTTACTCATTTCAAACACAAACACTTAAGTGGCAATGATAAATTATTGACTGGGATAATTAAGAAATATAGAAAATACTACACTTAACATATGTGTTTATTTGACAAATAAAACCACAAATATTTGATAGTGTCAATAAAGAAATATTAAACAGTAATCAGTCGGCTGCAGGCATTAGGGGCAGCAATTTGCTGCTTTGGTTATTAAAGGCAATATTAATGACCAAAAGTTGGATACAATTGATGTTGCACTTGGAGTTCCTCAGGGTTCAGCGTTAGGCCCATTATTATTCACGCTCTATGTATTTTATTTAATTAGCTACATAGAGCTGCAATTAACGTGTGAGCTGATACACCCGAAGAGCTTCTCAATAGAATAATATAATATAACAGAGTCATTGAGGCCATGGTGTCAAAAAGAAAACCTTCACCTGCAGCATGGTTAGTGATTATATATTACCTGATTATGTTACATTACTTGGCCTTTTAATTGATTTCAAGTTATCCTAGTATAGACATAATGACCTTGTGTATAGCCAACTAAATAATGTACATTTTGGAATATTACAGTTATAATCAACTCTACACAAGTTAGGTTTATTCAACATGATAGGGCATATAGGAATATATATCTCTTAATATTCTTGCATGGGATAGAACCTCCCAGTGTAAATGAGTATCTATTAGCCAATAAAAAAATATCACTTAAATACCCCTAGTGCTTAAATTATATCCGGAAATTAATTTAAGCTCGTGGGATAATCGGTAAGAAAATTTCACACCTAAATATATATTTTGATGTAAAACCAAGTGTCAAATTTGCCAAAAAAATTTCCACTTATTAATTTCGTTCAGGAAGGACAAACATTTCCGGAATTTTTTTGGGTTGCTATGGTATCTTAACAAAAAGCAAGCATTGGTTAAAAAATGGTGGTGTGAAATTTTTAGTCTAATTTTTTGTTTAAAATAAATTGTAAATGTAAAATATTTATAGAAAAACGTATCCTTACAACGATATCTATCTATATTGAAACATTCTTTATAGGATTTTGCAAACAGCAGAAAAAATAACTATCTATAACTAAAAGAAAAACTTTGTGTAGAAATATTAATGAAATCTTTGCATTCTTTCGATAACCTGAATTCTGGTTATGCTAGCAAATTAAAATCCTAAAATGAATTTGTCTAATTTCTTATTTGACAATTCTCATTCTAACACTAGCATCCACACAGTCCCCTACGGCCATGCAGATTAAACTAGTATCCACATAACCCCCTACGATTATGAAGATTCAGTTAAAAATGAGAACAAAGACCTAAAATGAATTTATTTATCTACCTTGTCTTAAAAAAATTTTCATTCCAATGGATTACATTTTCATGAAATCTATCATTCTGTTTCCTGGAAATGCTTAGCCTTTGAAACGTTTTTCGCCCTTATTCTGGAGCTCATCAGAAAGACATAAAGCCATTCATAAAGATGTTTCATGCAAAACCAAGAATTTGTCTTGGTTTGTCTGATGAGCTCCAGAATAAGGGCGAAAAACGTTTCAAAGGCTAAGCATTTCCAGGAAACAGAATGATAGATTTCATGAAAATGTAATCCATTGGAATGAAAATTTTTTTAAGACAAGGTAGATAAATAAATTCATTTTAGGTCTTTGTTCTCATTTTTAACTGAATCTTCATAATCGTAGGGGGTTATGTGGATACTAGTTTAATCTGCATGGCCGTAGGGGACTGTGTGGATGCTAGTGTTAGAATGAGAATTGTCAAATAAGAAATTAGACAAATTCATTTTAGGATTTTAATTTGCTAGCATAACCAGAATTCAGGTTATCGAAAGAATGCAAAGATTTCATTAATATTTCTACACAAAGTTTTTCTTTTAGTTATAGATAGTTATTTTTTCTGCTGTTTGCAAAATCCTATAAAGAATGTTTCAATACAATTATAAGCAAACAAATAATAATTCATTTTTAAACATGCATAGAGTATATAGGCTCCAATAATACTAGTTAGCTAATAGATAGGTGAGGTTGTTTTTATCAGTCAATGTCAAATTTAATCATTTCACACTTATTCATAGAAATTGTCTTGGTTTTGCATGAAACATCTTTATGAATGGCTTTATGTCTTTCTGATGAGCTCCAGAATAAGGGCGAAAAACGTTTCAAAGGCTAAGCATTTCCAGGAAACAGAATGATAGATTTCATGAAAATGTAATCCATTGGAATGAAAATTTTTTAAGACAAGGTAGACAAATAAATTCATTTTAGGTCTTTGTTCTCATTTTTAACTGAATCTTCATAATCGTAGGGGGTTATGTGGATACTAGTTTAATCTGCATGGCCGTAGGGGACTGTGTGGATGCTAGTGTTAGAATGAGAATTGTCAAATAAGAAATTAGACAAATTCATTTTAGGATTTTAATTTGCTAGCATAACCAGAATTCAGGTTATCGAAAGATTTCATTAATATTTCTACACAAAGTTTTTCTTTTAGTTATAGATAGTTATTTTTTCTGCTGTTTGCAAAATCCTATAAAGAATGTTTCAATACAATTATAAGCAAACAAATAATAATTCATTTTTAAAGATATCTATCTATATCCTGAAACAGTTGCCATTCGAAAAAATAATGTATCTATTAGCATTTGGAAAAGTTGTATATTTCGACCCCCATTCAATACTCAGGGCATGTATAAGATCATCAGTAGCTTTCTAGTATGTGTGGCAGGGGCAGGGCAGGGCAGGGAAGCACAGGCCAGGAAGGGCAAGGATGGGTGGGACGGGTCAGGGCGGGGCGGGTCAGGTCAGGGAAGGGCAGGGCAGGTCAGGAAAGGGCAGGGAAAGGCAGGGAAGGGCAGGGAAAGACAGGGAACCCTTTCGCGATCCTAAAGCTGACTGTTTCCCCTCCGTAGGGGTATTGCCTTGATTGTATATTCTAGCATAGCTTCAATCCAGGCAATTATAGCCAGGTGTGGAAAGCACTAATTTGAGAAAAGAGTGTGGGCAATGATAATTCTACTTGTGTAAGATCTGTCTTGATAATATTCTATGAAGTGGTTTGGAGTCTATTAATAGCGAAAATAGCGAATTTTTAGGCAAGCGAAGAAAAGTACATACATCAACAACATGGTTCCAGTTCATTCCAGGGAATCGAATCACCCCTCACTGAACCACCCTCAAATCCCCAAAACCTCATCGTAATATTTCTTGTTACTGGAGATGTGGATACTCGTTGGATAGGAACGATTCCCCATATGCCTAGTAACCAGATATGTAAAAAGGCGGGGGTTCGCGGATTTGGGGTTAGTTGGTGGAAGATAGGGGAGAAATGTGTGTTGCTATCGTATTGAGCACCCTTGAAAACGGGGATAAACAGTTTTTACAAAGTTTGAATTTTGGCAAGATTTTAGTATTAGGGGAGGGGGTGTAGTTTCATGGATTAACACGTTGGATGGACAGTCTATACTGCCAACCCGGAAAACCCGATCCGACAAGCCCTCGCTTGCCTAGAATGGTAGAAACGCGAGAAGGGGGTGGTTCTTCGCGTTTTGGGGTAGTTCCCAAGGCGTGGAAATTGTATTCAGCACCTTCGAAAATGGGGGAATACACAGGTCTCGTCCTGGTCACAGCAATTTTCAAGTTTATCTCTTTTTGTGCGACTTTTCATGGACTATAAGCGGAGTGATGCGTGTGGTGGGCTAGTAACAAGCATTTCGAGACAGAAGAAGGACTCGGGAGTGTATTTAAGGTGATAGATACGGTACGATCCAACATAGAAGCGTAGAAATATGAAAATAATGGTGAAAATGACCTGGAGGGTCGAATGTCTGAGTTTAAGCTGAAATCTTTTTTAAAAAGTATATTTATGTTAACAATTAAGTTTCCAATGACTTTTTTCCAAATTAAAAGGGGACTGAAATCGGGCCTTATTGACCCTCCTCCTTTACTCGTCGATTATTAGGCGATAAAATGGATAGGTCGTTTAGCGCTTCTAATTCAACCATATTTGGTTTTTCTCAAATTATTTTCAGATAAAGTCCCCTTTTCCGATTTCATGACTAGGCTACTACATTCTCGTCGGTTTGTTTTATAATACTGCCCGCAAATGGTATACTATTGGATAATTTAATATATTGAAATAATTTATCCTTTGAGTATACACAGAAATGCTTGAAGTATGAAGAAGGTGTGGGATGAAATGCAGCTGAAAATCTGCCTATCGAGCAAAGGCAATTTAAAATATAAACAATCAGGTAAATAAATAACTTACAATGTTATATGAAAAAAAAACAGCAATTATAAAATATTTTTTCACACGATCTTATATAACTCCTTTAATATTTATGTAAATTGAAAACAGTTTACCTGAAGAAAAAACTCAAGCAAAAAGACTGCCTATTACAGAGCTGGTTTTTCTATATATATCTCGGGTGTTAATAATATACCACACCTTGATTAATGTACTATTAGACTTTTGACGCAATCACCATGTGAGAATTATGAATATCTCCGACGGGTTATGCATTAATTATGGTACCAACGTAAGTGGAAAATTATATGGTTTGTTTATTTTCTCCACCTCCGATCAGTTTAAGTTACCAAAAGGGTATAAAAACTTAACCCAAAAACACTAGATCATCTCTGCTCTAAATACCTAGTAAACTATTACCAGGAGCTGTCGAAGTAGGTTGTGTGTAGTTTGATATAAAACTGATTAATTAAGGTGGTTCCTTCCTTTATTCACTTGGTGATTTGACCTTGCATTTGACTGAAATATGTCAAATGAGTTTTTCGATGTAAAATATACCAATTTACATAGAACTAGATGTAAACATTACATTCTTCGGTATTATATGGTATTATTAGAAACACAGCGGGGGCGGGGAGGGGTGCGCAAAATCTTCGATTTGTAATTTTAACTATCACCCAGTTATGCTGTCTTTATTAGAGAAACGGTTGCCAGTATACTATGCAGTATTTTTGTAATTGTAAAATATTTATTAAAGGTTACGACCCTTTTAGTATTCTTCGTCTTAAAATGGTTCATAACTTTTATATTTACTAATTGAGTTTATTCAAAAACAATGTTTTTTTTTAGTATATACCAATTTACTGAACTACTAAATTTCAGTAAAATAGAACGAACAGACAAGCAGACGGATGGACTGTTGGACGGATGAACTAACGATCTGACGATTTTGACAGTATTTTCTCTACGAGTAATATTTATGGTCTTCGAAATATGGCCATCAAATGCAATATATCCTTCGCTTTCGTATTTACAAAGAGTATGCTTAGTAAGAATACGGCCTCAATTCAATGGCTAGAGAGAATTTAAAAATATCTATCAAAGCAGATAAAAATGTTATTCTATAAAAAGATACGCTGTCATCTGGATATTTCTGCACACAATATTTATTTCAGGTGCTTCTTTTTCAATAAATTTACTAGTAAAAGAGCTCATCGACTATAATCTTACAATTATTTTAATTTTTTTATCATCTTATTTATATTAACATCTTGGCGAAGTTTAGCTAATCCTATTCCACCACTCAACCAGGACACGTACACATAGACACCAACACAACAACCATTCCCTGCGATATTGCCATCGACCGCAGCTGAAACTCGAATTCAGGATAGATAACAGCGACTAGACATGTGCCACTCAACAGCGGTCTAGTCCATTGCTACCATATCGGTAACACATTAAAAACGCCACTAAACATTCATACCCTGGCTAGGATTCGAACCCGGTTCGCAAGTCAAAGCCTTATCATTGCGCCACTGAGCAGAGTCATCCGAGTTGCAGGAGAGCCAGGGGATGGAGAACCGAAAGAGTTGACAGTTGAAATGAAAATTGGACGTACACCAGATTTCTCTTGCAGTTTCACAACGAATTCTGAATCTCAATCTGAAATGGTTTGTACGTTTTAAAAGCAAAATGCAAACAGGATTCATTATTTTCCTTCTTCAATTCTTTGGGACATGCCACATGTATGTTTTCTTTTTAAGCGGTGCTTGGGGAATCTACAAAATATCACAATTAACTAGTATGTTACTGGTAAATAACCTCTACGCCTGTGACTTTTACGTCAACGGATCAGTTAAAGGTTGCTTTTTAATTGTGATATTTTGTAGATTCCCCGAGCACCGCTTAAAAAGAAAACATACATGTGGCAGGAAGTCCCAAAGAATTGAAGAAGGAAAAAAATTAAGATAATGCCACAAATAACATTTAGACAATATTTAGGATTAATTTCTATAGCATTTATGAATTCTTGAGCTTTCCACTATATAGTTTCTACACAATTATTTAAGCACTTACATACATCGACAAATTTTCAATTAAACTTGCTAATCAAATTATTTTTACCTTTCTAGGGTATTTTGCATTTTTGGTCGAGGTTTCTTTAGTAATTTTATTCTCATTTTAAACATACTGTTTTATTTCTACTAATGTCGCTTCAAAGTCGCATTCTGCTGTCAAAATGATGTTTATAATTTCGCTGTGTCTAGGTAAACGTTAACTAGTATGTAAATCTAAATATTATATACACGCGAATCAATAATGAACCGCCGCGCTGGACGCAAGTTGACAAATTGAAATATTTTGTGTTATTTTGTGGAAAAGGGCATGGACACGCCCCCTCGCACCCTCTTCTCTTTGTCTACGACGCTAATACTGCCTGCGGCGCTGAAAATTATTAATATATTAATTAGATAGCAGAATAAAAACCAACTGCGCAACCTTAAGAAAATTACATGAAAAAAAGAAATTATTATTGGAAAAAGCAGAAAAGCATTATTTCTGCCTACAAATCAAACCTGAATATGTGAAAAAATACATTGATCGTTACAAAATTTTTTAAAAAAAGTTCAGTGGGTCTAGGAGTTGAACCCGGGACCACTCGCATGCTAAGCCACTGTGCCATTTAAATATTTTTATTCTTTTTACCTATTGTAACATTTCATTCTTGTAAATACTAGACATCTCATATTTCATTTTGTAAGCACGTTATGCAGATTCGGAAAATGCAGTTTAGGGTATAGGAATAACGATGTAATTGTCCACGCCGCGCTAGTTCCAAAAATCGTGCAAGCAGAGACACACAATGAAATGAATTTAGTACGGCATGAACTAAGGATGGATGCGGACGAAGGTAATAATTTCTACGAAACGAGAAAATATCTCTTCGTCAAAAGCGAAGGAGTTATTTGTCACATTTTTGACAAATAATTTCTTCTATTGAAAGCATTTTTGCAGTTTCTTTTTTAGCCGTAAATGCTATGGGAATAAAATAATAATTCTTATTAAAACCGAAATGAAAATAGAACATTAAAATAAAACTAAATAACTTGGAAACTAAAATCAACTAATAATTATCAAAAAATAAATTATTCTTATTAAATTACAAAAATTGAACATTAAAATAAAATTAAATAACCCTCAGAAACTAAAATCAACTAATAATTATCAAACAATAAATTAATGAAGTAAGGATTCAAACAAATCACCTTCTTGTGCCAAACAGTAGCCAAACCGATTATACAATGAACCTCTCATATCATTGAGTTGATTTGGAGTAATGTTTGCACAAAGTTGGATAAGTTTTTCCCGTAATTCAACTAAATTATTGGATCGTTCAAACGCATGTTTGTACGCGGTTTCCTTTAAAAAAAATCATGGGGTGCTAGATCAGGTGACCTGGGTGGGCCATTTTATCATTCCCCTCGTAGCTATTAAACGATTGGGAAATGTTCTTTCCAGAAAATTAATAACAGTTAAGGTATTGTGACTTGGGCAGCCGTCTTGTTGAAACCAAATGTCGTCAAAGTTGACAGGAAGATTTTGAACTGCAGGCATTATTTGATTTTGTAAATGCTCTAAATATTTATTGCCATTTAAATTGCCATCGATTAGCAGTGGACCTATAATATGATTGTCTAAAATTCCCGTCCAAACGTTCAACTTTTGAGGATACATACTGAGTTCACACAGCAACACTCAAATGTTTATTTTTTCGAGACCAATATCGTACTACGGATGGATTGTGTTTCCTATGTAATGAAAAGGATGATTCATCTGTAAACAATATATTCTTTAAGTAGTTTTCATTCTCATTCACTTTATTTATCGTGATTTCACAAAATTCCATCCGTTTGAAATTTACTCGGGAAATATTTCTTGCGTTGTTTGAACTTTAAAACAACTGTACCCATTTCTTTTCAAAATATTTCTTACAGTTCTTTCCTTCATGTCAACTTCATCAGCAATTTGTCTGCTAGAACAAGGTTCACTAGTTTCAACAAGTGCACAGACATTAGTTTCGCGAATTTCACGTTCTTTGCTCATTTGTTGATGACGGGGTTCGGGTTGACAGCATTTTCTACTATAATTCACGACACACCCCAAATTCTCAAATTTTTTAATAATGTATGAAATTATGCTAGCTGAGGAGATTGGTCTGTCTTGATATGCCACAGTAAATAAATTTATTGTGTCTTCAGTGGAATGGCCCCCGAAGTACCACTTCACAATTTGCACTTTTTCTGCAGTTGTATAAACACACGGCATTTTAATAACGAAATAGAGATTAATTTATTTTATTCCCACACGTCTAAACAGCTACGCTATTAAAAGCAGAATGGGTGCGCTCGCGCTGTTCTCAACTCGTCGCGGTCAAGCGATGGATCAATGCCCTGCATTGTTCTACGACAAGGCGTGGTTTATCTGCGCAGAAACAAGTTTATGTACCTAAAACTAAATTTGCTGAATCTGTATACATTCTACTACATTTTAAAGCAAGAATATTACGCATAGTCCAACCATCCAGCTGACAATCAACGCTATAGCACAGAATAAATAGTCATGATTCGCGTGTATATAATGTTTAGATTTACGTACAAGTTAGCGTGTACCTAGACACATCGTTATAATTTCACTGGTATAGGATAAAATTCAAAAAAATTCCATGTCGAGATTTCTAATATAAGGATGCTGCGATGTGCATGAAAATAATACATTTCCAATCAAATAAAAATTCAGTAAATATATGAGAAATGCTGGTGAAAGTCACCTCTCCGAAGCACCGCAAATTGTTGTAACACTTGCAGAGCATAAGCTTCATAAAGATATTTTTCGAAAAAATCAGTTAAATACCAAGTCTATAATTTGTCGAATAGGTCATATCTCGAGCTGTCTGCTACACCTCAGACCCGTACGTGGCAAATGATATTAAGTCCACCTACCGACATAAGTAATGTCGCCTGCTGTTCACATTTACCGCCCGCGCTGTGTCAGAATATACAGCAAAACGACTTGATATACGGATCCCCGGTTCGGTTGCGAAAATACAATTGTTTGCGCAAAACCGTCACTTGTGGAGTACGTCAAGCCCACTTTCATTTCAACGCGGATAGGTATAAAATGATGCAAATCGGTTTATTTTTAAATCTCCGTCAGCATTAGATGATGACGAATAGATTTGTTGTACAGGGAGGAACACTCTCGATGTGACTGAAGGTTATCTGGATAGCTATTAAGGTTAAAAGTGTTTAAGGCTAAGTGAAACTTTAAATTTATCATTTTGTTTTTAGTGTGAGTGTAGCGGTTCTTAATTGATTATCTTGTTGCCTGTCACAATATAACTAATATCTAACAATACATAAACCGGAAATGAAAATATTAAAAACTAAACGTTTCAAATTAGTGATAGATTGCTTTAGTAATATCTATAAATTATTTTCAACGTTAACATGGTATGTGATAGATTACTATTAGGTATGTTATATTTAAATTATTTTGATTACGTTGGTGCCAAGGCGATACCAGAAAGCCAAAAATACGAACCAACAACAGTTTTGCCTATACGAACAACATTAATACCAGAAGCTAATGTAGTTCACATTCTTTAGAATCAATTACTCTGCCACATTTGCAATTCTTCAACGTACGTATCTTTAAGAGAATTATACATACGCACCATTTCGAATTAAACATAATTTACCATACCACGGATTGTCCATTTTCTGGTAGCCTTTTTAGCCAAACCTATGTTTTCAGTCTCAACTTGCCAAGGCACTATAATTTTCACTATTTCTTTCTATTCTTTCTTTTCTTTCTGTACCTCTTCCCCTTGGTTTTATTCTTCTAAACAATTCTTCCTAAAATTGGCCTAAAGGGTACCATTCATGAGTCTACAACGCAGACATCGGCCCGTATGGTATTTGGACATGAGATCATACTGCCGTGCGATTTGATGTTTGGAACACCAGACGGAGAACCACTTTCCGTGAACACCGATGTAGATAAAATGAGTCAACGGCTAAGAAATGTCCATGGCTAGTGACCGAACGATGGCTGGTTCTGACCGTAAAGGCAGTTCAGGAGGGTTCAATGTGGAATATCTGATTTGGCTGTACCACCCACAGCGGAAGAAAGGAAAGTCCCCGAAACTTGACCCACCTGAGGGACATTGTTTTTACCGGGACCAATGATGTTGGGTATTAATTTCAATGAGACAAAAAGTCAAAAACGAAGATCGAGCATTTGGATAGACTGGCGAAGTATATTGTGGATGGATACAGAATTGCAAGGCCGGGAGGTTCAAACTTAGGGAGGGGACAGTGTTACGCCAGTGACGTCCATGAGAGTGAATCGAGATTTCTACTTTTGAAACAAATGGATCATTCGAGATTTATATGCCAGAATGGAAATTAATGTTCAAGAGGTCATCTGTGGGGTACATAAGGAGACCAAGTAAAGGCAGTTAGGTTCGGCTAGCTCTGAGTGAAAAGTGAATACAAATAATGAAATAACTGTAAACTGAAGTATTAAATAATAAGCAGTATTTAAGGTTATGTTAGTGTAGTAATACGTATTTTAAATGGGAAGTGAGGTAATAAATAGTGTTGGTGACCTCGTGTTATAATTTCAGTACCCACGGTTATGGGGGTGTTTACCAAGGGGGTGTCAACGCATAACAATATTATTAAATGAATCTTTGTAAAAATTACGCAAACAGAAAAAATAAATATTAACTCATTAAACGAAGTTAAACAGACTAATAAAAAAGGCAAATAGGTTTAAAATGTGGTACATTTTCTAATTTGTTTCAAAATCATTATATATAAGCTAAACAAATTAAAACCGAGGTTAAAGACTTTTTTATAAATACTTTATTCATAGTCAATATGTTATATTAAAATTACACATATTTGTGAAATTTATTATTATTATGTCGATAGTTACATACATTAGTTTTAGTTGTTTTTGTCTTGATTTTTAATTGTTGCAAATAAATACTATGCGTATGGGTATATTAATATCACTTTCCCCTCTGTTAGGATGCGAGTTATAATACTTTAATGTGAGGTCTGCTAGAATATAAATATTAAACAATTTGGCAGGTTCGATACACAGTACCTAGTCAATATTAGAAAAATCCTCACAGTCTCATTTCCTTCTTTTCAACATCATTTTTCAACGTTTTCTTTGCCATCAGAGGCATCATTCGTGTGCTTTTATTAGCTTCTCAGATAAATCTGATGTAATTTTTTAATCTAATAATCCTTAAAATCGTTAATTAATTAATTAATTGTTATTCATGTAATACAGTAAATTTTAGATCGAAAAAACACATATAATAGACAGAAACTAATTGCCACTGTAATTTTCAATATTAATTGGATATCAATTTAGATGAATATCTGAACTGGGAGGAGTATTGCTACTAAATAAAAGCCAAATTACATATATTTTTTTAAAGTTTATTTAGAAATTTAAAAACTACTAACAAACATATACCGTACTCAAAATGGTTCAAGGTTGAGATAACTTAATAACGATATTGTCTGCAATTGTTTATTTGTGGCATATTCAGATTTTCTTACTTTTTATTGGGTATTTTGCAACTGAAAAACATTTAAAAATTTTTAATGAAAACAACCTCTGCGTCAACGGATCAGACAGAGGTTGGTTCTTGAACACTTGACTGTTTCAAAGAGTCTCACACCTAAAAATATATAAACTAGAACAATGTAATAAACTAACAACTGAAATTGAAAGCTATAGGTAATTAACGTTTCGGAAGAGAATCTACATCCGTTCTCAAAACTTTTTTGGCCGTCAACCATGACAGTTCTTTGTTTATGTATTTCCATAGTCACGTGAGACATTAAATCATATTTATCTTATTTTTACTTACTTCGTCTCTAAGGATGGGCAGCCAACTAGTACAAAAATCTATTGAATAATTCGAAACGGTTTTTCAAACGGGCTCCACGCTAAGATCGGTTTTATCAAAAACCAAACCTCTAAATATTGTTCAGAATTAAAAAAATTGCATTTATAGTTTTCCGTGTGAGTGCGGAAAACATTACGTAGGTGAATCATCTAGACCTTTCAACGTAAGGCTTGGCGAACATAGAAATTACGCTAGAAGGGGAGAATTTGAAAAATCCAAAATTTGTGAACACGCGTGGGATAATAATCACAAGATTAAATGGGACTCCGCGAAGATTTTGGAAAAAGAGAGCAACGGAACAAAAAGAAAACTTAAAGAATCCGCGATTATTTTGTTAAACAAGGATAGATGCGTTTCGAATTATTCAATAGATTTTTGTACTAGTTGGTTGCCCATCCTTAGAGACGAAGTAAGTAAAAATAAGATAAATATAATTTAATGTCTCACGTGACTATGGAAATACATCAACAAAGAACTGTCATGGTTGACGGCCAAAAAAGTTTTGAGAACGGAAGTACGATTCTCTCTCCCTCTTCTCTCTTCCGAAACGTTAACTACCTATAGCTTTCATTTTCAGTTTTTAGTTTATTACATTGTTCTAGTTTATATATTTTTAGGTGTGAGACTTTTTGAAACAGTCAAATGTTCAAGAACTGTCCGATCCGTTTGGCGCAGAGGTTTTTTCATTAAAAATTTTTAAATATTTTTGAGTGGAAAATACCCAATAAAAAGTAAGAAAAACTTAATAATGAATTATGAGATATATAGAGGGAGTTCCAAAGATTTTCTCGTACTAAGGATTTTTTAAACAATACACAATATTGATACCCATTGGCTTCTATACAAATTATGTGTATTCGTGTCTGTTAACAGAAATTATTGCAACACTTCTTAAAAGGTTCATTCTATTAACATCAGAAGCCCTTGATGTGAAACGAGTGGCCTCGTGTATATCCCGGTGGTGGATAGATTGGTACGCACTGGTGCACGTATCTGTCCATTTACACGTATGAGTTGTATGTATGGACATTGTTGTATAGTTTTGTTTTAGGGTAGTGCATAGGGAAAAAAGATATGATTAAAAAACAGAACACGCTGGATTAGTTTCGTTTGTAAGTGCATCAATATATTACAAATCAAGAGCTACTGGCTGATGTTCATCCAAAACCAAGGGAAGGAGAGAAAAAACATCAGAAGCAAAAAAGATATCTATGTATCAATCTGTATAAGATAAAGTATAAAATTTCCTCAGATTGTCCAGATTTTACTGACTGTAAGGTTTTTAATCTTTTACTAGACTATATATAGTTTGAAGTTATAATTTAAAAAATGTCTTGAAAACAAATATTTAAATTATATTAGTAAATAAAGTCAGGCCCGTCGAGAGGAGGGGGTGTCGGGGGTGTTTCCCTCGGGCCCGGAGGTTTTTGAGGGGGCCCGGCGGTTTCGAGGGGGCCCGGGTATACTTTTAAATGATTAGTGTGATGTAAATAACAAGGAGTTCCGCTCTTTAAAATTTGGACTGAGATAAATATCAAATCGTCAGGAATATCACTCCTCGCTTTTCAGAATATCCACCGAGATAAATATTCAATGCTAAGGAATATCACCTCCTCGCTCTTCAAAATTTCGATCGACGGAAATATTCAATCGCAAGGAATATCACGCCCCCCCCCCCCCCCCCCTCCGGCACTTCGAAATTGTATTGAAGATTGCTGGTAGTCGTATGTTACTATCCCCCGGGCCCCGATTTTCTCTCGACGGCCCTGGGTAAATTAGATACAAGTCAAATAATGACGATTTCTATACTGATTTTGGTGACAAAATATCTCAATTAAAATTGTAGTCGCGACAATATGGAAATAGTTCCCATTAAACTAAACGTTAATCGACTGGACTGTGTAAATACCATAACTATTTTGTAACGTCTGTAATGCACGTAATTAAGTTTGTCACCCAATCTACTTTCCAAATGGTCCGTTTATACCGTAAGAGCGTTTTAATCAGGCATCTGCCTCTTCAACCGTACACAAAAATTTGTTTAAGATCCAGTCTAGTGAGTAAATCAGGATAACCTGCTATATTATAAGTCTATCGACTGTTCGTCAGCGTTTCCTTTTAAGTTTCGTGAATGTAGATGGAGTACTAGAGGTGGATAACCTAGGTCGAGAATTAATAAGAACACTAGATGAAAAAATGTATGCTATAATATATAATAAACAATCTATTGTAATAAATAATATGTTACAGTAGGATGTGGATAGTTACTTATGTATAAATATAGTTATTGTTGCTGTGCAATTTTGGAATCGCTTATTGTATCAGTAATTGATTTTATTGTTTGCTGTAACCTGCAGATGATGAGCTTAGTACGTGGATGACCTTAAACGAAGAAGAAAACGTTTAACAGTTTTATGTTTTGGGTTAATGAATCAAACTCACTATTGGGCTTAAAATTATTTATATAAATAAAAGAGTTACTTGCAGGGTATGTACATCTGTTTCAGTTTGCGGTAGTTGAATAAAGTTTATTGAAAGTCAAATCAGTGGTCTATTAATTATTATATAATTTATTTGCGATCGAGTAGTAGGTGGTTAAAAGGAATTAAAGAGAAAGACAATTATTGTTTACTAGCTGCTTGCTGTGAGAAAGTTACATTCAGCTTATTGAAGATAATTGTTTAAAATAATTTAATTTCAAGATGTAAAAGTACCGGTAAGATTTTTCAATGCCAGTTATTAAATAAATATGACCTCGAATTGACTGAAGTTTTCAAACGCTAAGAAATATATACAGACCAAAGGCATTTTGTACACAAATATAGTGCAAGGAAATGTCTCAGTTTGTCCAAGATATACAGGGGCCTCTAAACCTGACGGACAAAAGACCTCGTGTCAGTCTTGTAGAAAATAGCGTATGTAAAAATAAAGATAAAAAATAAATAAAATGAAAATGGTATTCCGTGGAATTGTCTGTATTTTTGACATAAACTTTTTAATCTCCTGAACAAAAGTATCAATGGGCACGATATAAAAAAAAATGAACAGCTTTTCGGATATGAATTGTCAAAACTTAATAATTTCTATCATTTTAGACATTTTCTGTTCTTAAACTAGTACTAACTTGAGGGAAAATCGAAAAAAGTAAAACATGTTTATTGATATGATAAATGTTTTTCAGGATTATTTTCAACTGTTATTGGCTTTAAATTGAGACAGTAAAATAACAGAAGTAGATCAATTGTCAGTATACATAATAAATACTTACCCAGTTTCCAGAAAGAAAATAGCGGCAAAGGTCCGGAAAAAATAATCCTTATCATAACTTTTGATTTTTTTTTATATTTTTAATAGTAGAAAAGTGTTTTAAAAGTTATTAAGGCCACTGTGGGCGGAACAGAAAACAAAGTGGCGTCAAACTTAAAAACTACTTTGAATATAACCTTTTCCCTCCTTTTCTTGGCATTGGATGAACCATCAGCCAGTAGCTCTTAATTTATAATATATTTATGCACATGCAAACAAAACTAATCCAGCGTGTTCTGATTTTTAATCATATCTTTTTTTCCTATGCACTACCCTAAAACAACACTATATAACAATTAATATCCATACATACTACACAATGTACACATACATACACCAATGCGTACCAATCTATTCACCACCGCAGCCACTCGTTTCACGTCAAGGCGTTCATCTTGACGACTTTATAAAGACGTAGACAAATGTATGGTAAGGTTTAAAAATAACATAGGGATAGTTAACACTGAGGATCTAGCAAATCTAACCTAAAATTACTTTATTTATGAACTTGTATTTGTTGCTTTAAGGAAATTAAACAATAATGTGAAAGCCTCGAAATTTTCTGATGTCAGGACATTACTACTAATATTGAGTTGTATTAATTTGTGGATTAAAACCGTTGTTTGATCTTGGTTAAGTACACAATTGTCCACATGTACAGCGATTATATTATCCGCAAGTATTTTTATTTTAAAAAAGGTGTGATGGGAACTGGCTATGATTAAATTTAAGTCTTGCAATAGATGCATAAAATTGTCTGGATATATATATGCACATTATTGTATCAATATTAACTGGGGAGATTAGGGTGTATCAAAAAGTAATTTGTTGGTTTGTCGACATAATTATTATGATAAATTTATTCTCACTCTTTTCCTATTTTGTGTTTATATATTGGGATTAGGTCAATATACGGTATCTCATTAATTTCCCTTGTGCAATTCATAATGGATTGTTTAGCCAGATAATCTACTCTTTCATTATGTTCAAGGCCACAAAGCGTCTTTATCCACATAATTCTAATGATCAAATTAACCTCGAAATTAACGTTTACTGCCTGCTGATATATTTTGAAAATCTTCCCAATAAGGGGTGATTTAATATTGTCTATATTTTCAAAGACTCTACGACTTTGAGTCTGTTAGAATAAGTGCTTTTTATGTTATTGTTTAGCACATACTCGAAGGCTTCTATTATAGCATAAAGTTCGACAGAGAAAATTGAGGCATGTCTCGAAAGTTTTATTCTTTCTTCATGACTTAGTAGAATGCACAGCCCATACCTTTCTGATATAAAGTTTAAAATACGATTCCTTGCATTTAATAACTTTTGAGGAACCGCTACTGTCTATGTTCACAGATAGAAAGTGGATACCATCTTTAGAGTCCTCTTCCAGCTTCCTTAGAAAGCACTTTATGATATAGGTACCTTTTGGCCATAGATTTGCCTTCTGAAAATTGTCTATGTACTTAAGCAATCCGCTGTGTACATAATTTATAATAATAGTATTTATTTATCATCCTCAATGATACAATCTGCGTATATGGCAAGTCATAAAAAAAGAGAGACACTGTGTACATATAAATACTTAATAACATAATAACAATAATAATAATTACAATAGAAACAAATGAAAATATATTACCAGAAAATACTAGTAATTATTCAAACTTTTACAAAATACTTATCACAAATAAGTTTAAAACATATATCTTTCTTATAACAATTATAACAAAGAAAATATGCCCATTATGAACAGTACAACTGTTCTTTGTTATAATTGTTATAAGAAAGATATATGTTTTAAACTTATTTGTGATAAGTATTTTGTAAAAGTTTGAATAATTACTAGTATTTTCTGGTAATATATTTTCATTTGTTTCTATTGTTATAGAGCTTTTACAGTTCCAGGAAGTTGCATTTGCATATAATTATATTAATAATAATTACACTGAATATAAAAAATGAATACAAGAAAAACAAATAAATTTATTGTCTACACTAAATAAACATACTTGGGGGTTTTTGGGGTTGGGAATCTGAAGTCTAATTTGGAAAAATTCAAAATGGCGGATCGGTTATCGGGCCATTTTCCAGAAAAAATGAGAAGGAATGGCTTTGAAAATCTGTACTCGGGAGTTTTCGAGATCGCTGATTACGAATCCGAGGTCTAATTTGGTAAATTTAAAATGGCGGACCCGACACATTTTGTTACATGGCAAGGAAGATCGTTTATATATATGGCAAATAATAAGAGCCCCGGAATTGACACTTGGGGAACACCTACAACTACATCATGTACATCAGATACCGCCTCATTATATTCCACTATAAATTTTCTGTTGTCCATGTATGCAATCAACCAATTTAGCAAATTCCCCGTATATCAATATTTTCTAACAAGTATATTCTTGTTACTGAGTTAACAGATAACTAATACAGAGAAATGTGGAAGTAATACGAGTTCCTGACATTTTCTCATATAAAGACAAACATCCTCTTCTGTATCGATCAATAAATTATCCAATAATTTGTTTCCGTCCTATGCTAAAAGCGTCAATGAGATTGATACTTACATAGCATTATCGCTAGACCAATCAATTAGTTGCAAAAAAAATGTACATAGCATCTTAATTAAAGCATCTCTTCTAGTGCATTAATAATACTTAGCCGCAGTCATATAAACATATACAACGTAGAAACCCGCCCGAAGGCTATTGGCAAATACAGAGAGCTGCTGACCACAGTTGGTCACCGTTGGTTTCTCGACCTGGTCCAGACACCCGCACAACCGGTCCAGGTCATCAAGCCGGTATTAACACAGCTCAAGCCAGGGTCGCCGCAACATTTACTTTACTCAAGGGGGCAAAGTGGCTTGATACTTTTTCCACTATTGAAGTTATCAGGGAGCTATTGTATGTATGTACGAAGAACGCCTGAACTACAACTGTTTCTAAAACCGAGATATTCGATCTATATGATTGAATAAGAAATTCTGCCCATTTTCTTAAGATGATATCTCAAGGAGCAACGGCATGTTAGAAGGCCTGTCATCTTTGTCGAATAGGTTATGAACTTTTTCGCTTGACTTTGGCCTGAAGTGTAATAAATTATTTAAATAATTTGCAAGTTCCATTAGCAAACTCTTAATGAACAACATTAAAAAACTAACCTGTGAAATTGAAAAAAGGTGACAGCGTATTATGACAAATAAATTATAATTGTTCAAGCAATTTGAGAAACATTAATATATTAACACAAACTGAAATTACTGACTAATTAAAAATAATTTCTATAATGGCAAATAAATAATAATAAACGTAAAAAATACGCGATACGCTGCTTTTGCCCTCTTGAGGTTATTTTGAAGTTCAATAGTTCTTATGACGTATAGTTTTTAAAAGATTTACTAATTCGTAGTCCTTGGACAATTGTGAAATTAAAAAAAAAAATGAAAATGTTACAAATTTATGGCAAAATGTAATTGTTTAAATAAATTATCATTGTTTAAACAATTTGATTAACATTAAAATATTAGTAATAATATTTCATCGCACATTTGCGAAAAAATGTCTTGAGTCACGGGAAGGGGTTGAGCTAACCACTCAAAATTCTGTGTGATTTTTTTCTTCTTATATTAGAACACAATGAGTGGGTGAGAGGGCTACATTAAAAAAAAATCCTATAGTTAAGGACTACCCTATTCTGCACATATAAGTATGTAAGGAAAAAACACCGTATCCTAATTTAAATCAGAAATTATGACCAAATATAATTGTACCACACGTGCAAAACTTATTGTCTTGTTATTGAAGACTACCACCACCATATCTACAAACATTAACGCTAAGTACCTCAAGTTGCGTCACAGTCTTGGACCACCACGTGGATGTACAATACCTTATCTGAGTTGAACATGCGCAATTCTCGCTTATATTGCTGTTAAGACAGTTGTGCATTTGTAATCAGTTGATTTATTTGTTGTTTCAGTCAGGGCATTTGTAAAAGACAATATGAAGACATGTCTTACGATGCTAGGCCATGAAGAATGTGAGCGAGATATTCAAGCAACAGTCGTTCAGAAAATAATATGGACTTGGATAATTGTGGTTCGAGCATAAAATGGAAGGGTTATACCCAGAAATTGAAAAAAGCAGCGACAAGAGTTTACTGAATGGGCAGCTACGAATATCTGTGTGAGCAGACCTTTCACAAGCAGTGATGCTATCTTGCATCGACACCTTCAAGCAAGTATATATTCACAAAAATGTCTAAAATTAAATATTTTTACACAATGAATCTTTGCTTTTAACGAGAGCTTTCTTGTGAAAAATAGCGGCCGTCATATGACACGAGGCAGTAGTTGAACATAAAAAGAAGATATTTGTAGCATGTATCTTAAATCTTTGTGAGGCATAGTCTACCAAAATCTGGCTAGGTAAATGGGCAGGACAGAACAAAAACTGGCTATTGCTTTCACTTTTTGCACATATTAATTCAGAATTGTTGCAAGCACAATAGCATTATAATATTTTGAACTAGGACACTCATTTATGTTGGCAGAAAATTTCCCCCACCAGGTGGAACAATCGAATTCATGTGACTTGATTTAAAGTGACGATAGAAAACGTATGACTTCAATGACTTTAAAGGTGTCGTCGTCGAACAAGTCAAGATGAAAAGTTTGAAGACTCTGACAATGAACTTCAAGGATTGGAAAGACAACTCTTCATTGGTAAAGATTAAACACAGTCACCATGTCTAAGTGAAATTATTAAATTGAAGTTCAGAAGAGACAGTGTTAGAGCATGTGGCATTCATATGAATATTATTCATCATACAAGAAATTTGGCATTTGGTGCATCATTCGATAATTACGTTACCATAATTTTGAGATAATTAAAACTGAAAGTAACATTGCTTGACTAGTTCCCCCCGGAAAATGCAGAGAACGGTGCAACAGTATACTGTGTAGACCTACTTCTATATGTGGACTGTCTGTTCCATACAAATTCGGCAATCTTCAACAATAAATTTAAATTATAATTTGAAATTTGCAATCCTACGGAGTATTCCTAAAATATTTAATATTGCACTAGCTATAATTCTATAATCTTAAACCAATTAAGAATATTATGATATATGAATTTGCTATTTGGCAAAACTCAACGTGAGACGAATCATTCTTATTTCAGTCTCTATTAGACGACGATGTAAATGTAAACATTTACCTTTACAAGTTTATCACCCTTTCGGGATATATACAATCAAAACTTAAGGTTCATTTTGGTTACATTTTCGTTTTTACACAAGATGCCTTCTTCCTTTTACGATTTCTCAGATTTTTCAACAATATATCTTTAATATTTTGACGGGTATTCTCCTCCACCTATCTTATTCTTCATTTCACGACAAAAAAATTAAAAGATACTCTTTCATATCTTTATATAGTCTCTCCTGGACTACATATTTAAGATATTAGACACACAACCAGCAATCGAGCAGTTAATTTCGAAAGATACTAGAGTTAGACATGATATTCCTAGCAAAGAGACATGTATTCTTTTTCTATATTTTAGTTAATTAAAGTTTCTAATGGTATTAAAGTCTCGAATAACTAAGCCTAAAGAGAAAATAAATCTAAGAATACCTTGTATATAAACATTTTTTTAAAGAAATTTACTTGAAATTGGGCCACTAATTATGCAAGTTATGCAATTATGGCAATTGTATTTACCATTTTGAACCTTTATTTTTGACATCAGATTCAGTATCAACTACTCAGATCATACCTAACTATAAATTTTAACTGGTGCATCCGCCATAATATCGCTTATTTTCGAATAGAAAGTACTTCTTTCCTATTTTTACTCGCTTTATACTAAACATAATTTGATGAAATAAATATGGAAAAGTCATACTCTACAGTTTGTAAAAGATTTCGTATATATCGTTAAGCCATTCCAGAGAAATGAAACATGAAAACAAAAAAACCTACATACCGCTCGAGTTGAGAACATATATTTTATTTAACATATAAGTTGGTTAAAAATGCAAAATCCACTGATTAGCATTTCTCCCATATTTCTAAAATTTTATATAACGATTCCGTTAGGACCTAAACAGGATGATTGGATCTACAAGGGATGAAGAGTGCTTAACGGTTTTTAAGTTTCTTTAATGCACCTATCAAGCCAACAGACATATAACTTTAAAATTTTAGCATAAAGGCACGTTATTGAAGTTTTTTTCTAATTTCAATCATTTGTTGTACTGTCTTAACATGATCTCAATCACATTTCGTATTTCGTAGCACCTTTGCAGCGTTTCGATTTGATAATTAATTAGCATGCTTCCCCCCTCCACCACGTCTTCCTTTTTCACAAGCATGATCTAAGTTGGATTCAAATTTTATCTGCTGTATTTGAAAGTTCGACAACTTCGAATTCGAATATGGGATTGATAACCAATCAAAGCTAAATCAAAAAAATCAGAGATAATCTTTGAACTGTAGCACCTACGCTGTTGTATGCAATATGTATACACAAATTTTTGTTTATAGCGATTTATGTAGGCTGTGTACATGATATTTATTGTAATACTTTTCGAACGAATTTAGTTTCAAACATAGTAACAAAAAAACAGTTATTCCGAAATTTAATCTTACTGGTCTGTATATTTTTGTCTATGTTAATTTGTATGTTTTGAGAAATTGTGTATCGATCAATTGAAATTAATGAAACATGTAGAATTCGTCACAAATTATCCAGCTATATTAAAAATGGCGCGCAAATAGTACTATGTGAAAGGAACAAAGAACAATAAATGCCGGTGAGCCGCGAGGGTCCATATTAGTGCCATTTATTTACCTTACCTTTGCCAACGATCTCGCTTTATGGAATCGAAGCGAGTACATTGTTTATAATACGTGCGACGCCGATGATAAAAACTTTTTAGTGGTTCAAAGTCCTGACGCAGCAAAAACATATATCTAAAGATCTACATAAAGACATCATAATTTGGTAAGAGAAGAATCGGCTTACCTTTAATAAAGAAAAAAAAACTACTAATTATTTAGGTATAGCATCAAGCAAAACTCTAACGACGAATTTCTAATAACTGGTTTTGCTAAAATATTGGGTGTTGTTCGACCGAAAATTGACATGGGTTTCTCACATAGACAGTCTGTGTCTGAAGCTCGATAAAGGTTGTTATGGTATGCGCAACTTAAAAAGTCACTGTGGTAAAGATTCTGTAATGACATTCTATTACGCTAACATACATTCTCATCTACGTTATGCTGTGGGGATTGAGTACTACTTATGTTCGTCGGGCGTTTATTCTTCAAAAGCCTATCATTAGGATTATGGAGAGTTTACATCCTCGAGATGCGGCAGAGGATTTTTTAAGACCTGAAAAATATTAACTCTGCCTTATTTCTACATCTATGAAATATGTTTCTATGTTTTTAACAAATCAACTTTTCTTACAACCCAAACAAGATTTAAAGATCAGTTAATTCCACATCAGCATTGTATCAAAAATGTGTGTTTTACAACTGCTGTAAAATTTATAATCACTTACTCGCTGATCTGAAAAATTGTAACAGACTATTTATTTACTTTCAAAAACAGGATAAAGAGTTTAGCTATTTGAAAAATACTTGTACGACGTTAATGAATATTACTTAGTCTGATCATTTAAATATTTATTTATTTATTGTGTGTTTATATGTATTTTTTTGTGTAGTTTGTTAATATGTAAGTGTTATTTATGTCTTATACAATTTTACGTGTATTTTATTTTATATTTTAAATTGCATCATGCTTATGCATATTAGCTTAGAATTTTAACGCACCCCTAAATTATTTGAATATTAATTAATTATATTTGTGATTGGGAAATAAAGATTTATAATTTTATTATTATTATAACTATTAAATTTTCTGTAAAACTCGTATCTCACGCGACAACTGTTCCCGTTTTCTCTGTATTTCGTCGACGGGAACTTGAAAAAGCTGAACCTTCTCGATCGGTTGCTCAAACAAAACAATAGAAATTCCGATTTGTGTCGGTTTCGTACCTATTTAGTATTTGGCGAAAGTAACTGTCGATAGAGTTTGTTAGCACCGGATACACACTTTTGTTGGAGGACGAAAAAAATCATTCATTGTTCTTCTGTACATCTTTAGGTTAATTGGTTTTATGTTAGTATAGTGTTGATACACTTTCGAATGTATAAGATACAGGGTCATCCAATGATTGCTTGCGAAAAAAAAAGGTGATCATGAAATAATTTGGATATTTATATGTTAAATTATAGTTATAACTATAACAGTCCAGGTGATAAGTATTTTCACCAAAATCGGGTTTTTGTGCAATAACTCGTTTTCTATCAATCTTACGCTCCAAATGGTAGTATATAAAGTTAAAAATAATCAAATTCGTTGCCAGTATTAGCAATATTAGCATGTCTGTAATGAAGACGAAGTTATAAGGGAACCGGATAAAGCGTCGAAATTTTCATTTGCGATCAATTCCTACTTAATAATGCATTAATCGGATTGGTGGAGGAAAAGGATAAAGTGATTATATGTTTGTAATCTTTATTTGGTGGTGGCTTTATTTTTTTGGAGAAAGGAGTACTAATAACTTCATGCGAGATGTAGTCAATAACATCATATCGTACTTTATTATACATATATACTAAAAAGAATAGCTTTTATACGTCTAATTCAAAAGAAAAGTATTAATTTACACGATGCTCTTTGCGTGCTGTACCTCTCTCTGGAGAGGGAGGTCTGTTAGAGTAGAGTAAGTTTCAGGCGTTGAAGTTGAAGGGTTTATTTCCAGTGAATTGGTTTCATTTTGTTCATCATCATCAGAGGTGTCTTCTTCATTCTCGTATCGCATTTCAAAACGTTCCATCTATTGGCTCATCTTGGTATACAGTGTCCTCTTCAATTAGTGCAGGAGTGGCATCGACCGTTTCCACAAATCGCTGAACATCGCGCTCCCATATTCCGATTTTTGCGGATCCTTACTATGGCTACGCCATTCTTGAATCTGAAGAATAGTTCTCAAGGAATGCCGATCTGCGGCTGCTTCTGTAGGAGGCAAGGGGCGAGATAGCAAGCGGTCTTAGAGATGGATTTCATAATTAAAGGTAGTTCAGTATTTCTGCAGTTTTTACACTTTTTATATATGTTTCCCGACTTTGAAAAGCTGTCAAAGAAAAACAACTGCCGCCTCAATTTGTCTGCCCAAGAAAGGATTTTTTTTCATCCTGCCACCTGAACTGCATATTATCCTCGTCAAACAAATTTTAAAATTTGTGAAATGTAAATGCTGTAATTTTTTCTTTACTGCGTAGTATTTATTAACATTGCTATAGACATTATCAGTTTGTGCTTATAGGTAGTATAGGCTATCGTCTTTATATGCATATTCAAATTCTTTTATTTCAAATAAAAAAATCATGTACTTTCCCAGTTTGGTTTGTTATCAACAGTTGAGGAATTGGACACCTTGTTATGTCAACTGAATTTCATTATCATGGCGATAAATAAACCATGCTCTTAGATAGCTTTGAGAGATTTATAGTACCTGAACAACACTTTTATCAGCGTAAAAAATCGGTACACTAAAAGGTATTTTCTAACGCCGTAGTAATTGGTGAGACAAGATTTATTGTTAAGAAAGAAATGTTGACAGTTGGTCCGGCAAACGGAGAAATTATCTAAAATACTGTCGAAAAATATTTGTCTATGGAGAGATATTTACAAAAGTTTTTTAAAATAATTTCATTAAAAGATCCTTCCTAGGTCCCCTGAATCGTACAGATGCCATATAAAATTTAGAAAAATCACCGAAAGCATTTGGTATTTTTTAAATACACATTAGCAGTATATTGCTACATAAAATATTTTCGCCAAGAACTGCCTAAAGTTGTTATTTTGCCTTAAATACATTTTTACTTTAAAATACATTCTCTCTTCCTTTTTAACGCACGATGTCTCTGATTCGATTTGTGACACCTTTTGCATGCTTTCTTTGTCGTTGAATATAGAATATAAAAAACTCCGTTATTATTTTGTTAAACGAGAATAAATGTGTTTCAAATTATTCCATATATTTTTGTACTGGTCAGTTGCTGCTCTTCAAAGGTGAACTAAAAAAAATAAGATAAATATATAAAAGTGGAAAGAACAGGATGCATTTACGCTTTACTGAACGTCGCCCGATAAAATCGTTACTCTAAATTGTAATGTTAATTTGATTAATTAATAAAGTCCTTTATTATTATTATTATTATTATTATTATTATTATTTTAATTTTTTCCCTAATGAACTAGCCGGGGTTCAATCACCCAAGACTAGCTTAGGAGCACATTTAGTTGTTTCCAGTGGTGGTAGTTTGGAAGTATTTGATTACTCTAGTGATAGAAACTTGCGCACAATATTTGCGGTGCCCAGCAATGCTGCTTTCTGCATAGTTCTCAAGTGCCTGTCCTGCAGCTGGAGATTTTGTTTTGCCTCCGTCCAATCTTTGGTGACCAGGCCATGTGCGGAAACAACAACAGGAACAATATCTACTTGTTTCAATTGGTATATTGTCTTCAGCTCTACAGCAAGTGGTTGATATTTCCTCTTTTTTTCAGCAACTGTCCAAACTAACTTCTGATCTGAAGGGATTGCAATGTCGACGATTATTGCCTTATTGGATGTCTTGTCGAACAAAACGATGTCAGGTCTGTTTGCTTCTACTGCCCTATCGGTGTTGATAGCAGTGTCCCACAGTATCTTGGCCCTGTCGTTGCGGAGGACCTGTTCTGGCTTACACCTATAGTATGGTGTCTCTATATTTGTAAGGCCATATCTCTTGGCCAGAGCTTGGTGAACAACGTTTGCTACATTGTTGTGTCGCCAAAGATACTCAGTTTGTGCCAATGCTGAGCATCCGCAACACACATGCTGGATAGACTCGTTGGTTTGCTTGCAAAGTCGACACCTGCTGTCAATGTCCTGTCCAAGGATAAACTTGATGTAGGCTCTAGTTTTGACTACTTGGTCTTGGATGGCGAAGATAAATCCCTCCGTTTCACCGTATAGGCCAGCCGTTCGAAGCCACTCCGTAGAGCTTTTATGGTCAATGTTATCTGCCATAATTGCTTCGGCGTATCTTCCATGCAGTTCTTTCTGTCTTCAAGTAGTTACACGGTCTTGTGGTGTAACAGAGCGAGGTAAGTAGTCTTGTTGAGCCAAATTGAGTGGACTGTGGTCTTTGTCAATTGTACAGATAGCTCTATGGAGGGTACATCGGTTATTATTATTATTATTTTTTTTTTTTCGGTTAATCCGTTACCGGACAGGGCTTCCGTGTTTTCCGACCGATACCACACGGTAGCCGCGCCGGCAATAATTACAGCCACTCCCCACGACCTGTGAGGTTAGTGACTGTAAATTCCTGAATCGTGTGCCCTAAGTAGACGAAGGGACCCCAAGATGACTGCCTTCTGCATTTGGCCTGCCAACCAATCAGCAGATTTCTGACAGGCCGGTATGATCTTCAATCCAGAGAGCAGCGCATGCTTCATACCTCCGAGTACACCGATTATGAGGACGACCATCTTGACCGAGTAGCCTGGGTACAGCACTTGGAGCTCGTAACGGAGATCACGGTATTTGGTCCGTTTTTCCTCCTCTTTCAAAGCGATGTTTGGCAGGTGCCGAGAACTCGATCACAAACATCACCTTGTTTTGATGGTCGAGAAGGACTATGTCAGGCTTGTTGGCTTGAATTAGCCTGACTGTCGGAAACGAGTAGTTCCAATAAATTCGGCACCTCTCGTTTTCGACAACGGACTCAATATCTCCGGGGACGTAAGGCAGCACTGGTGTTTGGTCTATCTCGTACGAGTGCCGTAGATGATAGTACAGCACCCGTAACGCCGCGTTATGGCGTTGGATGTAGGCCGAAGTCGCATACACCAGACATGCAGAAAGTAAATGCATGAGCGACTCCGGCGCCTGATGGCAGGTCCTACAGTTTATATCAGGAACCTCTACACCCATTACGCGGCTTCGGTAGACCAACGTGTTGATTACACCATCTTGGCAGGCCACAATGAATCCCTCGGTCTCCGACTTTAGCCCGGACGACCTTAAAAAGGCAAATGTCAGCCTGGTCGATAAACCCAGTGTTTCTACATTCTTATAGTATACACCGTGCATGGGTTTATCGACGTGCTGCCTAAACAGAAATTCCTGCTCGGCAGCTTTTATTTGGGCCTTCAGACGAGATGGCTGTAGTTCAGTGACTGACTCTGGATCAGCACCGCGCCGGCCTCCTCGCCTATCGTCGAATACGAGACCAAGTTCATCTGCGGCTCTTTTTGCCGCCTTAAACAGTCCTGCACCTACCTCTGCGTTTTCGTGATCTCTCACTAATTGCAGGAGCGGGTCTGAGCTCCTAAGAACATTACATGCCATGCTCAGTGCTACTCTGCCATGCATACACTCCAACCCCAAGAGCCCTCTGCCCCCCCGATTTCGTGGGAGGTACACACGAGGGACGGACGATCTAGGATGAATGCTCCTATGGATATTCATCATCTTGCGGGTACCTCTGTCCAATTGGCGCAACTCATCTACAGTCCATTTGACTACCCCAAAGGAGTAGAGCAGAATAGGAACGGCAAGCATATTAGTGGCAGATACCTTGTTTTTCCCCGAAAGTTCGGATGACCAAATCTTTCGGAGTAGGCCTCTGTACTTGCCGCGGAGAGATTCTTTCACTTGTTGCACATCCTGGATGGGATGTTGCGCCATACCCAGGTAGGTGTAGTTCTCTCCGGCATCCAGATGTCTCAGGATGCTTCCATCTGCGAGTTGCGCATCTTCAGCAATTCCCCGCATCGTCCTCTCTTGAGTTGAACGACCGCGCACTTGTCCAACCCGAACTCCATACCAATGGCCCGCGTGTACTCCTCGACCACCCTTAGAGCATTTTGAAGTTCACGCTTTCCGGAGGCATACAGTTTAAGGTCATCCATGTAGAATAGATGAGTGACCTTATGCCTCCGGTTGCTGGGTGGTCCACAGTTATACCCGCGAGTTTGGCGGAGCTCAACAGATAACGGCAGCAGTGAGATGCAAAAGAGGAGGGGACTCAGAGAGTCTCCTTGGAAAACTCCTCTTCGGAATGCCACCTACTCTGTTGTAACCCGCTGTGCACCGGATGTTATGGTGAAGCGAGTTTTCCAGAGAGGCAGCAGTTGTTCTATGCATCTCACTAGTAGTTCTGCTACCGCAAGACATTTGAGCAAATGCAACAATAGTTCGTGCGATGTTGTGTCAAATTATTATTATTATTATTATTATTATATTTAATGTCTCACGTGATTATGCTATTACATAAATAAAAAATTGTCGTTATTGTATTAATTTAAAAAACTTCAAAATTGTTTTAATGCTTTAATAAAGCTAAGATGAGGAGTTCCACAAGGGTCTGTTCTTAACCTAGTTCTCATTTTCCGATGTATTAATGACCTAGCGCTTACCAATATATCAGCTTTCTTGGTGTAAAAATGAATAAATAACAAGATCGATAGTATCTTTAACAGACTTCGATATCGATATTAGGTCACTATATTTCGTAATGTTTGGTGACCGTCTTATAACTCAAATAAAAAAATAACAATTACATCTTTTTGAAAAGTGAAGATTATACTCTAAAAACTGGTACCATTTTCTGGTTTAAGTCAGTAACTTTTATTAAATACTAAAATTGTTTCGTCTCTGTCAGTCGTTCTGTAGGTACGGAAACACTCTACAGTTGCAATCCTAAACGGATCAACTTGAAATTTTTCAAACGTTTCATCTACCAGAAGGCTATGCCGATAAAATGTGAGACTTTGGAGGGGCAAGTATAGCAAACGGGAAACATTTTTAATTTTCGAAATAGATATCAGGTATATTATTGAAGAATTCGATGACCAACACAGGCAAATTTTTTCTCTACGAGCGATATTACCGGTTCTATAAATGTGCTGATTGAATGCAATGTATTCTTCGTATTGTTTTTCGTATTGTATTTGCGAAAAGTAATAATAGGAGGAGAGACGAGTATAAAAAAGTGAGGCTCATTTTTGAAAGGACCAAAGTTTTAGAAAAGACAATATTTATCGTGACACCAGATAATTGCTGATTTAGTTACTTCCGGTTGCCCGGTACTGCGATCGATGTAAGAGATGGCAACCTATATTTTTCTGTTAGTAGAGGATTTCAGCTTTAATTTGGCGTAAGTTTTATGCATTAACTCGATGTGGGTGGTAACTACATAAAAAAAGAAAGTATTTAAATAGAACTCCTGGTACTTACAATTTGATATAAGTTTGAAGCTTCAAAATTTGTACAAGAGGTGAGGTTTCTTCCGCCGTGGGATCAAGTTTTCATAAGGCAACCTTGGTGAGTAACCACTGTCACGATAAATATTACCTTTCTGGCAGCTCGTGCGATCGTGAAGTGCAATATGGCGGTTATGAATAACCAAAACGCAAATATATTTTTTTAGTGGAACATAAGAAAATGTCAAAGGGTGTATGGTAGTCTCAGTGGAACATAAAAGTTACACTCAGTTGCATAAAGCACAGTCAGTGGAAAGCGTTATGAGTGTTGTTCAGTGGAAAACGTCGTTATAAAAGTTCCGTCCTTTAGAAAGTAACGCCATTTTTTACGTTTGACTCTCGGACTATGAAAAGATAAAGATTGTTATGTATTACACCCCCTTGAAACTGGAGATTGCTACGCCTATGCCTAATAGTGAGTGACAGGTAGCTTGTAGAAAGAGATAGAGTTTTCTAGAGTGTGGTGAGAGAAAATTCAGGATTGTGTTCTGGATGGATTTAGAAGCAATTTGGTACTTTTGGTACTATTCATTCTTTATTTATTCTCATTGTAAACACTAGTATCCTCATAGCCCCCTACGACTATGAGGAGTAAAGATTCGGAAATAAGAACGACTTCATTTGAAGAAACGTCGGACGCGATTACCGGTGCAGGAAAGGAAGTTTATTAAGGAGAAGTTCTATTAAAGTAACGTTCGGTAAGAAAGTGAGGTTAAATATCAAGTAAACAAAGTGTAAAGGTTTTTTAAGAAATATTGTGTAATCAGTAAATTGTTAAATAAAGTGTTAGTGGTTTACCCCTTGTTAAAATTATCTAGAACCCACGAATTCATACAGGGTGTTTCTTAAAGGGTGGAAAACACGTAACACTATTTAGTTCACACTATTTTTCAGAATTAGCAGTTTTGGGCGTTATAAACCTTTGTATGATTTGAAAAACTGATTTAGCAAATATTATACATATTATAACTAAATTTCCTTACTGAAAATTATTATCGTGCACAATAATATATCTCTCTTTTCTCTTTCTCAAATAACGCCACAAGAAAATAGCAAGACAATATGTTATTTTCTAAAATGACAAACGAAACTTAATGCTATATTATCGACCAAAAATATGTAACTACCCCAACATAGTCCTCCATATCACGTGTCTAATATGCATATGATATTTGTTTCTGAACGTTATGGTTGTATCATTATACTAAACATCACAAATAAAAATATTCGCTTCTTTCACTTTGCATCTTTTAATCTTTTCATTCGAGAGAATTGAAAAGAAACGGTTCATACATTCGTTTATCCGCATACCAATGCATCTACAAATCCATCCATTTAATTCGGATAAGAGCACAATAAGAGCTGTTGCTACCATTTTACGGTCAAAAAAGCAGTTGCATTGTCAAATAAATAAGAGCACATCACACAAATCTGTAGCATCCATCTGAACGTGCCAAAATTCAGGGCACCACTCTCTAATCTCCTGCGAGTAAACCATATTGCATTATTTAGATAAGCCTTCTTGTAGACCGTCTCTTGTTTCACATCTGCCGACCTGGATAATGGGATTTCCTTGTTCGAGCATATTCCCGTGACTTTCGTAGACCCACATAGCTCAAAACAATGAATTCACAGTCGCAAATAGCTAAGTCGAAGACGAAAGCACAGCACGCTATCGCCATCGCCGTTGGTTCTTACAATGTTCCTTTTAATGACAATGGTGGCTGGTGAGTGATTTATCGTGCAGCTAAAACTTTGACACTATCGAGGTCAATTATTTGTTATGATGGAATCACGATTTTCGGTATTAATTGGGTGAGAATAATTTTTTTATAGCGGATAATCGGACTGTGAAATGGGTCTGCGTGAATCCCTTTATAACGAAACCGAGTCAAGCGAGTTGAACTATCAGATTTTTGATAAGTATTTGACAGAAGTCGAGTTAGTTTATTACTTAATATCCATCAAACTTCACAGTAGATCAAGAGAAAAGAATTTATAATGTTGTTGAAGTAGAATCTGATGAAAGTATGCATTCGATACGACTTAAATAAATGTCGAGATAAATGTGTACATATATTACTGTCATAAAATTAAGACGGATTTAGATATTAAAAAAACCTTGTAGTCCAAGCTCTCATAACACAAATTTGTACCTCATAAAACACAAAAAATCTGGAAATTTTTTTTTAAGCCTATCAGATTACGTTTCATTTGTTATTTTCTATTTTATTAAGTTTTGAAATTGACGAAAATAAAATAGATTCAGGAGCCGCTTTACCTCTTTTGTCACTCTGGGCGAAATGGCGTCTTGTCGCCCCTCTCCCTGCCCTATAAGCAAAATATTCGTATCACTACGCCGAAAAAAAAAAAAAAATTCCATCTATTTTAGTGGTAAATTTTTTTTCAAAAATGTGAAGTGAAAACAATGTCCAAATTTTTTTTTCTGAAATAGGTTTAGAATGTCATGAATCGTAAAAATTTTAAATTTGAGCAAAAAAAATGTTTTTCAATCTATTCTAGTGGTAACATTTTTTTCCAAAACAGTAAAAAAAATGTTGCAATTTTTTTTCCGAAGTAGGTTTGAAATGTCATGAAACGTAGAAATTTTAAATGAGCAAATAAAATTTTTCATCTATTCTATAGTAAGTAGTGATAAATAAAAAAAAAAACTTTAATTTTTCAATCAATTTTTAAATTTGTTTGAAATTTTAAATTTGAACGAAGAAAAAAAAATCCATCTATTTTAGTGGTAATATTTTGTCAAAAAATATTTTAAAAAAATCTAATTATTTTTTTTTTAAATAGGTTTAGAACGCTATGAAACGAGGAAATTTTAAAATTGAACAAAACAAATTTTCCGTCTATTTTCGTGGTAAAAATTTTTTCAAAAATGTTGGTGAAAAAATTATCGAAATTTTTTTTTTCTAAAATAGGTTTAGCGTGTCATGAAACGTGGAAATTTGAAATTTGAGGAAAAAAAATTTTTTTTCATTATTTATTCCCTTAACACGGTCCACCCTGTATATTTTCCAGTGAAAGTTTAACCATTTCTTCGCTGACAGTAGCGTCAACTACCTACCAAATTTGAATGCTCTCCGTCAAGTAGTTTTTTAGTTAATGCACCAACAGACAGACAGACTGACGGAATTGAAAAACCTATATTTTCGTAATCTACGTGATCTGAAACGTCAAAATCCGAAAAAATTTCTGAGGCCGATTTTTTCTCGAATAGAATACTTCCCTTCGGTATGCGAGGGAAGTAAAAATTTGAAAATTACCACTATAGAATAGATGAAAAAAATGTTTTGGCTCAAATTTAAAATTTCCACGTTTCATGACATTCTAAAGTTCTTTCAGGAAAAAAAATTTCAACACATTTTTACCATTTTGGAAAAAAAATTTACCACTAGAATGAATGGAAAAAAAAATCTGTTGCTCAAATTTAAAATTTCCACATTTTATGGCATTCTGAATCTATTTAAAAGAAAAATTGGAAGTTTTTTTGGAAAAATCTGTTTTTCTTACCTCTACTATAGAATAGAAGGAAAACATGTTTTGCTCAAATTTAAAATTTCCACATTTTGTGACATTCTAAGTCTATTTCAGAAGAAAAAAATGTTGATAATTTTTTTACCAACATTTTTGAAAAAAAAGAAATTTTTTAACCACTACTACACTTCCACTCCACTACGTGAATGTGGAATTGAAAATGTGACATATGGCAATAATATTTGGCATATACACCTATTATACTTTTATTGAAAAATGTACCGGGTGGTCATCCCAAGAAATAATTCAACCATGGTGGACATTTGTATAGACTGAGAGCTGGCTCCCATTTGATCTAACCGGAGAGATCTAATTCTGTTTAATATTACAGCTTCGAGTATTGTCCGCATGAAATGGAAATCCGGCGGTCTGGCACTCCAAAACGGTCGGACATTAAAATGGCGACCCACCGATTTCGGAAAAAATACTTCAATTATAACCGGGAAGATCTATTTTTGTTTTAAAGTATACTTGTTAGTTTACTACCTCCTAAATTAATTTTAACTGGTCTGTCACTCGAAATCGGTCGTAAAATGGCGGCCAGATCAACTTACACTTTAAAAAAATTGATGTCAATTTAACCGAAAGTATCTAGTTTTAATTTTTCAACCAAATTACAGGTCAGGGCGTGGCTTTTACGAATTGCTCGGTCTGGCAGTAAAAAACAGCCGGATCCATGATGCCAGATCCGTTATTGTAAGGTAGCAAAGCTTGTTAATCGTCAATTACGAGTGAGCTACATTATTTTTCGGTTGATGGTATTTTAAAAAATTGATGGAAATGTGATTTTATTGTATGAAAAGAATTATAAGTTTTTTGTCAACATTAGTTTTGACATTGACACTCAGATTTGTCAGTAATATATAAAATCCAATATTGTAATATTTTGTGTTCTCTACCATGTCACGAGTATTTTTGTTATTCTTCGTCTATGTCCCCGTCATCTTCCGAAGGGAAATCAGAATTGGTATATTCGTCGTCTAAAAAGATTATTACTATATTATTACTATATTGTATTCAACATACCTGAAGCCTCCTCAATTGCGTCGATAACAACAGGTGGAGCAACGTCTCCATGAAACCACACAGGTTCGTATATCCCAGAAGGACCTATCTTCCAGCCACAGTCTTCGGAATTTAATGGCTGCATCAAGTCCTGTTTTTCGGCGTTCATCCATACATATGTTTAAAATATACTTCTTTTCACCTCCAGCAGCAGTGATGATTGGCACGGGGGAATTGGTAGGGAATCAAATGTGGCGAAGCTCTTAATAAGAGGCTCATTCATTTTTCTGGGCTTGTAAGCCATCTCAAATTTTCTGTACCTTGCCTCATTACCTGTTGGACACCTAGGGAGATTATACATGAAGCAAACAAATTTCTCCGCCGTAGTTATGGGAACAGAATCTGGTTCCGGATCTTGGTAGAATGCTTGAAAATATTTTTGAAATTCGGAGCTCTTTTCCATTTGTGTAAAAGGAGTAACTTTACCCTTTTTATAGAAGCAAGATGTTGTGTCACATTCTGTGAAGGCATACAGACCAGGCAAGGCAAGACATACATCAGGACCGAGTTCGACGAACAATTTCCCTACGTCTAAATAACGAAGTGAGTTGTTGTCAAAATCCAACCTCCATCAAAATTTTGGATTCAGCATTAATTTTGTGGAAATTACCCAATAAAATAACAAGTACATCGGTGCCATTGCATCGCACTACAATATTATTTGGAAACTGGAATTTAGATATTAGATACAATATTCTCGTGTCCGCTTCTTCGTGATTGCAAGAATAGTCATCGGAAATAGCTCTGATGATCGTATTATTTGAACTGGAGAATTGGCAGCATGAGTTTTCGCTATTGACATAGACAGTCTTGTTTCTAAAAAAATCAGATATAGAAGGGTCTTGCCAGTGGTTAATAATAAATTCTACGAAATTTTCTTTAAATTCGTTGCTTCTTAGGCAGTTTATAAAATTTGTGGGTTTCGTCTGATCGGCTCCGCGTATTGCAATAACTTGTTTCTCTAGATGTCACACTCTCCTTTGCCTTTCTGCGTCTTTAATACTTGGATTAAAATATTGGTCGAATATCACATTTCGCTTTATGTTTCGTGACCATCTGAACAAATTTACGAGATATTAGACCCAAAGTTCGAGGCACCTCTCCAATAGTGTGAAGTTTAGAAGAATCCACCGATCATGGCCACATCAATAGACCCAGAATTTTCTGCTACGATCTTTTTTTCTAAATGATTCATCAGTGCCGATTTGTCGGTTTTATTCAAAAAAAATTCCATCTGAATGAATGAAAGCCCTATGAATCGCCATCAAAGGATACTTTAGCACTTCAGCAATATCAATTTTGTGCTATGATGATAAGTCCAACATCCTTGCGAATAGATTTTTATTAATAATTTCCTCCTGCACCTTGTCATTACTCGCTTTCCGGGTAGGAAAGAGCGGGGCGCAGTGGTCACTTCTTTGCATTTTATTATTTTTTTTAAGGCACTGTTAACATTTCTGCAACTTTTTTGTGCAAGACTAAAGTAACATGTATTTAGAGGAATTTCGTATAACACCACTTTCAGAATCAAGCGTTTTACATATGACAACAAAATAAAATTTCTTAGAAAATATGGCCAGTGTGCCCCGCAGTCGGGGTACACTGGCCACGTTAGTGAGGTTCACTGGTCACTGCTTAGACAGATAAAACAAATTGTTATTTTACTGAGCAGGTACAAAATTATGTTTATAAAAATATTCGGCCTTAGCCCATATTAAAGTTTGATACATTTATGTTAAATGTGAACATATTTTGAGTTCGGGTTGTTCCACCAGATTGCATAGGTTTGGGTAAGTGACAAACAATATTACATTTTTCTACAATCCGCCCTCCCCTACATTGATTTGTACGTTATTCGTCGTTCAACGAAATGCAGCGTTGCAAAAAATTTGATCTCTCACCCAGTATCCGGCTGCTTTTGATTGCCATACTTAACAATTCAGTGAGCTGTAATTTGGTTCGAAAATAAACATTAGATACTTTCGGTTAAATTGACTTCAATTTTGTTTAACTTTGGATTGGTCTGGCGGCGAATTTGCGATCGATTTCGAATGGCAGACCAGCTCGAATTTATTCAGGAGGTAGTAATCTAACAAGTAAACTTTGAAACAAAAATAGATCTTCCCGGTTAAATTGAAGTAAATTTTTTCGAAATTAGAAACGCCGCCAGTTTAACGTCCGACCGCCTTGGACTGCCAGACCGCCAGATTTCTATTTCATTCTAGCTCCTGACTTGAGTGGTATACGTAACTGTATTAGATCTTTCCGGTTATATCAAATGGGGGCTACCTCTTGGACTAGTAAAGGTATTTGCGCAAGCCTTCCATATTTGGCACCTGTTATTTGATATTGAATTTTGCTGTCGGATGACCACTTTGTATATTTTTTTCCTCAAAAGTTATCAGGTTTTCTTTGTAATAATAGTGATAACTTTATTCCGATTATTATTATTCTCAAACATTTTCCTGTAAGACTAATAATAATAAACCACCGGTCGGATGGTTTAATGACGACCTAAGAAAAATGAGGGACACGTTGTCCTCTCTTAAAACTGTCTGTGACTGCTCAAAAAATCCGGGTCTTATTGCATCATATAACATGCTTAAGAAAGAATATAAACAGAAAATTTTGTCTACTAAGAAAAGTCAATATGATGAATTTATTGCACAATCTGATAATAAGATTCGTGACAGTTGGCGTTTGGTTAATTTTGAAAGAAATAAACCACAATCTAATACAGTTGAACACGAAATTGAAGCCATCGATTTTAATGATTTTTTTACTACTATAGCCGAAAAAATTATTACTACTTTACCCAGTAATACTTCTCAAAGTAGAGAAGTTGACTATATGGACGGTGTGACTACTCCAAGTTTATCCTTTTTTATTCATCCAATTACAGAGAGTGAAGTCATTGAGGCTCTGGAAAAATTGAAAAACTCGCGCTGTACAGACATCTATGGCATGGATAGTAAAATTATCAAAGCAACTGCAGATATAATTATTCATCCTTTAACAATATTATTTAACGCTTGTGTAAGTGAAGCAAATTATCCTGATGCTTTTAAAATTGCGAAAGTGATACCGGTTTTTAAAAAAGGGGATATTTCGATAATAGAGAACTATCGCCCCATATCCATCATCCCCATTATTTCCAAGATTTTTGAAATAATATTAAAAATGCGGCTTGTACAATTTTTCGAATCTAATAACGTATTAAACTGTTGTCAGTTTGGATTCAGAAGTAAATGTAGCACATCCCAAGCAGTTTTCAAGGTAGTCGGCGACATAGTCAGTGGTCTTGAGAGTGGCGAACTAGTATCAATTACATTATGTGACCTTTCAAGAGCTTTTGACTGTGTTTCGCACGATATTTTGTTAAACAAGTTATACTGTTATGGAGTCAGGGGTTTATCTCAAACATTCTTCAGATCATATTTATCGAATAGAAAACAAACCGTATATATAAAAAATATTTTTTCCGATTATAGGTCAGTCATACACGGAGTACCCCAAGGTTCAGTTCTGGGACCCCTGTTGTTTATTATATATATCAATGACTTATTCCATAACATGATCCCTAATACCTGTGTTGCATTTGCTGATGATACAACCATAATAAATTCAAGTCCAGACATGAATGATCTCATGCTAAAAAGTGCCGACTCTGTTTCACAAGCCAAACAATGGTTTACATCTAACAATTTGAAACTCAATGAAGAAAAGACTCAAAACCTAGTCTTTTCTACTAATCATAATATAACTAAGGGAAATAGCGCGAAACTGCTCGGTGTCACTATTGACGACAGACTAAATTGGTCGTCCCACGTCGCACAACTAAGTCAGAAACTATCGAGATCGGTATTTGTTCTACGTAATCTAACAAGAACGTTATCAATGGAGCCTCTAAAAATGAGCTATTTTGCGCTATTCCATTCACACATTAGTTATGGTACATTGCTGTGGGGTAATTCTTCTTACGCAGATAAAGTTTTCCGGCTACAAAAACGAGCAGTCAGAATAGTGGCCGGTGCTGGCTTCAGAGACCACTGCAAGCCTATTTTCAAAAATCTTAAAATAATGCCTCTTCCGTCTTTATATATTTATGTCACGTTATTAGAAATTTATAAAAATAAGATTCAATTTGCAACAAACGCTGAAGTTCATAAGTATGATACTAGAAATAGAAATGATTTTAGAACACCACGCTTCCGACTTTCGAAAACAACAAAAAATTCTTTGAATTTTAAATTGTTCAATTATCTACCGAATTATTTAAAATTCTTGCCTAATTTGAATACATTTAAGGGGATAATCAAAAAGCATTTGCTTATACATTGTTTTTATTCAGTTGAGGAATATATGCAAACCCCCTTTGAAATTATATCCCCTGTTAATTAATTATATATTTATACATAATTATATACTGAGAAATGCTTACCGTCATCACACTTTTATAAATTGATAATTGTTTGAGTTTTTACAAATTGTTTGTAAATTGTTCTTGTAGTTACTTATTTTTAGTGTGTCTTTTCATATTTTAATGTGTTTACAACTGCATGCCTTCGCAGTATGCATTCGATAACTCTATATTGTTATACTTATTTTATTGTTTTTCTTTGACTTGCCAAAAATGTTGTATTATGTAATTTGGTTAAATAAAATATCTATCTATCTATCTATCTATCAATGCAATTTCGTAATTAATAATTTTTTAGAGTGACCGCCATGCACAAATAAAGAGGGAAGTTCTGCGTAAATACCTTTACCGATGTTTTTACCACTGCTATAGAATAGATGAAAAGAAAATTTTTTTGATCAAATTTAAAATTTCCACGTTTCATGGCATTCTAAATCTATTTAAACGAAAAATTGGAAAAGTTTTTTGAAAAAATTTGTATTTTTTTACCAATACTATAGAATAGAACGAATAAATTTTTTTTTGCACAAATTTAAAATTTCCACGTTTTATGACATTCTAAGTCTATTTCAGAAGAAAAAAAATTAGAAAATTTTTTACCAACATTTTTGAAAAAAATAGAAATTTTTTAATCACTACTACACTTCCACTCCACTACGTGAATGTGGAATTGAAAATGTGAGACATGGCAATAATATTTGGCATATGCATCTATTATAGTTTTATTGAAAATGTACAGGATGGTCATCCCAGGAAATAATTCAACCACTGTGGACATTTGTAAAGGTGTCTACGCAAGCCTTCCATATTTGGCACCTGTTATTTAGTATTGAATTTTTGCTGTCGGATGACCACTCTGTATATTTTTTTGACCAAAAGTTATCGGGTTTTCTTTGTAATGATAGTGATAACTATATTCCGATTATTATTTTCAATGTCATTTCGGAATTAATATTTTTTAGAGTGATCGCCATACACAAATAAAGAGGGAAGTTTTCTTTACCGATTTTTTTAATGAAGCTTAAGACCTCCTCTATCTATTGAGATTGGTCTGACAATGAAAAAAGATTTCTTACTATGTCCGATTTAATTCTATTTGAGCAACGTTCACCCATGATGAATTGAAGATCAGTTGATGTCACATAACAACTTCTTTTTGTAATATTTAAAATAAAGTTAGAATCTGTCCTCAAAAAAATGATTTTTACTACGTCAGACTTAATTTTTTTTAAGCGCCACGCCCACGTTTTCCATAAATATAGTAAGATCAGAACACTTACATAACACACCTTAAATTTTTTATTTTTACAAATAAGTTTTTGATCGCCTTTATGCATTGCAATTTGTCTTCCATAGAGAAAATGCTTTTTACCAGATCCGAGTTAATTTTTTTAAACTTGGTTATAGAACATCCTGTATAAGAAAATGCATTATTCACGCATAGTTAATTCCTTACACTCTGCATCAATATCCAGACCAACATTCCACCTGTCAACTATAGCTTAAATTTTTCCTTTCTCCAACCAACCTCATTTTGTTTTAAAAAAGAACCAATCCACTTGTAAATTAAACTTTATTTTACTGTGAAATCGCGATTTGGCCACAGGCTAGGTAACTTACCCTAGCATTAGGATTTTAAGAAAAAAATACAATATGGAAAAGGATATGCAAGAACACCTGTTTCAAGCTATTTCAAGGGGACAACAGGTAATTTATGACAGGGCAAAATTACAAGCTGCGAACAGGGCCTGAGGTAGATTTCAAAATATGTAAATGAAACTTAGTAATGAAACTGAGAATACTCAAGACTAGAAAATTTTGTTTATCTAGAGGCTGCTTCATACATTGTATATCACAATCTGGATAGAGCAATAAGCTAGAATGTTGAAAAGCATTTTAGTTTATCATAGAGTAGGAAAATTTGAATTTGAGGCATGAATGAAAGTCTAACTGACAGATTTACTCATTTTGAGGGTCAAAATTATAATAGCAAATTAGGTTTACGTTGGTACCAGTGTAACCTATTGGTTATGTACGCATTTTATCGTTATTTATTTCTTCATATTCACGCAGTAAAGCGAAAAAAATTTGATGGTCGGTTTGTAACTATTTTTGTGCAGACGGTTACTCTGGAACAGTTCAAAATAATGACTTGAAATTTGGTCAATGTCTCAATTTTTTTTATAACATCTGCCACCCCCACTGCCAGATCCATTCCTTTATTAAAGGGGTTAAACAACATAAAATAAATTTGGTATAGTTTATCTAGTGTCACTTTGAAAATTATAAAAAAAGACTGACAAAGGAATGGTTCATAATACTAGCGATGGCATGAGCGTCGATCGACAATGTTTAGAATCACTTTTCAATTACAGGCATGATGTAAATTATTTATTTATAATAAATAATGCTAGTTTAATGAACAACCCCATGAATGATTCAAGAAAAGTAAATAAATATCATTTAACCTACAGCTATGCTACCGGCAACATTATGAATGAACCACGAGCAGGTAACGGACTTGTAATAGTGAGCCAGGTAAAAAATCGACTACTTTGGTTTGTGGTAAGCGCATAACATATGTGGGTAACTATATTCATATACGGGTATCTTCTGTAATATTCAGCACGGTCTCAGTGTTATTCTATCACAAGCAGGCTTTGTAATAATTTATCCTGGTGGCAACGCCTTAGACTGAATTTCTCAATTGAGTATAGAAATATTATACACCTACTTATGTGTTATAACGGAATTTGGAACTAAATTATATTTTGATCTTTCTGTTCAAGGGCTAGGGAGTAAATAGGGGTAAATAAGTAAAGCAAGCTAGTAAGAGTCTAGAAACTTGGGATTTGGTGTATGTACTAGAAACCAAGGTCTTATTTTTTTATAGTTTTAGTGTGTCTACGAGAACGCTCTCAAAACAATTTTTAGCCATCAATTTTCACCCACTTGTGCATGGTTCACAATTTGACAATTTTTATAGAAAAATCCAAAATGGCGTTTCTAAGATGGCTGACAATTCACTGTCACTTAATATCCGATTTTACTAAATATTGGTATCTGGGGATTTTTGAAGTCAAAGGTGATAAATATGTGATCGAAACTCAAAAATTCAAAATGGCGACATCAACATGACGGATCAGTTTTATCGTTTATCGTTTAAAAATCGGTATTTGAGGGTTTTTGAGGTTGCAGATTATAAATAATTAGTCGAAATTTAACAACTCAAAATGGCGTCATATGGCGGATACGTTTCGTAATTCATGGTCTGGTTCGTCTGGGGATTTTTGAGATCGCAGATTATAAATAGCTATTTACTCGAAATTCAACAATTCAAAATGGCTGCTTTAAGATGACGAATAGGTTTCGGCCCTCAAAACACCAAATTTTACTCATTGGGCGACCCACGCGTTTATTATTATTACTAACATTATTATCTTCTTTTTAGCGCATCTGGTTTCTACATGCGTGTTTTTTTAAAATTATTTATTTACATGAAAATTGAAAGGAATTCCAACGGCCTCTGTCTAATTGCAATTTCTTAACATGTACTCCTTAAACTTAATCATTATGTAAAAGTCAACCAACGCAGTCAAAACGTTTGGTTTGGTTCATTTCTACAGAAACTTCAATGCCGATATTGGATAATAAGGTCTAATTAACCGAGGGTCTGACTGAATTTTTTTTTCACAATTCTTAAAGCTCGAAAGCTGAAAATATCTAAGTACCAACTTCAGCTCAATTCCGACGAAATTTTTGAGAGCTCGACTTACTGTGGACTGGACGCAGAAAAATATAATAGGATCATCGCTGAGCAATTATACCGCAGTTTGTAAAAAATTACCATTTTTTTAAAATCAAGTCTAACATTTTCATTTGCCAATTTGCGAATATGCTGGTAATATGAATTATCATCGACAGCGTTAGAAGTTTGCTGGAAATTTCGTGGAGCAATATTCTACTACTCTCAGGTGTTAATCTTGATAAAACATGCAATTTTCAATGAATAAAAAAACCTGTAGGTATATGGGCTATGTAAATACACGTTTCTAAAAGTAGTAAATATTAGCTAGGTATGCATTCGTTAGAGCTGTGCAAATTTCCATATTTTAAGCTATTCACATATTGTTATACAAATACCTAACTTAGTTCAAGGAAACAATTTCAGTTGTTACGAGAATAAAAACTGGAAACAGGTATGGGAATGTGACTTTCTCAAGAAACCATAAGGTGGATGAGAATCTTTATTTTAAAATATTCCTATAAAATTGTACAGAAATAACATAATGGTTTGTGTAGCCGATGCAAAAATGTATTCAAAGAAATACCATTGAATATTCTTCCACCTAATCAAATTTATATTAAGAAACAAGGTCTAATTCCTTGTCACTTGCCGCTAGATAGGAAAAAGTAAAATAGAAATTTGATTTCAAATTTTTAGTCGTTCGTGCGTCTGTCCATTCGTCTGCCCGCTCTTCCATCCATCCATCTTTTACTACCCTCTAGCTTTTAAACTATAAATGCTATATGCATGGAACATGCATCAATTATGTAAAATAAAGACGTAAAGCCGGAGTCGGTGGTATTTTCAAAAAATAGTAGCAAAATACGAAGACTTCGAATATACACGTGTCATAATGAAGTCATCTTATTTTTTCAAAATTTGAAACATGCGTTAATGATAAAACAAAATGTATAGAATTTAGCTGATACTCCTTTCATTTTCTAAGGCACAAGACTCAAAAATTCGGATCCTGCGATTCGGATAAAGTCTCCTATACTTGCTTTTACTATTACTGAGATATACCGCAAGTATACCATTACTATAATAAAACATTTTGTATCGATAACAATATACTTTTCTTTATCAATAACGGTACACTTATTATTGAACTGTTATCAAATTTCAAATTGACATTTGTACGATGTTTCATTATTTCCCGTGCTTGCTCAACTCCTTACACTCAGTTCTAATTCTTGAATTACCGATATTCTGGTAAAAATAGCAAAAATGTATTTACTATTTTCCAAAATAACCCTGTATACATCTGACATATATTTAAGTGTTAAGAGTTTTTTGTGAAGAGTTGAGTATATTGCGCGAAACGAAATCGCGTATATTATTATATATTTTTTTTAATTTCTTTTTTTTCGAGATCTAAGTATACATTAAACAATATTTTTCAAAGGATTTTGTTTATATTTTATTATTGGGCGCGTACTTACCTTTTTTTATAAACGTTACTTGAGAATATTTGGTTTTTTCAAATATCTCAGTATCCGCTCGATCGATCTTGTTCAGACAGTTACAACAAAAAAACCGCATGACCGTATCTTGCTCCGGTTTACGATGTTGAAGGACAATAATTTCACCATATACGCGCAGACACCAACCAGAAAATGGCTTAAACAATTCCTAGGATATCAAAACGTGAAAATCTGTTAAAAATCCCGATACAAACTTAGTTGTTGCTAAACCACAGACAAGTTAGTAAAAAAAACAGAGCAGTTACAGACAGACAAGCTGACGGAATTAAAAGACCTTCATTATTTTCCCTTCGATAAGCGAAGGAAGAAAAAATTCAAATAAATCTGATGGTAAAATTTTTAGGGTAAAGGCTTCCCTCTTCAAAGAGCTATCATTAAAATCAATTTCTTGCAGAATAAACCAATTAAAATAAACTTTCGTTAGCGAAACTAAGCGCCCTCGCGCTGAGAAAATGACAAAACAATTCAAGACCAAAGAACAAACTACATTAAAAATCAGAGAGTGTTGTGGTTCTTTCTAGGTTTCATATCCCTTTTTATCTGGATAAAATTTTTACTTGCAACTGGATGACGACTATTAATGAGACTACATTGTGAACAATAAATCATTTTCTGCGTTATAAATTCATGTTGAGATAGCCAACTCTTCAGGATAAAATAGATTCTGCCGAAGTTTATTAGAATATATTAGAAATACTAAATCTTACAAATGAATATCAATTTTCAAGTGTAGAATTAAGTTTTCATCATTTTCAGCTACCGGATACCTTTGCTGTAATTAGATTCACATCTCTCCTGAAATGTTCTTATAGTTATAAACGATAAACGGCATCGAAATCGAGCGATTCTGAAAACAAATATCTAAATTAGATTTTGTAAAACAATTTCATCTCGAAATCTTTTCGTAATTATTCGGATCCCAAATAACTGAGAGTTATCAAGCTTAAACATATTCCTCATTTGCGAGATCTTCCGTAAAAACTTTTAGAGTAGACCATCGATTTCAAATATCCTTAAACCCTTTTGTAGCTTATAAAAATCGGCATAATTTTGGAAGAAATATTTTTTTACACGATCGATATAAAACGAGATAGATATCCCCGAGGGTCCTGAGAAAATGCATGGATATTTAAAAAAGTTAATATGTTGAAATTTAATTATTATTTTGTACCATAACATCTAGAAACAATTCTCATCATTTACCCATCAGGATTTAATTTCTTTCTTCCGTTCGACTTCAATATTCTGTATTGAAATTCAGATATTCAAAGTTTGTCACAATAGAATGCAACCGACTTTTTTGTCAGTTTTATGAGTACTTACAGACCTTTAAATCTATGCGATTTTCATATCCATGCCTCTCGCAGTTTTTCAATTATTTTTAAGCAATCTTAAATTTGTCAATCAATATTTTTGAAAACTACCGATTTCTTTGTATGTCTTTCCCCAGTTCGTTTATATAAGTAAAGATCTATTTCACAGCATTTTCTTTCATGTCCTTGATCGTTTGATTTTTCAACCACTTCTATGTACCTTTCTTCTTACGCTGCAGTTAAACGCAACCACTTAGACCCACCTGGCAAAAAACTGAGGCTTTTCTTTACTGTAGGCTACAAATTATTATTTCTTTCGTGCCCGAGACGGTTTGCAACTTAGCCCCTTATCTTTTATGTTATTAGAGGCAGATGGTATGAAAAGTGAGGAAGAATAACAGCCAGCAAATGACTCCACTGCAGGGACAAGTTGCGTACCCCATGTTTAAAACTTCAACCATTTCTTAAGTACTTCAAGTACTTATTTGTCTTAATTTATGTGTTTTCTTTCTGTTTTTACAAGTGCTTCACATAATATGTACATCATATTGCAGTCCTCCCTGGCAGTCATAGATTTAGGTATCTCAAGTGAAGCATGATATGGAGATAAAGCTATAAACAAAATTTACCGGTTTAAGAAGCTTATACTTTTCGGCTTTGACAGCTCCTGGGAAGACGCCACTAAACGCACTCGAAAACAAAAGTAAAAATATCAATTACCTTAATAATCCAATGTTGCAGTGTAAGATTTCGGGCCGGTTGCTTTTATTTATAAGCAAACAAGCTAGGCGCATTATCCATTCATTTTTTGCAAATTAGTTTTGGACATAAACATACCGTTACCGACTTTCCTAAAGAACACCTATCTAGTAAAGCAAAACTGTTTAAACTATCTTACCTCCTATCCAAAAACTCGTTGTTTTTCATAATAAACCCTGTTCATTTTATAAAATCCAAGAACCATCATTCACAATCACAAGACGTTCAGAATATTAATCCAAATTCCACACACCTTTGCTTTTATACCACTCAACACTTAAACCAATTTTTGTATCACAAACGCAACCCAAATCCTGTAGGCCGTATTGGGTAATAGGCTTTTTGATTTTCACAATTTTTTATATCACAGAAACGTTACGTCTCACTGACTCACCTCGACACTGCGGTACTATTCTTAACTTACGGGTGACCTTGAAGTGGTCGGTCAGCGACAGGTACCGGTACCAACGAGGGTTAGATGATGACTGAAGAACCAGTACTCTTAAGAAACCTGAAATGCCTCGACGGACAGGCCAGGACTCGACCCACAAGGAGCTGCTCACTTTCAGGTCACCAGTTATTTACTTTAAGGCGATGCATTGCGAGTGTAGTTTGTATATATACCTTCTTAATATACTCATAGCTATTTTCGGAATGTATATAGAAGACGAATATTACTTTGTTCTTACTTTATGACTTCTAAAAAGTGTTTTTTGGTGGCACCAAAGTTTAAAATATTTGGAGAGTAGCGTCTCTTTCAATATAAAACAATTCTATTCTTTTCCTCTGGTTAGATCATATTTACTAACATCTGGTTTACAAAGCATGTACTCTGCCGAATATTATATCAATAAGATAAACAAAAATACCCTGAACTTTCTGTATTTTATGCCGGTTACGGAAAACGAAGTAACTAAAATTGTTAAGCAGTTAAAACCTAAAGAATCATTTGGATGGGACGAAATTCCAATTACATTAATAAGAGAACATCTCAGCTTTAAAGAAACCATTAACACATATCGTAAACTTATCACTTTCCCAAGGGATATTTCCAGATAAGTTCAGAATAGCAACTATTAAGCCCCTTTATAAAAAAGGCAACAAACATAATATTTCAAATTATAGACCTATTTCACTCTTGCCAACAATTTCTAAAATATTAGAAGCAGTAGCAAAAAAACAGTTAGTAAACTATCTAGAAAAATTTTAAATTTTAACAGCATTTTAGTTGGATTCAAAAATGACTGTAGCACATCTGACGCCGCATTTAAACTAATAAATTATGTTAATAATATTCTAGAAAATAAACATATTCCTATGGGCATCTTCTGCGACTTGTCTAAGGCTTTTCACTGTGTAGACCACATTATCTTACTAATGAAGCTCAATTACTACGGAATACGCGGTACACCACTTCTGTGGTTTAACTCGTATTTAAAACATAGATCAGCACATGTCAGACTTTATGACGAATCTCGGGGAGTTGGAAAAACCGTTATTACGGAAGCAAAAGATATCAAATCTGGAGTGCCACAGGGGTCCATATCGGGTCCAGTATTATTTTTAATATATATAAATGATCTTGTTGATAACTTCCCTTCGTTACAATTTTCGCTGTTCGCTGATAATACCAGTATCATAGTGAATGATGATAACTTGGTCGGCCTTAAAGTTAAAAGCGAAGAGGCAATGAATGGTATTACAAACTGGTTTCAAGCTAATAAACTGCTCTTAAATGTTGAGAAAACAATGAATATAACATTTGAAAAATCACGCGCACCAATACGAGATATAAATATTCAAACAGATCTAGGTCAAATAGCATTGGTAACTGACACTAAATTCTTAGGAATATATATTGATAAATCGTTAAATTGGTCGACACATATTTTTGATTTAAATAAAAAACTTGGACATGCAATTTATGCAATAAAGAATATCAAAGAAAATATCAGCGTTGCAGCGGCACTATCTGTGTATTTTGCATACTTTCAAAGCATACTGCAATTTGGTGTAGAATTTTGAGGAAACGCAACACGTCTTGAAAAAAATTTAATCACACAAAAATGTGCTATACGAGCAATTTGTGGTATGCGCCCGAGAGAGTCCTGTAGAACGGCGTTTAAAAACTTACGTATACCCACTGTAGTCAATCTCTAGATATATAAATTAACCATAATGATTTACAGACAACGGATCGCAATATCGACGGCCACTGATATTCATGATTAAAATACCAGATCTAATTCAAACTAATTGCACCAAATTATAGATTTCTCACAAATAGGAAAGGACCTCTATACTCCGGAGTAAAAGTTTATAATCACCTACCAAATTCTATCACTGGCATAAATAACCCAAACTTATTCAAAATTAGACTCAAGAAAGCTTTAAATAATTACGTGTTCTATAACCTAGAAGAATACTTCACTACAAAATTTCATCCATAAAAGGTTTTCAAAGGGTTTACTTCCAAACTTTTTTCTATGCATTGTATATTTATGTTTGAATTTATTTAAGTAAGTACATTGTATATTCATTATAAATGAACGTATTTAAGTAAATGCACTTTCCCTTATGCCTTGATTAAGGCGCACTATGTTAGGTATGTAACTATACGAGCATATTGTATTATTATTGTTATGTAACATTAATTATTGGGAAATAAATCTAATCTAATCTATATTACAATAGATTTTTATTTTTTAACCTAGGTATCTACTTTCCTTAGGGCATGCGTTTCAAAAACACATTGACACTGATCAATGCTTTCTAAGGTATTAGTGACTAAAGTGCCCTGAACGCAGGTTTTCACATTATCGGAAACTATTTTTTGTTTCAAATGTCCGCGTACTTGTTTGCGAATCCAATTTTTCTTAAACTAAACCGTTTAAGGAAGAGGCCACTAAAAATTATGAAATAATATTTCACTAGATCGTCTGGTTACCTAAACCAAATAACTAAATAAATATTTTTGATTCACTGCTTGACTGTGACTTTGTAAGTCGAAACTGCAGTCGCAATTTTTATAAATACATAGTGATAGAAAATATAGTAGTCTGTTCTATTTAGCTATTTGTGCAAGATTATTGACTACCACAGATAGCTGGGGAGCTGGTGGCAGAAATTTTTATATGATCTTATTGTGTGACTGAAATTGAAAAGTGTAATGAAAAAATCATTTTAGTCATTGCGGCGTTGCTGATTTTTTAATTAACAGTAAATTAAACATGCAATAAAAAAACGCTCCTATACGATTTTGTTGTGTCAGCCACTTGTTTTAAACGTTGCTGTCAATATGACATTAATATAAATGCAGTCAGCTGAAATGCATATGTCTGCGTTTTTTGCTTTGATTTTTTTAAATTAATTTAATGATATACTAAAAATTAAGTGATTTTATTGTCGGTGTAGATACCCTATATCCTCACACCGGATAACTTCCTGGAGGAGGTCAGCCAGGAAGGTGGACGAAGATCACAGGGGCATGGAGAACCATTTTGAAAATAAAGGAGGAGGAGGAGGAGGATTTGTACATAAGAACGTAGATCGTATAGTTGCCATCGAAGAAAACAAAATGACCAGTGTCCCGAAGTGAAACGGAAGCAGTTCCGGGGCACGTGAAAACACATTTATTTAACGTCTGCCAAGAGATGAGCTATACCCAACATGGACATTCTGCGGAACCTCTTCTCGTGAGAGTAGGTATTATTTGTTTTGCCTAATATTTAATAGACAAGAGATCGACTACTTTACATCCACTTCAAAGGATGCAATATTCTCTATGCAATACCCGCCTAACATTTCATAGCTTCTACGTATGCACTGCTAACAAACCATTAGAGGGTAGGGCAATGTTGCTGTACTTCCCTGGAGGCACCTTTCCAAGTACTGACCGAAATTAGCATTGCTTCACGTTTCATATCGAAATACAAGTATAATCAAGACGCATCCACATTTGCGGAATAACATATATGGCATAATAACAAAGATACTAGAGCACCCTTTATCAAAGGGTCCTGGATTTTTCAATGTTTAATCCCCTTCCGAACAGCCTTGGCTTTGGATTGGGGGTTGTTTACTATATGTGTTGTAGAACATCTCAAAAGAAGTAATTACTCAGAACTGAAAATTACGAGCTTATGTGCTTATTACATACAAACAAAATTACAAAAACCCAGTTTCGGTAAAATGAAAATTTTTTATATTTCATTTTTTAAATGTTCCTAATATTCATTTATAACTCAAGCCGGTCCTGGCGCTAAACATCAAGCAAAACTCAAGTTATCTGCTAGTTTGTTAAAAAGCGGTTCCATTCTGTTGTAAATTGGGAATTCAGAATGAATTTGTGTTTTGTAATGGGCGTTTAATAGTTTTTCTTGGCTTTTGAAAAGTCATGTGATGTCTTTTTTTTAAGCTGGCGAAAAAGGCGAATACACTCAGTATGACAATCGCATTATTTAACACCCAGTTTGAACTTGTTTTTTACTGTATTTAAATTCCATGCAAGGCGACATAACATAATATTCTGGAATGTAGCTTTAATATATTGATAGTTCTGCAGGAAAGATTTATTTAAATTTACAATTTTAATACAATAATCTGCCAACCGTCATTTTTACGGTGTCGTCTTAGTTGCGGAGATCTCATTTGCATACATAGTAAAAACTGGTACCATTTGCGTACAAATGATGCGGATAGAGGTATCGCTGTTATTTTAAAAATAAATTGCGAAAACGGCGCAAATGCTTCTCGCCCTTCTCGGACACCACTTACTGACTTTCAACGGACGACCTTGACCTACCTCAAAATGTTGCAAACAAAATATCATTTGTACGCAAATGATACTAATTTTTGCTATGTATGCAAATAAGACGCAACCGTTTTTACTAACCCATTTTCGTGTACATTATTTTAAACTCTTATAGTTTAGCACTATTACACAGCCATAGTACAGGAGCCAGCCGTGCAATTACCAGACTCATTTTTATCAGCTGAAGACATTATTAATCATATTCCTTAGAGCATGGCAAATAACAAAAATGATATGAGAAATTTTCTTAGTAGTGGAAACCTCATTAAACAACTCGAACTGTTTTACAGTTGCTGCAAGTCTTTGTATCAAGTGAATAATTTTTCTCTCGATTACTTACCACTCAATGAATACAAACATACGATTGGCACACATCTCGGTTGGTGCAGGTCCAAAGGCAGACATACTAAACTTGTAAGCTATGTCATTGGACATGACAACAAGCGTTAAGTTGATTTCTTTGTTAACTATTAACTGCCACTTAGTAATTACAATAATACGATCAGCATATATCCCGGTTAGTGACTTTAGAATCTAATATAACATCTAAAAACTATATTATATTGTGGCGTTGTTTTGAGAGGTTTTCACTCGATATTAAAATATTGCCCAGGTGTTCAAGTGTGGGCCACCCTACGAGCGACGTGGTTAGCATCACTGGTGTAATCTGGCTAGCACAGTAAAGATACGGAGAGCAAAAGGGCATGGAGTTCAAGGCTTGGACGCCATTGATTACTTAGGGTAATCAAAGAAAATTAAAGATAAAGATAAACAAAAGACAAAAGTTACATATATACAATAGTACTATATTACAAAAATATTATATTACAAAAAAGTGAAGAGCTATCACAGCATCAGCGATACTGTATAGCAAAATATCACACAGAAATATATACAAAATACTATATTACAATAACCGAAGTTCAAGATAAGCTTGAGACTTTTACGAGAGCCAAATTAAATATATTACAAAAGAGATGACTCGTAAATTGTCTCAATTATTAAACAAAAGTATATATTACAAGACGATAAAATACTATATTACAAGTTACACTATATTACAAATTTGCTCAACCGCAAAATAAACTTGAGGTGTTTACGAGAACCAAAATAAACTACAAGAGATACGTCTCGTAACTTTTACCTCAATAATAAAATCATATATTACAACAAAATTAAATAAACTTGAGATCTTTTACGAGAGACAAAATAACTATATTACAAAAGATAAGTCTCGTAAATTTATCTCAAAATTTATAAACATTAGACACTCTCGTTACAACAAAAATTGCACCACGACTTACTGTATCAACAATAAAAGTGCATTATAGTACTACAATAAGATATTAATCATAAGGAAGCACGACAAAAGCAACTACGAAACAATACTACGGCGAAGTATTTGCGACAACGAATTCAAGATATAAGCAACTACGAATTAATATACAACAATGGATTTAATTATAACAACGGATTTAAAATGTAATCTAACCAAAAATATAACAGATTTAGCTTAAATCTAATATTTTAAATTTAGACACTTTTAACTCTTATAACTCAACGATCATGTGAAAATAATCCCTTTTATTGGTAACAATGAAAAGTACTTATCTTTCATTTTGTTATCCTGATCCAGGAAATTCCTAGATACGGTCCTGCTCTCCGATGATTGTGGATTATGGTTTCACATGTGGCTGCCTTAATCCCAATTTGAAGTTATAAAATCGTAGAAACGTTCGCATATTTGTCGCCAAGACAAAATGAAGAAAATCTCTTCGCCCAGAATGTTTTCGTATATTCCAATTCAAAATGTAGTATAGAAAGGTTGACTTCAAATGAATATTACTGGCTTAGTAGAAAACGTAGTAAGTCTTAAAACTTGAATGTAAATAATCTTGCTCAAAGCAAATAATGTAGCGTGGAAATACTTAGACGTTAACAGCATTAGACGTAATTAAATTTGATTAAGAAGTAATTCTTTATAAGAAAATACTTATCAAAAAAAATTTATAAAAAAAATCGTTTATGAGAAAGTTATAAGAAAAACCTAAAACAATATTTCAAATGTTAGACGGTATTTGCCGGTATAATAATTAAAACCTTACTTCATCTGATCATCACGAGGTTTTTCAAATTCTATTATCCCCTTTACAGGTCAAACGAAATTATAAATACGTCTTATTAGTTCAATGGTTCAACGAGAAAGAGTTTTACCCGGCGTTATTTAGTTGAAATATCATTCCTCGAGCGCTATCTAGTATTTGCTAGCGTTAACTCTGACAGATGACGTACGTTCATCATGGTATAAGAAGTAAGTGCACTCTATTTGTACTAAGGTTTGTGGGAATAATATTTCCGATAACTTATAATTTTTCTAATAAATATTAACAGTGTAACGAAGGATGCTATCGAGCATACCGAACGTTACAATATCATACGTGGACCTGTGTGATAGTAGTGTGAAAGTTTTATTATTATTTTAGTTTAGCCTATTTCTAGGCAGCAAACTGTGTATCATACACGAGGTCCCTAACGTTACTCAAGTGCTTGTATCTTGTTATCAGTTGGTGTCATCGGCAAGCATTATAAGTTTGGTCCTTGGATTACACTATGTCAGATCATTTACACGATCAAGAAAAGAGTAGGCCTCAGGACCAATCTTTGAGGTACACCCTATTTAATATAGGGTAAGCTAGGAGAACGCTTTCATCTCTAACTGCATGTTGTCTGTGGGAATGATATGAGGATATAAGTTGACATCGTTTCATGTTACTGAATATACGATGTTTATATTTATTCAGAATAACATGCTTCTTTACTACTATTCTCCATTTTATTGTTTCTTAATTATGTTATTAATAAAGTGAAAGATATCGTCGTTTGTGGATTTATTAAGGTGGCCATTCCCTAGAAAGAGACAACCGATGGGGAAATATTTGTTATTTTTGGCCATAACTTTTTATTCTTAGTACGCATATTTGAAAAAACTGCAAGATTACCTAAGTAGAACCATAACAAGACTATTACTATGAATGTTCACTCATTAATTTCAGTGGTTTGCAAAATAGTTGGATTTAAATGTAAAAATTGTGCTCTGTTTTGCGAACGACTGGAATTATTGAGTGAAAATTTATAGCAATAGTCTTGTTATGGTTCTACTTAGGTAGCCTTATAATTTTTTTTAATATACGTACCAATAAAAAAAAGTTATGGCCAAAAATAATAAATATCTCCTTATCGGATGTCTCTTTCTAAGGAATGGCCACCTTAAACCTAAATTCAAACTGACTAGGATAGATGTGGTTGGACAGATTCCTAGTTAGGTACATTTTACGGAATTTTAGTATAAGCCTGTTTTATTAAGGTTTTGGTAGAGTGTTATTACTTGCAAGAAGGTAATCAAACTATATTCGGTTCCAAGATACAGTATGCACCAACAATAATCAGGGCGTGGATACGCACGTGATCGACAACCAACCTACCTACTTTTTCATTTATTTATAGATTAATAATAACACATTACAAGGTAAAGGCTTTAAGAGCTCATCAAATTCACAAATAAGTTGGGCTTTCATTCTGCGTATTTCGTACATAACTAAGAAAATGTTCTGTTCTTCTTATTCGCAATGTCTTAACAGACGTCTTGTGATTTACGTAATGTTCTAAATATAATTGAGCTCTCTTTGCTGTATAGAATGTCCAACAGCTGCGCGTCATCTATCACGCTTTCCTATAAATGCTCAGTTACACCAAGGCTATTTCCCAATTAACAAAATAAATGAATAAAGGAAGTATTTGTTCATAACTGTCATACACCCAGATTAGTAAAGTTCAGACGTCCAGTGTGAATCACCCTGTACATGATACTTCCTTATCGCACGATGATTGTTTCCAAATTGTCGTTACTAATAAGACTTAATTTAATAGTCTAATAACCAATTAGCAGTTATAATATTGAAACATTTCAAGGTTTTTATTTAATCAGACCGCAGTCAATAAGTTATTAGAAACCGGAATATAATTAGCCAGCTGTGTGATATTTGATTTTTCTTAAACACCGATTCCAACTGAAAACACTACAGTTAGATAATTAAGTTCAAACTACATATTTTCTAAAGGTAATAGGGAATAACTACGGTGAGGATTTCCACAAAACTAACGATTCAAATTTAGTCTTCCTGTTGCTCTAATTATTACATATACATTATGATAAGATTGGTTGAGTGGAAGTGCAAAACTGTCTCGAACACAAATTTAAACTCTGCCTTCGACAGTAGGACATTCTTAAACGATGGTGGATATTCAGGAGTTTAATATTGTTAAAATCTGTGTTTTTCTTAACGAAATTTACCAACATGGATAGTGATAGGTACCAAATTCTCGATATCTTTTTCACCATGGATACAATGGAAGCAGCTAGTAGGGTGGCGTTGGATTTCCTTCAACATTCAGTGAGGAAGAAATAAGAATATGCACATAGACGTTTCATGGATTATTGTCGAGCTAAAAATATATTTTTTTCACAACCTGTTGTAATTGCATACTACAAAAGCTAAATCATTAATATAATGGACGAATTACTCAATGCTGAGATCGACGTTGTTAAAAATAATTATGTCTTGTTCAAATGCAAGTCGGATAGGTATAAAGCGAAAAAAATCGTTCCAAGTCATAAGGAACAAGCGCAACAATCATTTTAGAAGTATTGTTGGAAGTACTTGGAAAATATTAGAATTTTACTTATGTTAGGGGAGATACAGATATTTTGCCTTATAGGTTTCGTTATTTTTGAAAACGCTGGTTGCTTATTCGACTTTAGAATGTGTATTAAAATCGATAAAATTCCAGCACTTTGGAAAAGGCTGCAGCTTGATTATTGAGTTTATAACGATAATCTAGACTGTTTTTAAGGGAAGGGTTTTCAGAAGAATATTTGGCATGGTATTTGGTCCAAATGTTTTATTATTTGGCATTATTTTTATATATTTTTTTATTTCTGTGAGATTGTATTAATTTTTGGGAGGTGATTTGAAGAAATGGAGTGGTGGGTTATGTTTGGGAAATGTTGTCGAGGAAACGAGATGAGTTTGGTGGACTTGCGTTTATTAGTTGGAGCCTAAAGATAACTCTCTAACCCAATAATTCGCTAAGTGTCATCTTCCTATTAATGTTTTCGACCATTTTTCGAACATGTTTCATAGGATCGTAGTTTTTCGAAAAAGATGTTTGTAATAGCATTCAACGTATAGTATAGATGGGTTAAATTAAGATAAATATTCCTGTGAAAAAATAATGTTCTAGTTCTAATAACCCAATGCTACATATTCTTAGCCCTGAAATCATACTTTTCAGATTTCCTGAGTAAAAGTATACTCAATTTTTTATAATTAAAAATAAACAAATAGAATTACATGGGAATATAAAAAGTATTGTTGGAAGTGTAATGATTTGAGAGGCAGCTAATACGAAAATATTAGTAACAGAAATAGACCGTTTAATAGTATTTTGTAGAAAATCGAAGTTGGAGAGACCTTGAAATGATAAGGGCAATGATTAGCATGGAGCAGAAGGTAAGTAGTGAACGAAATTGTAAGTTTCAATATTATTTGAGAACATAAAATACACAATAGTAGGCCAGAAATTGGAAAAAGTTGCGATTAATGATTATAAAACAACGCATACAATACTGGAAAACGCTGTTGTCTTCCCAAAATTGCAATTCTTACATTTTCCATTTAAATCTTTCCAGAGCAAAAAACACATAAAATTTTGTGCAAAGAAGATATTTCTCTTTTAAGAGCATGTATAGCAGTGTTAGAAATAATAATAAAAATTCAGTGCCACGAAGTTTTTTGAAGGTGGAATATTCACAAAAATATAAACATTTATAACGGATTTCATAATTTACAAGTCATGTATGTACTTAGTTATCACGTATATTCTAAATATGATATTATAAAAGCAAATATAAAAGTGGTATTAAATTATTATTTGATACCAGCATATCAACGAAAGTTTGTCCTTAGCTAAATTCAAAATATACAAAACTATAATTTATAATTCCCTATTCGGGAAACATTTTGAATTAATCAGAAATAAAGTTACTTTGGTAATCCTGAAAGGAAAAACAACTATTTAGAACATAAATACTTTATATTTTACATCTATAACTGTGTTATAATATTAATGCAGCTGTTTCCATGCTTGTTTTTGAAAGAAGTACGATCACCTCTGAAATTAAAGGGTATAATTTGAACACAAAACTACAAAATAAGTAGGTTTCTACTAACAGAAGGACTTGTAGTATAACTGTTTCTGTTTGTTACGGGATATATTATTGTTAAACCTTTCAAAAGTAAACAATTGTTTGGGCCGTGTTTTTATTCCACCAAACCGATTTCTTGTGAACATTGGAAGTTTTTTCCGGCTCAGTTTCGTAATTACAGCACCTGTTTTCATAAAGGCAGGGGCGGCCTATATTATCGTACCTAATTAAAATATGCCTATAAAAAGTATCACCTGGCCCTTCTGACTTCTGGGCAAGAGTTTCAAATCATTAACTTTAGACATACATTTACTCAGACCTTGTAATATCGTGATACCGTAAGCTTTTAAAAAAATTAGCATTGAAAGACAAGGAATGTGTTTAATTATTGCAGATGATTTGGAATTCCGTAATCACACTGAGAGCATAGAGATCAGCTCGGAGCTTGCAGAGGCGTGCCGTGCCGGATTCAACAATTCGAGAGCCAATTATTATACCCTTCGCAATTACGAAACCTAGAGTCACTAATAAAATAAATAACACTAAACTGTTTTTCACGTTTTCACATATATTACGTCAACATGACGTTTCGCTAAAACATTATCTTCATCAGATGACTTCAGAAACGGTTAAGAAAACATCTTAAGATGATCGCACTACTACACTATTTACAAACTGAACTTATTGGACCTTAAATACATGACACTGAATTACCTAAAAACTAATTTGCATACAATTATAATAATTTACCGATAATATAAAATATACTACTAAGAAATGGAATTAAAATAGATTTACAAGTGTAATGTGTAATTGATCGTTAAGTAAAATATTACAGTTTTTATACCTATTAATTTCTAAGCTCTTAAGTAACGACAACTTTGATCCCTTACTAGCTTCAAAATTGTCGTTAAATAAGTGCTTTTCTTCCAAAAGGTGATTTGCAATGGTAGAATTATTTTTATTATTCAAAAAAGATTTTTCATGTTCCATTATCCGTTTTTAAAAATTTCTACCTGTTTGTCCCACATGTATCTTAGGGCAAGGCCCACAAGTTAGCTTATAAACTCCCGACAATTCTTCCTTTTTATTCTTATCTTTATTGTTTTTCATAACAGAGAAGTATTATTAGTTTTATAAGCTATATTTAGAGCTTGCTTCTTTAAAAATGTACATTAACATTCATTGGCGACCCGTCAGAATAGATTAGTACATTTTTAAAGAAGCAGGGTCGGAATATAGCTTATAGAACCAATAATACTTTAGGCTCTATTATTAAAAACAATAACGATAAGAATAAAAAAGAAGAATTGTCGGGAGTGTATAAGCAAACTTGTGGGGCTTGCCCTAAGATATATGTGGGACAAACAAGTAGACATTTAAAAAAACGTGTAATAGAACATAAAAAATCTTTTTTGAATAATAAAAATAATTCTACCTTTGCAAATCACCTTTCGAAAGAAAACCACTTATTTAACGACAATTTTGATATCCTTCATACAGCTAATAAGGGATCTAAGTTGTCGTTACTTGAGAGCTTAGAAATTAATAGGTATAAAAATTGTAATATTTTACTTAACGATCAATTAGACATAAATAATTCTCCACTTGTAAATCTATTTTAATTCCATTTCTTACTAGTATATTTTATATTATCAGTAAATAATTACAATTGTATGCAAACTAGTTTTCAGGTAATTCAACGTCATGTATTTAAGGTTCAATAGGTTCAACTTGTAAGTAGTGTAGTACTGCGCTCATCGATGAAGCTAATGTTTTAGCGAGACGATCGTCATGTCGTAATATATGTGAAAATGTTAAAAACAGTTTAGTGTTTTTTATTTTATTATTGATAATGGATTTTCACCAAATAAAGATCGAGTCTATCAACTATATAAAAACCTAGAGTATTTTGCATTTGACCGGCACATTTCTAAAACCGGTAATATCGGTCGCAGAGGGAAAAAAATTATATCGCTGTATTGGTGATTAAATTTTGAACAATTTTCAAAATGTCCGTCTGTCTGTCCGATTGTATTGAAATTTGAACAGTAAGTTAGCAAGAGGAAGAACCCTATTGTATTTTATCAAAATTGATCAATAAATAAAGAATCCGTAAATGTAGTTACCACTATTAATTTAAAGAAGACCTGATAACTTTTGGTCAAAAAAATATACAGAGAGGTCATCCGACAGCAAGAATTCAATATTAAATAAAAGGTGTGAAGTATGGAAGGCTTGCGTAAATACCTTCACAAATTTATGCCATGGTTGAATTATTTCCTAGGATTAATATTTTTAAATAAAACTATAATAGGTGTCTTCTTTGCCAATTGTTTTAACTATACGCCAAATATTATTGCAATCTGTCACATTCTCAGTTGCACATTCACCTAGTGGAGTGGAAGTCTAGTAGTGGTTAAAATTATAATTTCTTTTAATAGGTTTAGAATGTCATAAAACGTGGGAATGTTAAATTTGAGCGAAGAAAAATGTTTTAATTATCTATTCCCTTTAGACGGTACCCCCTGTATATTATCCAAACCATTTCTTCGATCGCAGTAGCGTCAACTACTTACCAAAGAGTGCTCTCCGTCAATTAATTCTTTAGTTAATGCACTAACAGACCGACGCATAGACGGACTGACAGAATAGAAAACCATATATTTTCGTAATGTACATGATCTAAATCGTGAAAATCTGAAGAAATCTCGGAGGGTGATTTTTTCTTGAATACAATACTTCCCTTCGGTACGCGAGGGAAGTAAAAGTTATTATTTAACTTTAAAAAAATATATCTATTTTCTTACGTTTTGTAATTAACCAAAAAATATCTATAACGAAAATAATCCTACCCGTCTGGGGCGAGTTGTCAAGAAAATTTAGAAAAAAAAATTAAATATTTAGGGAAAATTTTAAAGTTTTGAAATGAATAGTATTACACTGTAATACCGACTGTGCATAAGTTTCAATAATGTTTATAAACTTAAAAGTAATAAATTTGTCAGAAATGCCTACCGGTTTAATTAAACTCGCTATTTATTTATGATAAAAGTGCGAAAGGTGTCGTATAGAATATGCAACAATTATATAAGAAGTGTAGTAAATCGGTGAAGAGTATAATGGTTATTTTCTTGTACTATACGTCCATCACTTTCTTATTTAAGTCCATGGCATACAGTGAAAAGAATAATTTTGCAAAACTGGTATCTTGAAAACGGATATGATATACAAAGATGGCTATGTAAAATAGTTATTTTAAACAAGGGCAGTAACTGCATTTTTCAGTCGGCAATTTATCAAGGAAAAATAGCAACTAACGCGCATGACGTTTATATTTTTTTTAAATAGAATCGGAAGAGAAAGATAAATAAAAATTATTAAATTGTTGAATTCGTCTTGTGATTTTCTTTGTTTTTATAAGCAGAATTAACTAGACTCAGAGTCTAATCAATATTAGAGATTGCTTCACTAATATACTGGAGCCTTTGTTTGTTATTGTTCTTGTTCAACATTCTAAAATTTACTTTTACAAGGAAAACCTAAGCTCTGAGGATGTCATAAACTAAAGACAAAACGTCGATTTGTTAAAAATTGTTTTTTTTTCTAATATTAGCCACGCTACAACTATTATACTAATGCAAGATATTAAAAATACAAAGCATAAAAAACTTTAGGTTTAAGAAGTGAAGTTTAATAAACAATGTACCTTGCTGTCTATAAGCAAACATCATTACATATCATTATTGGTATAATTCAATATAATTTGTGACTGAAATTAACAACAAAGTTTACAAAAATGCCTGTATCAATATCGGAATCGGTAACTTAAAGGTTAAAATGTGTCTATTTTGAACTTTGGACATATCTAACAAAACAGGTTCGAACCCCACACAGCGGAATAATTTTTCGTATGTAATATTCCTAGTGCCTAGAATTTTTTCGGTAAAATTTTGTTGAAAGCGTAGTTGCCTAGTAATATAAGAGTGTAAACATAAAACATCTTTATTATTTATTTTTACAATTCATCATTTATGTAACATAAAGATGTATTTCCAAAGCGATGCATCAGGTAAAAAAAAGTAGCTATGCAAATTTTTCAAATAGTGGATACTTATAGGGTAAAGGGTAATTTGTGTAGGGGTGGCTAGTTAATATATGGTTTTAAAAGACGAGAAAAGAGGAAAATATATCAAAATGACCGCGAGTGGTGGAAAAGGGGCGTGCGGTTTTCAGAGTAGGGGGTGAAAATATGTACCTGTGAAATTTCTTCATAATAACTACGTTCACATTAGAAGTTTGCTTGGTATTCGATTTTGTAAAAAAAAAAAATTGTGTTGAAATAAGTTTAGACTAACGAGAAACGTCGAGATTTTCAATTTGAAAGAAACAAGTTTCTGTTGGAAGGTCGGTCTGTACCTTTTTTGTGCGGACGTTTCCTTTGGAACGGTTTAAGATACTGACTTGAAATTTGGTACACGTGTGTATTATATCGAGATCTGGAAGTAGATTATATTTAGAGCTCATTCCGGTGAAGGGTTGGGGAAGAGACATAAAGCAACCTGGTAAAATTTAGAAACTTGGTATATGGTGTACGTATACTAGAAGCCAAGGCCTCATATTTTTTTTGGAACATTTGTCAAGATCCCACCACCACCATCTATTATAAACAACGATAATAAAATAAAACTGAGACATTTACTTCAAATTTGGTTCACGTATGTATTATAACGACATCTGGAACTGGATTATATTTTGATCTGATTTCGTTGAAGGATTGGGGGTTAATAAGGGTAAATGGGGAAAAATAAGTAAAGCAAGCTAGTAAGAGTCCAGAAACTTGGATTTTGATGTATATACTAGAAGCCAAGGCCTCAATGTTTTTATGACATCTGCCACCCCCACCACCATCTCCAACATTCCCACTCCACTATTATAGGAGTTAACATATTAAAATTGTAATTTAGTGTGTGTATGAAAACAAAAGTCCTCACGTAACTTTTTGGCATCAGTCACTCCCATTACTATTTTGGAGCAGACGTTTTCAAATATTATGTACTACGAGCAATTGTTTTCACGTATTGGAGTATAAATAAGGTATCTAAATGTTTTTCTATAAAGAAACTTGGAGACACAAATCTGGATGTAGCAGCGGCATTTCTATATGAATCAAGACGTACCTGGTGGTGCCCTCAAAATAAAATTTTAGACAGTTTCTTTTATCCTTCAACTAACTGATTTTCCGTCAACCAATAACACTAAAAACAAATAATCTCACTCATTTTCTGAAAAGTCTTCTGCTTGGGCTTTTGATAAAAACTAACTTGAATCTAATATGAAATGACTACGCGAATTTAAGCTAGTTTCAACGACCAACCCTGTGTTATATTATCACTATATTATTTGTACAACTACTATTATAGAACGAGCAATGTAAAATCCAATCCAATGGCTTCCAATCATAGATGGCATCAATTACCCCCTTACAACTGCGAGTTTACCCGATTGAACTAATTTTGAATGAAGCAGAGGGATGAGTTAATCGTGAACCTATCGTTAAAATAACCAACGTCAATGTGTTAATACTTCAATTACCTGAATTTAAGTAAACTGCGAAACTGAAAGTAAAACACTCTATATACGATAAAATCACAAAACGCAAAGTATTTTGCTATTAACAAGAACCAGTTTTAGTACCTCCAGGAATCTCGTCGACGCCACTGGCCGCATCTAACATTTGTGAACAGTTCCTATAGAGAATAAACAGTTATAAAAGGCAGTAAGTAATCGACTGGATGCAACTAGTGAGTCTGCGAAACCGGTTACTATCAAAACATTTACAGAATACTTGTCATCTTAACATATTGTTACGTATATTACTTTGCATAATTTTATCACAAAACGTTCCATTTCCACAGCACTTAACCACCTTCTAATTTCTAAAGAGTACGTCGAGCGTTGGGAAATGCGTTCACGCCTGTTATGATGGCATTTCCAAGAATTATTATTCTACCTAGGTACAACACGTTTAGATATAGAGATACAATAGCTAATGGGTGGTGAACATAGAAAATTACTGTGATTCTTCATAACTCGCATGACCCGAGTGTCCGGTTCGCAAGATTCTCGTTGTCAATTTTTGGCTTGGGTAAAATGCATATACTGAGTATATCCAACTACTCGGTACAACAACGGAAACATTTCTTTTAGTATACAAAGTTCTCTAAAAGGTTTGTACTTGTATGTAATGAATTTCCAGGAAACAACTTATTTGTAATGACAATTTTAAACAGCAGGATGGGCTAAAAATACTGAAATTGCTTTTTTACTTCCCTCGGACACCGAAGGGAAGCATTGTATTCCAGAAAAGATCACCCTCACAGATTATTTCGGATTTTCACGTTTCGGATCATGCACATTACAAAAATACAGGTTTTACAATTCCGTCAGTCTGTCTGTTCGTCTGTTGCATTAGCTAAAAACACTACTTGATGAAGACCACTCAAATTTGGTAGGTAGCTGATGCTACTGCCACCGAAGAAATGGTTAGACTCTCACTGGAAAACATACAGGGTGGACCGTCTAAAGGGAATAAATTGTAATGAGGCATTCATAGATTCATATCACATTTCTAGATTTCCGTTTATCCCTACCAGCGTAAAGGCACGCATTAAAGTTGAACCACGTGTGGGTATAGCACGACGAAATTCGACACAAACCACTGCTCTTCTGGCGTTGTTCTTCAGCGTGCTGGGCTGGGTTAATATCAGTATAGTACTCTTTGCGACGTTAGCCAGCCTGACCGAACATAAGTCGATCTTTAGGGCCTTCAGAGTGCTAAGCTGGAGTCTCTTGTGTTAACAAGTTATTTATCCGACTCAGTTACGCCGCCGAAGGTACTCCTCAGGTGGGTAGCGACGTTACCGAACACAAGTCCATCTTTAGAGTTTTCAGAGTGCTAAGCTGGAAAATCTTATGTTGACAAGTTATTTATCCGACGCAGTTACGCCGCCGAGTGGGTAGCGACGTTACCGAGCCGGACCGAATATAAGTCGATCTCTATGCTCTTCAGCATGCTGAGCTGGAGTCTGTTGTATCAGTTATTTATCCGATGCCGTTACACCGCCGCAGGTATTTCACAGATGTCTAGCGACGACACCGAGCCGGAGGAGATATAAACCAACCGATGGAACTCTTCAACATGTTCAGCTGGGGCTCTCATTGTTATTTGTATCAGACCGGACCCGGTGACATTGAGAACATCGACGCCACGACGAGACAGAAAGTAGCCGCTACATTGTCACATTACACTCTCACCCGCTTCGCACACGCACGATTAGATAATATCCAGAAACCGTACAAGATACGGAAACCAGTACATAAATGTATATTATGCGACACCGTCGCATTTATTTGTTTACGAGAAATAATTTTTTTAATTTATATTTGGACGGTCTTATTTACTAAACCGAACAACTTCTCCAAACAAACTACCCAAGCAAAGACCGTTACAAGGCAATGAAAAAAAAGTGTTCTCACAATTCTTAGGTAAAAGTGGCTTTCATTAAATTGGCTGGATCGTTGATATCTTCTATATTTTGGACACTTGATGAAATGTCTTAATGGGTCGGAGGTTCCAAACCACAAGGGTTTCAAGATAGAGCCAGTTAAAGTTGGGATTATGAGGTATTGGCCGTACATCGAACATTATTCAAATGATGCTCTTGTTTGTCAATGATTATTCAATGATTATTCAGTATCCGCGTTCCTCATTTCATCGTTTCCTCGACCGTACAATAGGCATTTTCAATGATTTCTTCATGTTTTTTTGCGTTTCCTCTAAAAAAAATTCCAACGTTTCATGCCATTCTTTCTAAATATACTTCAGAAAAAAAATATTTTTTTTTTACCACTACCTATTATATAGCCCAGTCGTTGGGGGTTTTAAGGCATCACTAAATGTTATATATGGCTAAGTTTTCCAAGTATAAGTATATTTTTTGGTGTAGAATACGATAAAAAAAAGTTAACAGCTATAAGGTGCCGGCGACCCCTAAAAAAATCGAAAATATTGGCCGATATTCGATTTTTGGCCAATAGCTGAAAAAGTTAAAAAATGTAGGCTCCCGATATTTTTGCATGAGAATGGAACGTGACGACACATAAGTACGGCGCGGCACGCGAAGCGTACGTGGTCTCGAATGCGTTACACTAGCTGTAACTTCTGAACTAATTAATGAAATTGAGCTCAGCGAAGCTTTCAAAAATGAAAGAAGAAACATGTGACTATTGTATTATTATATTTTCAAATATAAAAATAAATGAATGTAGAAATAGCATATAAATGAAGTCGGAAGATGAAGAGATTTCCGATGAAATCGGTAAAAGCTCTACCATTTCTACAATGTTTAAGATAAAAATCTGGAACTTTCATATACATTAGTCTTGAAGTAATGTGTAAAAAGATCCGATGAGTGAAAAAAATCTAAAAAATTTATTTTTGAAGATGTACACTTCCATAATTTCAAAGTCTTGAGAAAGTGATAAAATTTGATGTCTATAACTAACTTTAATCACCTATTACCCTTGTTTAAACCGCGTTATTAGATTTCTGTAGGTGTGATTTTTAAATCTTGAATTGTGTACTTTAAGATGATTTACCTTAAAAATTAAATAAACCCTCTTTATTTTACGATAATAAAAGAAACATTTTTCTTTGCTCCAAAATTCGTGAAACTAGGGGTAAAAGAAACGTAGTTAACTTTTATTTAAAAAATTATTGGGCATACCTATCCATCGGATCTTTTTATACATTACTTCAGTTTCAGATTTTTACCGACAAAGGACACCGCCATATTTTTTGCTTCTTTACCAAATTATCTTATTACGCGTGCTATACTCTCCCTTGTAATATTCTCCAGTAATAATTTCAGTTTGTGTCTTTATTTGGTAAACGACGTACATACGACGCGACCTACCCGTTCCTTGGTTTTGTTTGTTGCTTTTGTTCTTATTGAATTTTGTGCCACTTATGTTAAGATTTATTTTATTGACTTATTTATCGTTCAAGTCATTAGTACTTGGTTACGTAAGACACTACTTCCCGTTCGTGCTTTTTATGTTACTTTTTGAATTTTGAACCAAGTTTTTCTTTTTGTTTTCTTTATTGAAAATGTTAATTCACAGTTTAGTGTGGTGTTTTAAAACGCAGATTTTGGACATTATGGGAGATTACACTTATCCAGAGCTCACGGATATGCACTTGGTGTATGGAGAAAGTGGTGGAAATGCAGCTGGTGCGGAAGAGCTTAATCGTTTAAGGTTCCCTAATCGACATCATCCTTGTGCTCGTACATTTGTTAGTATTGACCAGCGTCTTCGAGAAACAGGTCGTCTCGATGGACATGGAGGAGAACGAGGTCCACAACGCGAAGAAAGGGTAATTGACGCAGAGGTTCAAATCTTGGAACTTGTAGAAGAGGATCCAACTTTAAGAACCCGCGATATCGCGAACCGTGTGGGAGTATCCCATTTTGTGGTATGGAGGACATTGAGAGATACGAACTTACATCCCTATCACTATCAACATGTCCAAGCACTAGAACCTCAAGATTTTGCAGAGCGAATGCAATTTTGTAGGTGGATTTTAAGAAAACACGCGGCAAATAAGGATTTTTTAAACGTTCCGTGTTTCTCCGATGAGTCGTGTTTTACCAGAAATAAAGTGTTTAATTTTAAAAATATGCACTATTGGGTAGACAAAAATCCATGTGTAATAAGAAGGGCGCATTTTCAACGACGGTTTAGCGTTAATTTGTGGGCAGGAATGAAATAATTGGACCTATAAAATGGTGATGTATACTTAAATTTTTTGCAACAAACATTGCCAAATTTGCTGAAAGTTGTACCCTTGGCTACGCGCAGAAGAATGTGGTATTTGCACGATAGCGCGCCAATCAATTTTAGTCTGGCTGTTCGAAAGTTTTGAACAGAAAGTTTCCTCGACGATGGATTGGATGTGGCGGACCAGTACCATGGCCTTCTAGATCGCCCGACTTAAATCCGATGGACTTTTATTTTTGGGGGCATTTTAAATCTCTGGTTTACCGTGATCTAATTGACACTTTAGAACAATTGCAACAACGTATTTTAATGTGCATAGAAACTATAAAAAATGATACTAATTTACCAAATGTGTTGAACGGAGTGTGTATGTCCTTAGTCCGACGTGCCGAAATGTGTATACGTGGAGATGGGGGTCATTTCGAAAAATGTTTGTGAAATATTCAAAATAATTGTTCTGTTATTGGGTGTTACTTATTGGACATTAAAAGTATGATTATTATTATTATTATTAGTATTCGCTGTCTTGTTTTGATCTGTGTATTATTGTTTACACTGATTTTCATAGAGACCAAAGACTCGATTATTAGTTTTCGATACCTGATTGGGAAAAATCATGCGCTCAATTCGTTAAAAAAAATCAGATTTTTTCTTAACTTAAAATACACAACTATTTTCTGTTATCGTATCTCGGACCTAATTGTTCGTTTTCCAATTTCATTAAATAATTACTAATTTTTTAAGCTTTTGGCACAATGTTACAAATGTTAATAAACCACTTTTATATTTTATAAATTCTCATACGACAATAAAAGCTACAATAACTTTGTTGCAAATTAAAAAACACATGTAAACAAATCCTATTTAAACCCCTGCGGCCATGCTGTGCTTGCTTGCCGAAAGGGAAGGAATTATTAACATTTTCATAATTAGTGGTATAAAAAGTTCGGTACAAGTAATCCCATCAAAGTGCCGCACTTCTTCCGGCGGGAACACAAGTCGGGTATTAAAGTTTTTTATTATTTCTAATATTCGGAACTATATCCATTGACCCTGAAAAACAGTGGTCCTCAAATGTTTCCTACCTTAACATTCAAATTTTAAACCTAGGCCAGTTTTTTTCAAAGTGCCCCTAGAGAAAGAAGTTATATAGGTTTTTTGTTTGTCTAGTCGGTCCCTATTACCAGTTTTTTTTAATAGCATGAAATTAATTACACTCTGTAGAATAGGTGATGAAAAAAAAATTTTTGCTCAAACTTAAATTTTCCACGTTTCAGGACATTCTAAACTTATTTAAAGAGAAGACATTTTTGAATATTTGATGGAAAAAAATTTGTTTTTGCTCAAATTTTAGAAATTCCACTTTTGAAGTCATTCATGGCATTCTAAACCTATTTAAAAAAGACAGTTGAGGAGATATTGACTTATCACATACTAGTGAATCACCCTGTATGGAATTATAAAATACCATGGAAGAGAGTGTAGGTAAAAACTAGTAAGACGTTTTATTAAAACCACGGCATATAATGGAACAAATGAAATTTACGTTTAAAAAGTTTTTTCGTTCCATCCTGATTTCTCATATCACGTGCCAAGGTAGTAAAACCCGCTGGGTAAAAATTATGCGTATCATCAAATCATTAATTTGCGGTAACCATAAAATATTGCTTCCCGTCCTGTTTTAATATACAAATAAAAATGTACGGTGCCTTGTGATTTTATTTATATCTATAAATTTACATTCGCAAAAAACTATCAGATATAGACAGTCCGCTTTCAAATTTGCAGGAAATGATCCCAAGTAACTCGAGGCAGTCAAGCTAGTTGAAATTTGAAACATTTATGGAAATATCTATATTACCAACGATTAATTTAGATTCATGTTTTGCAGGAAAGCAATTTCCGCTTAAAGTGTAAACCAGGTAACCTGTAGAATTTTAAATGAAGCTATCTAGATCTAATCTACAATACATATTTCTGTCCTGCTTCAGATTTATTGCTCTAGAAACATTAAAAACTGCTACCGTATTTTCGAATTTATTTACTCTACAGATGAGGACTCTGTGGTACGTGTTGCGAATTTGTAATTTAAAAAAAAACTCGCTTAGTCATACAATCTCTGTCCAATTATTTTGGCGTACTTAAGGTCATTCCCTACAAAGAGACATCCGATAGGGAAATATTTATTATTTTTGGCAATACCTTTTTTCCTTAGTACGTATATTTAAAAAACTATAAGAGTACCTAATTAGAACCATAACAATACTATTACTATGAATTTTCAATCAATAATTTTAGTAGTTTGCAAAATAGCTAGATTTAAATTTAAATATTATGTTAATTTTCCTATTTCGTAGTTTTAAACCTAGCTATTTTGCAAACCACTGAAATTATTGAGTGAAAATTCATAGTAGAGTCTTGTTATGGTTCTACTTAGGTACTCCTATTGTTTCTTTAAATACATGTATTAAGAAAAAAAAGTTATGGGCAAAAGTAATAAATATTTCCCTATCGGATGTTTCTTTCTAGGGAATGGCCATCTTAAGAAAAAATCATGGGAATGATTATACCAAACAATTTTGAAACTAGATGACATGGTTCCTTCTATATATTCATTTATTGAACTTGCCGCTGTGTAGATCAGATGGAATAAAAATTAATATACATATTGAATTAGAAGACCAAAAAAAGTGAGCAACATTTTCTAATCTTGAGCAGTTCCTGCGAATCGTTCCCTGCAATTGTCATTCAGAAACAGCAAACACTTAATGACCTTTGAGTGATTTGTGGTTATTTTTAACTAGTCAACTCTGCAAGGAATTGATATTAATTTTGAATTCTTGCCTTGACATGAGTCAAATATTCTATAATTATCCAATATGTGTTTTACGGCGTTTGTGAGTATCGAGTAGCAAATGTGTTACATGTTCTTGATACACTAACTTTAACTTTATCACATTCTCCATAAATAATAAACAAATTTAAAACATCTTCGTGGGTGTAATTCAAACGCGCATAAGAAAATTACTGACATTGATGATTGTCTCTAATTATGGCTAAGTTGAAAGTAATTTTAACTCAAAATACTTCAACATTTAATTTATTTAAAATAGTTGTAACTCTAACCCCTACAATGCCTGTACTAGAAAAAAAAAAGAATTTAACGTTACATAACTTGATGTAAAAAAATACAGGGTGTTCCATTTGAACTAAACAAGTTTTTGAGGTTTGAATTTTTGACAAATTGTAGCGTGAAAAATGGAACGCTTGGAATTTATTTAGTATTCCAGATACCGTCTCGACAAACTGACTTTTTGGGTTATATTATCCGAGCACCATAAATTCTATAGGTTTTAAAGCGGTTGTGTTATGTGCTCAAATGGTTTAAAATTGATTTTAAGAAAAGCCTACAAGTTTTAAAAAATGTATTAAGACCAATAAGGCTTAAAATATACTTTTACAAGAATAAATCGACATACTTAAAGTGCAATTAGTAATGTAATAGGCATAGAATAGAATAGAATAGAATAGAATAAATTTATTCGCCATAAATCTTGTTACATAAACAATATTGGTTTTGTCAAGTTAAAAGCAAGAGAAAATTACAAAATAGAAAGTTGATTTAAAAATGTGAAATACAATATGGAATACAATGGAGTACAATAAGATTAAAAGTGTATAAAACAAACTAAATTGTAAAAAATATACAATAAACAGAAAAATATAAGCACAAACTAACAAATAAATGTACTTATAAAGTACGTGTCATACACAACTAAAATATATCTACACATATACACATACATATATACATACACATATAAACACATATATATTTAGTATTAAAGAATTTCTATTACCGATTAAAAAATTCAGTCATGCTATAGAAACAATGTTCTGCTAAGAATAGTTTCAGTTTGTTCCTGAATAATTTGAACGAAATTTGGGACGTTATTACTGCAGGAAGTTTATTATATATATGACTACCAGCATAATACGGTGATTTTTTATATTTGCTAAGACTGAAACTTTTAATGTGTATTTCTCGCGCACCTCTAGTGGAGTAACTGTGAATATTATTATTTGTTTTAAATTTGTTCAAATTTTTGTACATGAAGCAAGAAATTTTGAAAATATAAATTCCCGTGACAGTCATTATTTTTTCTGTTTTAAATGTATGTCTACATGATTGTCTATAACTTAAATCAAATAATATTCTGATGATTCTCTTTTGCATTATAAAAACTCTGTTTGCCTCAGTCGATTGACCCCATATACTAATATTATAACTAATGACTGAATACACTAGGGAATAGTAACATGTCGTTAATGCATTAATATTTAATTCCTTTTTTAAGTTTAAAATGGCAAATGTTGTTTTTGCTAATCTGGAACAGATAGTATCAATTTGAGGGATAAAATTCAACGTAGCGTCTATTACGGAACCTAAGAATGTTGTTTTCAGACTGGTCTGAACGTATTCTATTTTGGGCCTATTAGTACATACAATATTTGTAAAATATAAGAATACTGTTTTTTTCATATTAATAATTAATGAATTTTTGTAACACCAGTCTTCAAATTGTTTAATGACTACAGCAGTTCTGCTCTCTAAGTGTTCTATTGTGTCGCTGTGAATTATTACAGATGTGTCATCCGCATACATAAAAACCTCACCTTCTGTTATATAATCTGGCAAGTCGTTAATGAAAATAAGAAATAAAAGTGGGCCAATAACGGAACCCTGGGCTACCCCGATTTCCATATTAACAGTATCAGACGTTTGTAAATTCATTGAAACCAAGATTTTCCGATTTTCTAGATAGGAACTTAACCATTTCAGAATATTTCCATTTATTCCTAGTGATTGTAACTTTAACTCCAAAAATTTTGGATTAACTGAGTCAAAGGCGGCAGTTAGATCAAAAAACAGACTAGCTACTTTTTTACCTTTATCAAGGTAGTGATAGATTTTCTGAACAAATTCAAGAGTTGCTAGTTCTGTGGATTTGTTGTCTCTGTAACCAAATTGACTATCGGTAAATATATTATTAGATTCGAAGTATGAGTGTATTCTGTTGGCAATTGCTTTTTCAGGAATTTTGGATAAGTAGCTTAGTAAAGTTATGGGCCTATGATTTTCCACCAATTGCGGATCTTCCTTCTTAAGTAAGGGAATTACTTTGCCTAATTTTAATATATCAGGAAACTGTCCAAAACATACTGATAAATTAATAAGATGTGCAAGAGAATCTGCTATAACATATTTACTAAATTTCAAAAGTCGAATGGGTATTTCGTCAATACCCGTTGAATTTTTATTTTTCATATTGTTTATTATAGTAATAATTTCGTCTCCTGTGACTGGTTCAAAAGAAATTGTTGAATTAATATTTTTTCTGGATATCGTACAACTACTTGATATTTTATCTCCAAAATGATTACTCAATTTATCTTTAACACTTGTGGAAAAATAGTTGGCAAATATTTCACATATTTGTTTATCTTTTTTTATTATTTCATTATTTACTTTTATACCAGTTCTCATTTTCTCTTTTTGTCTCCCTAATCTGTTATTAACAATTTGCCATAACGTTTTATTTTTATTATTTGAATTTTCAATTATGTTTGTGTTTATTTCTTTTCTTATTTTAGATATCTTGTTATTAATGCATTTTTTATAATTTCTAAATGATTTCATTAATTCAGGACAACCAGAGTTTTTAGCAATGTGATAGAGATAGTTTAAGTCGTTTAGTTCTTTTCTTATTCTAAAATCGTTTTGAGGTTTGCTATTTTTTTTAACTGAAATTTCTTGCTTCTTGCAACTCATATCCAAACACCACTGGAAGTGCGCCAAAAATTCACAGAAGTAGTCGTTAATGTTATCATGTTCCTCAGTAAATAAGTCAAATTCGTTATGAAATAGATTAGCGAAATAAAACATATTTTGTTCTGAAAAAATTCTGCATATCCTCTTTTTTTCTAAAACAGGGTCAGTACAATTATTTTTCATTAGGTTATAACTAAGCAATTGTCCTTTATGATCCGATATATGCGAATCAATTAATTTTACATTACAATCTATTACATTTGTAATGACATAATCTAAGGTTGTACTTGAATTGAAGCCTTCTCTCAAGTCAATTCTTGTTGGTTCATTTACCAGCGATCTTAATGAGAAGGAGCCAATCATATCTGATAAAGATTTACTTTGTCTTGTGTTTGATAGTTTGTCTATATTAAAATCCCCCGTTAGAATTATGTGTATAAATCTGTTAATAATGTCACCTAAGAATAGGGACAAATTCAATAAAAAATTATTAATATTTCCATTAGGTGACCTATATACATTAGCAACGCAAGTATGTTCATATTAAGACAAAATTTGTAGTTAGTTATTCAAAGCTTATAGGGTTTAAACATACAGCCGCCATTTTATTTCCAGCCTTCATTTCTACAGTGTGTCTCATTTAAAATGAAGACATCCGGATATTTTCGTAATTTTTTGAAATCCAGATTTGAGCTTTGGTACAATTGTAGTCCTATATAAGACGTACATTTCAAGACTACCAACTTAAATTTAAGTGACAAACTGAGACAACGGAGCCCCCCAAATGAGGCCCATTTCCAATATTTTGCTTCGCGTTGAAATCGAAAAAACTTATTAGAAAAAGTTGTTCAGAATCTAATTTTGAGCCTCAGTACCAAATTTCATTATGAAATTCGCATTTTCAGTTTTTTCAATATTTTCCCGCAAAGCCCACACAGGTTACAATTTTGGTTTTCAATTTAATAGGCCATGGAAACAGAAACTATGATCAAAATAAATGTCAATCTGACAAAACTTTGAGTTATAGTGTAAAGTTCTAGTGTACAATCGTAAAATGCGTCTTCATTTAAGGGAAAAAATCGAAATAATAAGGTTATTTGGTGATGGGGTTCGTACTAGCAGAGACCTAGACACCGAATTTAACCGAAGACATCCTTTACTAGTCGATATTACTCATGGAACTGCAACCATAAATGCTCGTTTCAATGAAACTGGCAGTGTTATTAAAAAGCCTCAGAATGATCAACCCCGTCGAATACATCTGCATCCTGAAGATAACGTAATCTTAGCCGCAAATCGAGCGAATCCAAAAGCGAGTCTACGAAATTTAGCGTCTCAACTGAATATCGACAAGGAAAAAATTAGAAGACGTTTCATACGTCATAAAATCAAGCCTTATAAACCAAAATTTTTACACACTTTGAAAGAAGGTGATAAAAATAAAAGGTTAGACTATTGCTATTGGGCGCAGGGAAACTTTTTAGACGACCGGAAATTTCTAAAGAAATTTTGTTTACTGATGAGGCTACATTTACCATTAATGGGGTGGTAAGTTCTCAAAACTGTAGATACTGGGCCACAGAAAATTCTCATTGGGTTATTAATTGTAAAAACCAATATTAAGAGAAAGTAAACGTATGGTGTGGAATTTTAGGAAACCGAAAAATTGGCCCGTTTTTCTTTAATAACTCGTTAAATGGTGAGTGTTTAATTAACTTTTCCGATACGGAATTATGGGATGCTATTGAAAATATTCCTCTTAATGTGCGACAGGAGATGTTTTTTCAGCTAGACGGTGCGTCAATACATTATTATCATAAATGTTCGTCAGTATTTGAACAAACATTTTCCAATGCGCTGGATAGGAAGAAGCAGTCCTTTTGAACTCTGGCCTCCTAGGTCACCCGATATTACACCAGTAGATTTTTATTTGTGGGGAACAGTGAAGAATACAGTTTACAAAACAAGGCCTAGAAATAGAGAAGAACTTTGTGCTAAAATAAGACGAGCCTGTCGCGAAATCAGCATTCCAGAGCAGAGAAGAGTAGCCAAACATAATCGTAAAAGTATTGAGAAATGTATTCACATTGAAGGAGGATTAGTTTATAAAGGCTACATCCGATAATTAATTAAAATTTTCAGTTAAATAAATGTAATGAGTATATCTTTCAAAAACTGATGGTTATTTTAAACTGTTTTTTTTTTACTTATTTCACTTACCAAAAGTTAATTGTGTTTTATTCTCTTAAAACGTATTTTTTGTCAAATCGACAATTTTTTTGCAATTCCATGGCATCCTATTAAATTGAAAACCAAAATTGTAACCGTGTGTGGACTTTGCGGGAAAATATTGAAAAATTAAAAATGCGAATCTCATAGTGAAATTTGGTATTGGGGCTCAAAATTAGATTCTGAACAACTTTTTCTAATAAGTTTTATATCTTCAACGCGAAGCGAAATATCGGGAATGGGTCTCATTTGGGGGGCTGCCGTTGTCTCAGTTTGTTACTTAAATTTAAGTTGGTAGTCTCGAAATGTACGTCTTATATAGGACTACAATTGTACCAAAGCTCAAAAAAAATACGAAAATATCCGGTTGTCTTCGTTTTAAATGAGACACACTGTATATTAAAAAAAAAGTTTTTAGAGAGCGCACGAATTTTTAAGGACTATCTAATACATGTTTTACAGTAAACTTAGCCTCTAGTCCCATCAATTAATTACAAGTAGTCCATCTTTAAATGTTTTTCTGAACTGTTCTTAGTAGTCGCCAATTGTCCATTATACAACTTATATATTCATTGCGGTCCATAGTGCATGTAGAATAGATTTATTTGCATTTATTTTTACTTCATGAAATACAAAAAGTCCGACGAAAGCATTTGTTTGTGTCTTTTAAGTTTTGATATAGTGCCTGTCCTAAACCAAGTATGGTTTTATAACACTCTTCATATACTCTCTGAGTAAAGCTTTAGATAATTCATTAAAACTTCAAAGTTTTAATAGTAGTTTTAAAAAGATGCATATCGGCCCTTCTCTAGATGGGCCCCTATACTCTTATAAAGGTTTTAAATCGGCTTCATGGAGTTCTTCCAAACTATTTACGTTTATAAGTAGCTTTGGAAATAAGTTTTTAGGATAACTTATAGATTATTTGAAAATTACAATAATTGTTACTAGAGCAAGTTGGTATTGACTTTCGATATAACCGGAAGTATACATAATTTTAAAATCATTTAATACCTATATTCTAATTAACACGCGAATAAGCATTCGTTTATCCTAATTACTTGAACGAAATTGAACTCAGAAAAAATTAAAAAACAGTTATTAGAAGCGTTTAATAAGGAAGTAATAATCAACTCGTGCTTTTATTCAATTCAACCTGTGGTAAACATATGAAGAATAAATACTATTGATAAAAAAATTATAATGAAGGATTTCTTTGTTATGATGAACTCCCTACAAGAAATAAAAAATTTACAACACGAACAAGTTATACAATAAAAAAATACCGTACCTCATATACATTAAAAAAAACAGTATCAATTCTAAAAACGCCTATCGATGTACAATCGCGCATTTGCAGGTTAAAGACCTCTGGTTACCTTATTAATAAAAAACAAAAGCTTTTAAAAAACATTTAAATATATTATAATTTATATCCATTCGATTATGCAATATAAATATAATACATAAACAAGATTTTAGTTCGAGATTACCTATTGGATTAAAATCGTGAAACCAAAAGACGTAGGATTAATATTACTAATATTTCGTAAAAATGGGATTTCTGTACAGTTTCCAAATATAACAAAAGCTTATAAATTAGAAAAATTAATAATAATTGTGACACGCACTTTTGGTAAACGGTTGTTAAGGTATCCTCTGTTGTATATTTCTTTAAGATAAAACTATTTTGGTGTTTGATTCTAATATTAAATAACATTCAAATATAATTTAGTATAAAATTATGCATAATAAATTATGGCGCGGATGGATGAGAACTGGTTTCAAGAATGTCGCTATAGATTATAAAGTACGGCTGGAGGATACATCAATTAAACATAGAAAACCGTATAACTTATAGGTAACTAGAAACATATTAAAATATATTTTATTGGCTAGCGGAATTTTATGGAAACTGTTTATACGCTTGAAAAATCCTAGAGGTAAATTATGAATGAATCTTGTTGATAGTGTAATTTTGGAACTATACCATTGCATAAGAAAATACATTATTTCTTCTTGATCCCGTATCCAGCTGGTCAACGCTCCGTGGCAATTGAGGGACTCGACGGAGAAGAGATTTGGCGGAATTTAAAAAAATATAAATAATAACACTATTCCTAGTTACCTAACTACTAGGTTCATTAGGGAAGTAAGAAAACTTATAACTTACTCACTAAAATTACTAGGAATTGTACAACAAATAGCATTTTAACAAGGATTAACCAGTTAAACTAATTACATGATTTGACACGGAACTCTAAATTTTAACCCTCAAAAGGTTTCATAACCGAATACCCAAATTGGGGAGACATACAAAAAGCTTTCGGCGCGTAACGGTTTTTCTATTGTATCTGGACAACCTCAAATGTTACTAGCGAGCACACACTAATTAAGCCACTAGGTATGCCTATTGGGGTATCGAACATGTCATTAAATCACGTCAATGTGGCCAATGTCTACGACTAACATGAAAGCGGTCAAATTGTCTACCGATCTCACTCGGAAAGGAAAATTAAATCACGAAACCAGTTCCTGAACGGCATTAAAAATATTTTCTAGACGCGCGTAGCTTTGAGCTACTACAACTAGTACATAAGATAAAAACTTACAGTTTCATTCCTGGACACATGAAGGTCAATGGACATATGGCACTCAACAACAATGAACGTACAAACTACAAACCAGGTACTTAAAATCACCAATAATCATGGATGGCATCAAAGCAACTAATTCAGATTATTTATGCAATTTGCTGCTATTTAATACAGATTCATTCTGTCATTTAATTGACTATTAAATATTTACACTTTGTGATTTACACATTACTATGATGCACAATTTAACATAAAGCCTTGCTGTAACTATGGGCAATGTTACACTATAACACAAAACATATAAACTAAAATAACTACTTTGCTGATTCTATTCGCAGTTACTATTCACTATATACAGATATTTACAAACATATGGCGGTTTTTTAATTCTTACGGCCTACCGGCCGATAAAATTTAAACGCGTATAACGCTAAGATCAATATCTTATAATTTAAATTTAAATAGTAAAAGCTAGGAATAATCGAGCGCTTTATCGCTTTGGCACACATAATTGAGATTTACAAATTAAATTAGAGTGTGTCTCAAAACGCGAGCGTTACAATTAGTATAGTATAGTTATTAGTACAATTAGTAGTTACATTATGCTTTCTTATTCGTGCAATATCCCTTGTTGGGGGGCTTTTACAGATAGGAACAGCTAAATATATGGTTTTCGTTATTTGAGAACTATATGACGAAAACTATAAAAGTACAATTTGGCAATACTTGCATTTTTTTTAATCGGCCTCAAACAGCAGGCATGGTACTATTGAATTCAAGTTATCAACAACGCCATTAATAAATACAAAAAGTGGTTAAAATAGCTTCCTGGGGAACATGGTGCATTATACTCTCTTACTTGAGTAATGTTGTTTGTTAGCGATAATAAAAGATAATAACATATGTATATATTTGCAATATATAAGACGAAAACTTAGTATAAGATAGTCGTCGATTTGCAACAAACATTTTAAATCATTCGCGTATATGTCCTGCACTGGCAAGTTATTAACAATATCATTAACGAATAAAATAAAAAAATAGTGTTCCTATAACTAATCCCTGGGAACGCTGGCGGTAGCAAATATTTCAACATAGTGATAAATTCAATAGTTTAGAAAGATGTTGTGTAAATATTAGTGCACAATTATTACGTAAAAATAAAAGAGGATTTCCATTCGATACATTTGTAAACTTTCTTTAACAAGCTGAACCATATTGTCACCATCCACTTCGCTTTGATATTCACAGATGCTTGTTTAAAAGTGAATTATTTATTATTTGTTTGCTTATAGCAATGAAATATATTCTTTATATGATTTTGCAAACAGCGGAAAAAAACTATCTATGAGAACTAAAAGAAAAACTATAATAATATGTAAAAGTATTAAAGAAATCTTTGCATTCTTTCGATAACCTGACTTCTGGTTATGCTAGCAAATTAAAATCCTAAAATAAATTTGTCCAATTTCTTGACATTCTCATTTAACACTAGGATTTCAATTTACTAGCATAACCAGAAATCAGATTATCGAAAGAATGTAAAGATTTCATTAATATTTTTACATCTAGTTTTTCTTTCAGTTCTCACAGATAGTATTTTTTTCCGGTGTTTGCAAAATCCTGTATAGAATATGTTTTACACATATGCTATTTTGAAAACAGTCCGAAAGTTCGAGATAACCACTAAAATAGTAACGAACAATACTGACACAACACAAATTGACTACTCTGCCCGCAGATCTTACAACCAATGAACGAAATGTGATGTGAAGAAACGAATGCATACCAAGATATAAAATAAAGGTGGGCAGTATTGGAATTAAACAGTCTTTCAAGTATGTAACGTTCAATAGTACCACAATTTTAATAATTTTTACGTCCATTTTATGAATATTTTATTATGACTAATGAGAAGAGTGTGCATGAATACGACACCACATTGAAAACATATTTTATTTCATTTTATAGAAATATTTACCGCTATCTCTAAAAAGAGTCTTGTACCATCATAAGCAAATAAATCAAAACAGTATAGTCATGCGGATAACTTTGAAGACATGACTGACCTTTAACATATTGTATAGTTCTTAAAATATTTAAAATTATCAACCACAGAGCTCTGAGACTGACATCAACTACGATAGTAGAAAAGTTGGGGTGAGTGGAAGAACCTACATAGATAAATATCGTAATATTCACATCGACACGCAGCGCAGTCAGAGGACTTTCAATCATCTGCTTATACGAAAATTACAATAAATCTACATACCAGAACCTTTTCAGCTTATGTACGATATTAATATCACCCTTGTTTGTACCAAATTCCATAAAAATCCGTTCGATAGTTTCGACGCTATTGTGTGCCCATAGATAGACACATACGTACCTCAGACATTTTTTAAAATCACACTCCTATGTCCCTGAGACCTCAAAACGTGAAAATCTGGTCTTATATTAACTATTTTACCAATTGTAGGACCCTCCTCCCCATTCTTATGGGTGGGGAGGTTAATAAATAAATAAATTTGAGTCGCCCTGTATACAGACAGGTGAATATTACAAACTTATTTTTCAATTAAACAAAAATAAGCATCTATGTACGGTTCGCTTACGGCTTTCATAGTAAAAATTGTGTCCCATGTTTAATAATAGAGGCGCTGGCAGATAATTAGAGACAGACGCGCACCGCCACATAATAAAACCATTTTTAAGCAAATAAATCCTTGAGAGCAATTCGTAAAAATGTGTTACCAAAGGTGGAAAATGAGAGTTTTTAGAGTATCTCCTATTTGTCAACATTGATGTGAAAGTTCATTGGGTTTTGCAACTGAATAGTTTTTACGTAGTGCGAAATAAAACCGCATCGAAAACCGAACAATACCAAGTCCCTATTAGGCAAATGAAAATTATTGCGAACGCAATTATAACAATTCCACATGCAATTTTGAATTTTGTATATGTCTGTGGTGCAATTATTTATATACTTTGGAAATCGTTCATGTAATTTATAATGTTATTGTGTGTACAAACGAAGTAGAACTCGCATTTGACATTATTGCTGTGTACTGGATCGTTTAACAAGTATTAGCTTAGAATTAAAAGTTTTGTATAAAAGGAATGAGGTTACGGTTTGCATAAACAAGGATAAAAGCGTGGATTCTGGTATTAAACAAATTTCATTTCATATTTTCTTTCCTTAACGAGCCGTGATATTGTTTAAAATAATTTTGTTTATAAGCAAAGGAAATATTACATTTACATTTACATTAACGAAACAATTTATTTTCAATATTTCTTTACCAATTTCCAACAAGAAATGTTCGATAATTTTGTAGTAGGTGAGCCCTGGACCAAAATTTCGGGTGTAATTTCGGGATGGCTAAATTCATGAAAAGTGTTTACTTTCGATCAAAACAAACAACTTTTGTCGTTGCAGCAAAGTCCCAAAGTGTCGGGAAAGGGGTGATATTCATTTTGAGTTGCTTTCATTCCGTACAAAATTCACTAGATGTCAAAAAATACCATTTTTTTTCGTTCGTGTCGAGCTGAACTTTTGATTTTGAGCTTGCAATTTACGATGCCGATACATCGCCGATCTTCCTCTTTCGATAGAGGCATAGAACGAACTTCGGCTCGAAATATTTATTTAGTTACGAATGTTTGAAAATTTCATGTTTTTCAATTCAGGAGAAACGCCATTTTTCCTTTCCGAGGCGGATTTTCGGTTCCACTATTGCGATTTCGTATCAGAATAAAACGCCAACTTTCATCTTTCCATGGAGACCTAAAACGACTTTCCATTCCACGTATTCACTAAGTTATGAACGTTTAAACAATCCATGTTTTTAAATTTTCAAATTACTGGAAAAATCCTCACGTTTACATTATATACAGGACATGAAAAAATTATCGGAAATTACATTAAAATAATGTCCTTATTTGTTGTTCTATTCCACTGAAAATCGGTATGCGCGAGTTTTCGGCCTCGTTGAATACGAATATGATATCGGAATTGAAAGATTCAAAATGGCAGCGCCAAAATGGCAGATGATTTTAATCATGTATTGTCTAATTCCGCTGAAAATAAGTATATGGGGGCTATTGTAGTAGTAGATTACGAATATGAAATCGAAATTGGGAAATTCAAAATGGCGGCATGATTGGCCGGACACATTTTATTTCGCCTGACAATTGTCAGTTACTATTTTCCCTAGGTTCTTTGACACCAAAAGCTTGTAATTATGTGGGAAAGTGCCGAAAAATTGGAAATTCTCCTCCACTAAAATACAAGTCCATCGGATTTAAGTCGGGCGATCTAGCAGGCCATGGTACTGGTCGGCCACTTTCAATACATCCTCGAGGAAATTTTCTGTTAAAAAAATTTCGAACAACCAGAATAAATTGGACTGCCGCGCCATCGTGCAAATACCACATTCTTCTGCGCGTAGCCAAGGGTACATCTTTGTACAAATTTGGCAGTGTTTGTTGCAAAAAATTTAATTATACATCACCATTTAATCGCTGAACCGTCGTTGAAAATCTTATTACACGTGGATTTTCGTCTGCCCAATAGTGCATATTTTTAAAACTAAACATTCCGTTTCTGGTAAAACACAATTCATCGGAGAAACACAGAGATTTCAAAAAATCCTCAATTGCCGCATGTTTACTTAAACTCTACCTACAGAATTGCAATCGCTGTGCAAAATCTTAAGGTTCTAGTGCTTGGGCACGTTGATAATGATAGTGATGTAAGTTCAAATCTCTCAATGTCCTCCATACCACAAAATCGCGGATGCTTAAAGTCGGATCCTCCTCTACAAGTTCTAAAATTTGAACCTCTGCGTCAATTACCCTTGCTTCGCGTTGTGGACCTCGTTCTCCTCCATGTCCATCGAGACGACCTGTTTCTCGAAGACGCTGGTCAATACTAACAAATGAGCACAAGGATGACGTCGATTAGGGAACCTTAAACGATAAAGCTCTTCCGCACCAGCTGCATTTCCACCACTTTCCATACACCAAGTATAACGAGCTCTGGATAAGTGTAATCTCCCATAATGTCGAAAATCTGCGTTTTAAAACACCACACTAAACTGTGAATTAACGTTGTCGATAAAGAAAACAAAAAGAAAGACTTGATCCAAAATCCAAAAAGTACCACAAAAAGCACGAACGAGAAGTAGTGTTTTACGTAACCAAGTAGTGGCACAAAATTCAAAAAGAACAAAAACAACAGACAAAACCAAGGAACGGGTAGGTCGCGTCGTGTGTATGTTGTTTACTAAGTAAGGACACAAACTGAAATTATTACTTGAGAATATTACAAGGGAGAGTATAGAATGTGTAATAAGATAATTTGGCCGTGAAAAAGCAAAAAACATGGCGGTGTCCTCTGTCGGTCGCTTTTAACTGCTTTGTTAGCATGATTTTCGATGACTCCCGTCGCGACCTAATTATCTCTTAGGCTTATCATACTTATTTGCACGAATGTCCGAGTATCATGTGCGACATGACGCGAGGAAAAAAATCCTACCCCAATGTGCCAACAATTCTTAAACATGTTATTAAATATTTTGGAAACTTCTGTTTATTTTTTTTCTCCAAAACTATGAGCTTTAGACCCCCATGTTAGATAAGGTCTTTTTGTTTGTCTCGTCTTTCCCTACCACCAGTTTTTTTTTTAATGACATGACAACTAATTACACCCTATATTTCTGAATTTGTGTTTTAACAAACTTTCATTACAACCCCCCCTCTCCCGATGATTTTTAACTTAATTTTACCCCCGATATAACCCTGAAAATCAAAATTTTACTGTTTTTAATTCACATCTATAATTGAGTTACAACTGTACCATAATTTTCTACGTCAAACACGGACGGGCCGACGCGACGGACAGTCACCGATGTGATTCCAAAAGGGTTGCTAATTTGGTATCGAACGTTAAAAAAGGAAAAGATTGGTCACTCTAGAAATAATTAATTGAGAATGGATCCTTGAAAATTATATTTAGAATGAAGTTAACATCATTAACAAGGATACTTTGCAATATGCAAGATGCTTCTCATTCCAACATTTCTATCAATTAATCGATAAAGACCTTTGTTATTATTATCGTTACAATAGTTACGAAAAACCAAGAAATTTCTTCTTTTGTCAATTTGTTTCTTCGTGTCTTTTATGACTTGATTATGGCGAAACCGATTCTAATAAAACATCTTTTTAAAAGCCGGTAAGTAACACAAAACAAACATATGCTGAGATAGATCTTCCCGATCATGAAGTCAACTTTATTATCTTTAAGAAAAAATCAGAAAGCTGAGCCAATAGTCCCACCCAAATATCTGAATATTAAATAGGCTATCAAGTGTGGACTGCAATTTCTTAGATGGTTAAATTCCATCAGACTGGTCTGGTTTCTCGATGTCCTCTAGTATGCAACAATAGTCGAAAATAAAGAAATAGAGAGCTGTGTTTCGAATTTGTTGTTGTAAATGTAGACTTCAAACATGCTGGCATAATGGGGCCTGAAGGTGTAAAACCTCCGCATTTGAAATTGATCAGCATTCCAAGCCTAAACAAAGTGTTGAATTATATCAAAAGAATGCATGTTCAGTTTGGTAATCGCATATAATAAATCGCATCGACCTTTTTATGTTAATGTTACAGATATGAGTTTTAAATATAGAAATACACATCTATTTTTAGAAAAGCCATAAAAATTTTCGGCCCGCCAAGATTATTCTCTTCTTAAGCATTATTTACATATGCATGCATTATCTAACACATTTTTTATGTTAATTTTGACATGTTGCGTTAGAAATGTACAAGAAACTCCTTGAAACAGTCTGCCACGAAAACTAGGCGTACGCGGAATAAAACCAGATATAATTAATTGCCGATTGCAACTCTTAAACATTTTTCAGACGTAAAACTAGAAGCATAACGTCAATTCATCAATCTTCCACAGAAGTGGTTAACCTTTTCTCAAGGGTGCTATCACTATTGGTCATGTAGCAATATTGTAAACACTCTCTTAATATTTTCTTACTTCTTGTTGGGTATTTTGACACGGAAAAATATTTAAAAATTTTTAATGAAAAAAAACCTCTGCGCCAAACGGAGCAGACAGAGGTTTGTTCTTGAATACTTGACGGTTTCAAAAAGTCTCACACCTAAAAACATAAAAACTAGAACAATGTTACAAACTTGTTACAAAAATGAAAATAAATATATAGGTAGTTAACGTTTCGGAAGAGAATCTGCTTCTGGTCTCAAAACTTTTTTGGCCGTCAACCATGACAGTTCTTTGTTTATGTGTTTCCATAGTTATGTGAGACATTAACTTATATTTATCTTATTTTTACTTACTTCGTCTCTAAGGATGGGCAACCAACTAGTACAAAAATCTATTGAAAAATTTGAAACGCATCTATCCTCATTTAATAAATTATTCCTGGATTCTTTAAGTTTTCTTTTAGTTCCGTTACTCTCTCGCCGAGTTCCATTTAATCCTGTGATTATTATCCCACGCGTGTTCACAAATTTTGGATTTTTCAAATTCACCCTTTCTAGCGTAATTTATATGTTCACCAAGCCTACGTTTTGCTATATGGCCTTATAGTAAAAAATGTTTAAGTAATTTTTTGAATCAGATTAACGAAAAACAACCTTCAATTAAATTTATAATAGAAATAGAAAATAATAATGGATTACCTTTCTTAGATATTTTAATTGAAAAATTAGATAACACATACCAAACCACTACTTACCCTTGTAAACTGTAAAATACAAAATTTAATACCAGCAGCAGAAAACTCGAACCTGTACATCAGTCGTATAACGTATAAATGATTCAGTGCAAGCTTAAAAGTGTATCCTGAAGGGGGCGCTATGTTGTAGAGAATTATGAAGTAGTCACTTGTTTGTCTAGAGTTGAGGATGCACAGTGCAATAATGTGGCGTCTTACACAAAATTTAATTTATGGCGCGTAATTTCAAACTGTTAAAATCTATAATATTTAAAATTTGGGATACGTATAATGATAAGGTAAGGAACGTATACGTGTCGACAAAATTATACTACATATAATGTTACACTCATTTTTCACTGTGGCTACCGAAAAAAGTAACCACAATTGAAACGGAGGCCACAGTTCAGGGTTATGCACGCACAGGTAGCCGCAAATATGGCAAAACAAACACAGTGTGTATAGAAAACAAACACACACAAACATATACTTAGATTTCAATTCAAATCAGCATATTAGTGTTAAGAGAGGTGTTATTAGGTGCTTGTATGACAGAGCCAACATTTTTTCTTCAAATTATGTAATATTAAGGAAGAGCAATTGATAAAAACTGTCTTATTAATTAATCAATATCCTGAGAGTTTTGTTGATAGTCAGTTATTGAACATTGATGGTAGAGTGAATATACTAACATAACATGAGGTATTTAGGCCAATGGCATTAATTCCATATATACATGGTTTATTGGATAAATTACGAAAAATTGGGAATAGGTTTTCCGTACAAACTGTTTTTCAAACGGGTTCCACGCTAAGATCGGTTTATCAAAAACCAAACCTCTAAATATTGTTCAAAACTCAAAAAAATGTATTTATAGTGTTCCGTGTGAGTGCGGAAAACATAACGTAGGTGAATCATCTAGACCTTTCAACGTAAGGCTTGGTGAACATAGAAATTACGCTACAAGGGGTAAATTTGAAAAATCCAAAATTTGTGAACACGCGTGGGATAATAATCACAGGATTAAATGGGTGAAGATTGTAGAAAAAGAGGGTAAAGGAACTAAAAGAAAACTTGAAGAATCCGCGATTATTTTATTAAACGAGGATAGATGCGGTTCAAATTATTCAATAGATTTCTGTACTAGTTGGTTGCCCATCCTTAGAGACAAAGTAAGTAAAAAAAAGATAAATATAATTTAATGTCTCACGTGACTATTGAAATACATAAACAAAGAACTGTCATGGTTGACGACCAAAAAAGTTTCGAGAATGGAAGTAGATTTTCTTCCGAAACGTTAACTGCCTATAGCTTTCATTTTCATTTTTTAGTTTATACCATTGTTCTAGCTTACATATTTTTTTGAAACAGTCAAGTATTCAAGAACCAACGTCTGTCTGATCCGTTTGGCGCAGAGGTTTTTTCATTAAAAATATTTAAATATTTTTCAGTGGCAAAATACCCAAAGAAAAGTAAGAAAATCTCAATATGCCACAAATAAACAATTGTAGACAATAACTGTCTTAATAGTTCTATAAATATTTTAGTTTAAGTGGATCGTTTATGTATAAATGAAGTGTCAAGCAACAGCCGGCCCTCCGATTGGACGAAGAGATAAATGGATAAACGTCAATAAATATAAATATTGCAAACCGTAATCGTCGGGTTGTTTATAGTTTTGATTTTATAAATATTTATTAATGGGTCCTTAAACACCTCTGGAAGCATCTACAAATTGTGTAACATGCATCAGTTTTTTACAGATTTTATATTATTAATATTAGTATATTATGTAACAAGCACAAAATGATGCTCATTTTGAATGAGTTTGAAAGGTTTATACAAGTGCAAAATTGCCACTTTGTGCGAGTTATATACTATATTCTTTCTACGACAACGTGTTACTTAATATATATTTGTAGGAAACAACTACGAAATTATCCGTTATCTACAAAAAATGTTGGCAAAAACAAACTGCTAACATTTCATCGCTCCGTCCCTGGACCATATAACCTGTGACAAGTCGTCATCATTTGCAATAGCTCAACATGAAATATTTCATATCGTTTAAAAGTAAATTATTTTTTGTTTGCTTATACTTATAATGAAACATATTCTTTATGGGATTTTGCAAACAGCAGAAAAATTATCTATGAGTACTAAAATAAGAATTATTTTTAAATTATTGATCAATGTCAAAATTAATTTGTCTTTCTCATTCTAACACTAGTTTCTACACAGTCCCGTCATTTTCACTGAATCTTCATAGCCGTTGGGGGTTATGTGGATACTGGTTTATTCTGCATAGGGAGTGTAGAAATTAGTGTTAGAACGAGAATTGTCCAATAAGAAAGACAAATTTATTTTGGGATTTTAATTGATAGCATAACCAGAATTCAGGTTATCAAAAGAATGCAAAGATTGTAAATCAATAATTTTACAAGTAGTTTTTTATTTTAATTCTCATAAAGTTTTTTTCTGCTGTTTGCAAAATCCCGTAAAGAATATGTTTCATTTCATTTGTTTCTAGCAAGCAACGCGAAATAAAATTGTGTACAAATAGTCCATGAAAAAGTTGCAAAAAATTGAAATGTGCACAGAATACGGTGATATTTTTTGGCCTTCCACCCCTCAGGAACTACCCCTAAAAGCGAAAAACCACCCCCTTTTCACGTTTTCTCCATTCTAGACATGTGAGGGCGTGCCGGATCGAGTTTTTCGGGTAGGCCGTATGGACTTTGACCATCCAACATATTACCAACCCTGGGATTGAAACTACACCCTCCTTCTCCACCCTTCACTGAACTACCCTCCAATCCCGAAAACCACCCATAAATTCTGTAGAGGACTGTTGAGAACTGACTAGTTTAAAGACAGAACTGGTACAACTTAATAAAGTGGTTTGCGTTACGTGGAATTTTTAAATAAACCAATGACAGCAGGTCAAAAGGAATATAAGCGTAGTGTGCTGAGTGGACATTTAACTAGGTATGGACCGTTTATCTCGCCCAGAATGTCGATATCTTGTCGAAGGTCTGGCACTAGATACTTGATAGCTTCAAGTCGGATTCCCTCACTGGCTATAATATACGAATCCAGCATAGTGATCCAGGAAAATGATTTTCGTTCCAGACTTCCTATGTACATTCTTTTAAGGAAACTGTTCCTGGGGCAAATATTAGAACTGTAGCCCTCCGAATTGGGCTTATAAATATGATTTCTGTGGAAATTTTATTTGATTTCTGCTTACACTATCCCTGTTTATCATAATACAAACTGTTATAGACATTTATATACATTTTTTAGTTCTCGGTAGAGTAAGTTCAAGGTCATTAACAATCGTCATCGTCACACTGCAAGTCTACTCGTTAACATTTCGTTTATTATTTTTATTTCGAATTATTCATAAATAATAAATCTCATACAACATTCCTTGGCTTCTACATTTTCAGTAAATAAAACACAACCTAACATTAACAACGTTACTGTAGTTACTACAGTCGTAAATTTTACTTTTTATTACAAACAACATGACGCAGTGTTCATCGGCTTTTTTAATCACACTTTTAATAGTTTTATACGTTGTAAATCAGCCTGTTGTCTCCATCATAAGCGTTCATGGAGAGAATTTCAAGGAAGACCAAAAACTGAATCAAATCCATATAGCATCGGCGAAAATTTGACATACTAGCCCTCCGTACGTCTATGATTTCCATGTGGTTTTTCTTAAATTTTAGGAGCCAGCTCATATTGTTCTTATTATTAGCAATTGTGAACAGATAAATACTACATGTGTAAAGAGAAAATAGGGAATAAACAAATTTTTCTTTTATTGTCACTCAGTCAATTATATAAATGTTCGTGTATCTGCAAAGCATACTTTCAAAAAATTTCAAGAGGAAGGCAGAATTTGTATCAAATGGTGGTGGTACTCGATATCTTATATCGCGATTTTTCCACAATAGTATAACCACGTACGGTGTCGAATTGAGATCCTATAATCTTTTAAAATCAATTAAAAAGTAAGAAAAATTCTCATCTTACTCATTTTATTTTATTTTTGACAAATCAACTATCTTCAGTGTTGAAATTTTGTAAAATGAATTTTCTTACCAGACATGATTTACTTCCAAAAACTGATAGGAAAAATCTATTGTGAATGAACCCCATGTAGTATGCATTTTTTTTTAATAGTCGGTCAACTTTCTATAGTAATTTATTTTCTGTTAACGTCACTTAAAAATGGACTAACATTTTTTGAGAACGAAAAGTATTCATAAAACCATTTTTTAAAATTTCATAGAAGTACCGTTTGATTGTCCACTTATGAGACACGATGTATACCTGTATACATATTTTTTTTTTTTAAATATAAGCTCCTTTCCTAATATGAAGCGCATAATAATTTAACATTTTATGAGAACATAAAAGTGATAAAAATATAGTGCAATTTTAACCATTGAAAATGTCAACGAAACAACTTTTACTTTCTCCGCGCTATTTCAGGCTTTTGTTCGACAAACTAAGTAGGACGAAATGTGTCAACAAAAACAACATGAAAATTCGGAATTCAGATTCACAATCTGTGCAGTTGCATCAGAGGACGTGAGATGTATACGCTTAAGAGAATTTGGACCAAAAGACATAAAGAACAAAAAATAATACAATGTTTATCTGCGTTGTTATTTGTCTCACGGGAAGTTTTTTCCACAAGGTGATGTCATGGTCAGTGGCGTGGAAAGAATGAACTGTTCCCAACAACGAATGAAAAATGCATTTTGTGGGTAGGTGTTTACTAGATTCAGAAAGGATCCCGCACCTTTTAAGCGCAATTGGGTTTTCACGTGAGCCCCTCATTCAGTAATTACTTACCCTGTGTGATCTTTCTAAGACCCTCGATTGTGAGGCTTACGACAAATTAATTAATAACTTTGCAACTATATGGAGCTAAAAGGGTTATCCCTTTCTCGATTTAAATTCTATTTGCTCAACTGTAAGCAGTGCGTAACCATATGTCAAACTTTCAAAATGTTAATAATGGTATATCTCAGGGATCCATTCTGGGGCCACTATTATTTTTTCGTTTACGTCAATAGCTTTTCTCAATTTTTGCCCTAAATCCTTCTTGTTCGCCGATGACACCTGCCCTGTTGTGACAGCAACGTTGTCAGTCTGTTATATTGCAAGCAATGAACTAGATCACAAGCTTACAGTTAATCGTGAGAAAACTTATGAGATCATGAGTTTTTTCATGATTACGTGCTTGCTTTTAATATCTTTTAATAAGAATGTATTCAAAGGAGAGCACATTGTAACAATTTTAATACCTAAATATTAAAAAGTGTTTCACAAGTGCGAACGGCAGCTAGTTTTTTGGAGGAGAGCATAGGATCGTGAGTAAGGAGTGTGGACCTCAGAGGGTGTCACCTGCTGAATAATAAATGTGGTGATAAAATTAATAATTTTGCCAGCCAGGAACAAAATTAAATTACTAGCAATTCTGGAATTCTTAAAAGCTATTAATAGTGTCCAAATTTACACTTTACTATAAAATCTCAAAATCTGGGCAAATATCAGGTGTATCAGTGCGAATAACGAGAACATGTAGACATTCAACATTTATTACAACACAAGTGAGATGTACAACAAAAAATAAATAAAACTTAACTTGATCTGTACGAAGAAGAAAACGAAGAAAATTCTATGTTTGCTCTTACAAAACCATTCGAGTGATTTGAAATATCTTTGAGAGGTTCCCTCGCAACTATGAATCACAAATTATGCACATCGAGTTATAGTTTTCAACAGTGAATTAAAAGACATCCCTTTTCAAAGATATTAGGATGAATATAAATTAATTCCATAATCATGTTGATATTTTCACTATTTGGACTGTCTTCTGGCTTAAGTAAATCTACGAGTTTATTTGTCACTAAAGTGTGAGGTAAATTGACAAAAATTCATGAGCTAATGAAATACAATATTCACTGTGCAAACTCAGATGTTAATGGTGATCTAAAATATGTATGTTCCCTTAAAATATTTCATGTCCAGTGTGGCCAAAGGCATACTAACCGCATATGGTACCATGCGATGTCTTTACAATAGAATCTTAAAGCATTTCAATATTCCACACATAAACTTAGCGTTAAACTATGATCGCAAAAATGATATGATTTACTTTAATGCATGAACCAAAAAAAAAAATCACTGAATAAATTTGTAATAATTTCTTCACAAATATACAACTAAAATGAAATAAAAGAACCTGATCAGAGCCTTGGCATTCTCCTTGACTACTGCAGCGTGACTTGTCACCACTTCTTAGACGTTCTCGACGTTGGCTACGACTACAATTATAAATACATGGCGTACATCAGACTCTCTGCATTAAATCTTTTGGAGACTGCTGCGAACAACTCTTCAAGCCAAAACTTCTCTGAATCTCAGTCAGACCCACACTTAACTAAACTTCTGAGTAATAGACTTCTTCCTATTACTACTCCTCTGAATACTAGGCCCCATGTAACCAAAATTACAGCACCAAACAGCTGGACTCTTACATAAACTGCAAAATGCCTGACCCATACAAATTGTCTCTGGCCTAACTCAAATATATGCTATATTAGCTTTTGATTTTCACTTTATTTCTTGTCAACATGACAATTGTTTCGCCACACAGTGGCTTCCGACATCCGAAGAAGCCACTGTGTGGCGAAACAATTGTCATGTTGACAAGAAATAAAGTGAAAATCAAAAACTAATATAGTTTTCTTCCCAATTATTATCATGGATTTTCATCAAGTAACGGCCCAATCTGTTCAATATCAAATATATGCCTCTTCCAAATACTCTGACATAGGGAGTATTACATAACCTCACGAAACACGTGGCGTCAAAATTACGGCAACCAAAATAATTCCTTCCTGGAGTTTACAAAACGCTTGCGGCAAGGTAGTGAAGATTATTGGGTACATCAAATCAAATCTCCTTCAGTGTAAGCGATGTAAAACCCAAATTGTTCGATACAAAACCGGGACCGCCGCCGTTCGCTGTATCGTGGCTGTCGAAGCACCAGAGCCAGATCGGAGATCTCTCACAGTTCCCAATGTTGCCAGCTGAGCACCTAGAGAAAACTTTCTCTAGCCAATGAAGATGCGCCAACAAAGGACTCAATAATCAAAAGACTGAATTTCACAATTATGTAATATCTCAACTACAAGAATATACATTAACGTCAGTAACGGAATGTTAAGATTTTGCAGATATGAGACCCGCTATGTCCTTCAAAGTACGAGCGGTTGCATACCTCACTACTCCAATAAGTGAATTAATTAAAGTCAAGTAACTGCAAGTCAATTAAAATTAATCATGTAGCCTTTTCAAATGCTACATTAAACTCTAAGGTATGTCTCTGGATGACAACCTTAGTTCAAAACATTATCAAACTAAACATTGAAAAAATGCTTGCTTCTCTCTCTTCCACTCTAGACTTTGCTACGCAGTTGTATTATGAGGTAACTAAATTACATTTTTGCGGAAACAAAAAACAGTTGTAACATTTTTGTGAAGTCCACCGAACACTGCCATCCCATTTTATGAAACTACGCAATATTCTTACCTTCACTCTTCATCCACTATAGTCTCATTGAGATTCTATCTACTCAGTCAGATTACCATAAGCTCAATACACATGCCCCGCTGATCTTAAATTACCTCGCTGCAAACTAACAGGACACAAGTTTTCTGGTCCTCAAAATAAATGTAGAACGCTTTATATTAAAGTATTATTTCTATTCTGAGTGAAAATTTCCTATCTGAGGTGATTTCCTCCATCTGAAAATTGGCATAACTGTACCGCCTGTAGTTATTACTGAAAGTGACTTATTAGGAAAAAAAATAAAATAAAATTGCGCAAACCTACTTCTACCACCTAGCCTTTGAAAAGTGAGAACCTCAAGGGATACATGGCATTACTTTAAATAAATGTATTTTGCGGCCGTGTATAAACTACGCTTACACACAATCAACAAAATCATTGTTCATTTCTTCGTACTAATACATACTACACTGTCCGTATAAAGCAACTTCCTTTACATATTTAGTAGATGCGATGATAGATTTTCGCCCGAGACAATAGTAACCAGATCGTCCAGATAAAAACTATAAATTTAATGCTTCAAGAGTCAACTTTTTTCAAACTCTGGGTTCTCTCTCTATCGCATTCTATCCGATCAAGGTCTGGCTGTTAAATTAAATCGCATTTAAATACACCACTTGAATGTTTAATTTGTAACATGTATGTTGGCCATTAAAAATTTATAGAGTAGATTTAAACGCTGTAAATAATTTTCAACTATTGCAGGCATTAAGAATTTTACGGCGGCGTTGGAATTTAAATATGTACATTCCTCTGGAGGTGGTGCAATAAAATTATAATAATTTTAAATTACAATCGAAGGATTTTTACGGTGAGTAATAACACTAATAGCTGCTTGGTTTTGAATCCCAGCTTCGGTACGTAGCAATATCGAGAAGAATAGTTGTGTGTCACGTTTTTTTTTAAATTAGTACAATCAAAATGGCATTACTTTTGCAGGTAAATAGATACTTATGACAAAACGTTGTTTACTAGGAAATATTTGAAAAAAGCCACAAACAGCGATCACTGCATAAGGAACAAAAAGGTAAATTCGCCGTTTTAGAATTTGTGGCACAAAATATTGGATCAATATACAGTCCAAATAGACCAATATATCAGTTAAAGCTATGTATAGATGTGCAAAAATTTCAGGTGATTTCTTGGGTCATTTAATACATAATTGTCCATACTAATAGTATGCCCGAAATGCTTATTTTTCATTATAACAAGGTGAATATTAAAAAAGGCCCTTTGTCGTACTTCTACAAACACTAACATATTGTAATGCATACTGGCACGAGTTCTGTCAGCATCATTGCGAGAATAACTAGTTTTTAATTTTGGTCGTACAGCAAAAAGTATGTCATACAACTTTCAAAATACCCATCAGTCTGTCCGACTGTCGGGTTTCCGTTAAGCGCGATAACTTAGAAGGAAAAGTCGTGTTAAAATTTAGACAGTGAGATAGTGTTGGAAGAATTTTTTGGTTGATAATTTATTCATTATAGGTACAATTAGGAAAATATTTCTTGAGGCAATGCATTTGAAAATCTACAAATGACAACATATTCTTCGTTTTCGTTGTTGTGAAGAGTATAATAAGAAGACAGAGCCGACAGAGGTGCTAAATAGTTTAGTTCAAATTCAGTTTGAATGTTTTATGTATGTATTTGATCAAAATTAAGTTTCAAAATGCATGCCCTATATTAATGCAAGTTCAACAAACATAACCGCAGTATTGGCAAATCAATATAAAGAGATCTGAACTTTATTGTTATCAACATCAAAAACATCCCCAGGCAGTTTATTCCCGTGGGATGTTTTTGATGTTTGTTCCATTTTGAGGTGTATCTAACCTCATTTGTCGGGTCGAGTCACTAAAATATTCTTATTTGCTATACAATTAATTATTCTAGTTATTTTGGAAACAACATTTTTATTGCACCGAAATAAAATTCTTTATTTCGACTACGCATCCTATTTGCAATGATACATATTTAAAAATATACTGCTGCCTAAGCAAATTTTCGACCGAAAACCACACCTAAATAACAAAAGGAAGGTTGCGTGCACTGTCAGTGACTACTTGTATGCAAATTTATTTTCTTTATAAGTAGGTGGAGCGACTATTTGCATTTTTGTATACGAAACAGAGAATGTGCTGTTTCAAAATATGTATATTTAGCAATTCTAGACAAAACAGTATCCTCTATAGCATAATTTCCAAGCTGACTTTTCTTGGTAGCCCGATTTTGACTCATTTTAGATATTAATTTATAATAATGGTAGTAAAAATAATGAATGTACTGTAGGAAGGCTGAAGCACCTCAGTCGACGAAAAATTTAATAAATCGCGACAATTATTTTTTAGGTTAAATCTATGTGATAAATAATAATTACATATATTAAAAAAACATGTGCTTAAAAAACAACATTTTTTTTCAGTAAATATTCATCTTATCGCCTACTTATTTCCATTGAATCATGAAGATTATAACAATTACCGAAGACTTATATGTATATATAGCAATGAGTTTTATATATTTTATAATTAAAATGATACTTACGAGGATTCATTGTCCTCCAGGAATATTCGTGGTACATACCTGAAAAAAAAATGCCATAAAAAATATATGTTAAACAAAATATTACATTTTTTAAAATTTTATAACCAAGATTTCGTTGCTGTTGTTGTAAATTGGTACAATGACGGCAGATTATGGTTAAGGTTATATTAAGTAAGTAGAGAGAGACTCGTGGGGGGAGGGAATCTCTAGCGTGATCAGTGCCGCTGTGCTTCCGCATTATATTTTGAAATAAATACGATACTCAAGGATCTTAGATATAGAAATGAACTGTAAAACATAGTTAAATAAAATAAAATGTTTTTAAATGGTAAATGGTAGCCTTGCGACTACGAAGCCCCGTGTTCAAATCCTGGCCAGGGTATGGATGTTCAGTGGCATCTTTAATGTGTTACTAAGATGGTAGCAGTAAGCAAGACCGCTGTTGAGTAGCACAACATGTCTAGTCGCTGTTGTCTCTCCTGAGTTCGAGTCTCAGATGCGGTAGAAGGCAATATATCGCAGGAAATGGTTGTTGTGTTGATATCTAAGTGTACGTGACTTGGTTGAGTGGTGGAATAGCTATAGCTAAACTCCATCAGGACGTAAATATAAATAAGATGATTAAAAAAAGCAATTTATTGTCTTCATTTTAAATTTTGCATACTGAGTGTATAAAAGTTTTCTAATAAATACCCAAAATAACATTTCTGGTTCAAAGTGTGTCGAGTTCGGTGAAAGACGCATGTTTCGTGGCTCTTACGGGATATCGAGATAAATCCGGATAAAGCGGCAACAAAACGCCGAAAGTGCACTGAATTGAAGCGTGAACAATTCTGCATTGATTGATATAAATTAGTGCGAGTATGGTTATTTCATATAGTTGATATTTGATTAAATTATGTTGGTTGAATAAAGCAACACAAAATAGTGTACCTATATAAACAACGCGAGAAAAATGTACTGCTTGAGTGCTTGTAAAATATATACCTGGATTCGTCCCTTCTTGAAGTGGGTGATATAAAATAAGCAACAGCCAGCCAGATGTGTGAAGGAAACAGATAAATTTTTGTCTATGTAGCATTAGCATTGGTTTATTTATGTCTTTTTTACATTTTAAACAAGAATTGATTGATTGATTTGCCAGCGTAAGGTGGGCATTTCTGCCGATTCCGGTGCAGGGAGATTTGTTCCACCACGCAGCCCGATCGCCCACCGATCATCCCACCGTGTGCCGGAACAAACCTCCAGTGCTTTTATATACCTCCGGACCAGCTGCATACGCTGGATTGGACATTGGACATGCTTGTTGTCAGCAGCAAGAGCCGCATGACGCATGGGGTAGGAGTATAGGATGGAGCGAGTAGGTGTTTGTGAGATGTTTCTTCTTGTTTTCCTTCTGTCTTCATCGGATGGAAAGTGTAGGCGTTTGTGAGATGCTTTCTTTAGGTTTTCGTGCTTCTTTTTACTTTCAGGTTTTTGTGATATGCTTCTTCTTAGTTTCTGTCTGTGATCATCTTCTCTCCTATTCTACTTCTGAGTTTTCTGTTTCTTCTGTTTCTGAGTCTGGCAGTGTGTATATCCTTGATATTTCTTTATTGTATTCCATTTTTTGTTGTGCCAACTAGTCCCAGTGTGTATAATCCTTTCCTAGCTTATTCATAATCCTCTTGATTGTTGTAATCCACGTGTAGCATGGACTCCCTATTTTCAGTTTGTTGCTGTTCATTCGCAGCGCTTTCTTCAGTAGGTGTGTCGTGTCCCATCTTTGGACATGTCCCCAATATTTCATTGCGTATGATTCTATTCTTTTGATTATTGTTCTTCCCTCTAGTAATGTTGACGTTTTCTGTCGTTTTTGTGGTTTTCCTGTTTTTGCTAGCAGCTGGATAATGTCCCTTTCAGCTCTTCTCAGGCTTCTTCTGTTGGCCTTTATCGCTGCTGCGTTTTTGACTCCATATATCATCGTAGGCATTATGATGGTCGTGTATACCTTTTTGGTTAGGCACCATGGTGGTTTGTTGTCCTCAATGAAGGGTAGTAGAGCTCTTGTGACTCTGTAGGCTGTTTTGACTTGGTCCAGGACTGTGGTGAATAGTCGGGGGGATAGGGGACATCCTTGTTTGACTCTTATATTCTTCATTTTTGATTACGTCGTCTGTCCAAACCATTGTATTGCAGTGTTCTCGTGTAGGCATGCTTTTATTATTTTGTTTATTAAGTAGTGCGGTACTCCCCTGTTGAGCAAAGTGTTGACTATAGCTTCATGCCTTATGGTATCAAATGCCTTTTGGAGGTCAATTGAGACTATATATAGTTTTGTTCCTTCTTTCCACTTTTCTTCCAGGATCCGTCTGGTGGTGTACATGTGGTCGTCTGTCGATCTACCCTTGATAAATGCCGTTTGAGATTAAACAAGAATTGGAGATCAAATTTGAAAAGATATTAAACATAATATATAGGCAATAAACATAATATATAGGTGATGAAATGGAAAAACTGCCCAAAATTGAAACCGATTATTTCAAGGAAACAACATACAGAGTGAGCAAACTATCCCTTCGGACCTCTTTTCTCATAACGCGCATAAAAAAAATATTGTTACCGCGAGATAGGGCCCTTCCCAGCAACTCCACCGTAGATGGATATTTACTTGTGGAGCGGTTAATAAATAAAAAAGAAAGGGAAAAAGGGGGAAAATATAAAAATAAAATAAAAAATAAAAGCTGCCAGATTCAGAGACACAAGAAGCAGAAAACTTAGAAGAAGAAAAATAAGGAGATGTCGATAGATGGAAACTTAAAAGAAGCATGAAAACTGAAAAGAAGCATCTCGCAAACAACTGCACCATACCCCAACCGATGATCACAAATGGAAACTTAATAGAAGCATGGAAACTTAAAAGAAGCATCTCTCAAACACCTACACTTCCCATGCTATATTCCCACCCCATGCGTCATGCGGTTCTCGCTGCTGATAACAAGCATGTCCAATGTCCAACCCGGCGGTATATAAAACATCCGAGATTTGGTTTCGGCGCGCGGTTTGGCCGTCCGCTGGGCGTGTTCGACGGACGACCAAGCTGCGTGTTGGAACGAACCTCCGTGGATGGCTGGAATTGGCAGCAATGCCCACCTTACGTTGGTAAATCAATCAATCAACCAATGAATCAATCAAAATAACATTTCTGAATCCTTAGCGATGTCTAGCAATTAATTAACACCTTGTAGGTCTAAAGACGAGAGGATTCAATCGAGGATCTAGTATTAGGGCAACCGTTAGTATAAATTCGGAATGATCATTATTTTTAAGAAATTAATTAACGTGAGAAAAATTGCGCGAAGTAAACGAAGTTGAACAAATTCCGTATTTAAATCGCGTATTCTCATAACAATTAATATAAAGCGGTACTGGCATAATTAGCATAATTACATAAGTTCTGGTTCAGTAGTTTCACTCATTGTTTATTTATAAAAAAGAACGTTTGTTTACATGTAATTAATATATGAAACATTTTAAATAGAATTCTTTTTCAGAGATTTACTTACTTTTTATCCTTTTGATTGATGAGAGATGTCAATTTTCAATCAAATAAAACGGCACACTTAGGACTAGTAAAATAATGGTCGCCTCCATTTCTATGACAGACCTTTATGTTTATGTAAATCGTAGTCATTTATCAAACTACGACGCGTTGTTTTAAGAGATTTTTTTTGTGGTAAAACAATTGAGTGGTTATGGTTAGTAACGTAGATTAAAGAAAGCTACAATACGTTTTATTTTGCATAATTTTCATTATACAACTTCAAAAAACAAATGATATCATCCTCGAATGAGGTCGAGTTATGGTCTTCTACATAATTATATTCACGTCCATAATAATAAAACGATCAAAGTAATAGTTCTTAACATTATTAGTGCAGGCAATGAAGGCAAAATTTTGTAAAAACCTCGCAAAAATTAATGAAAGGATCATCTCTGAGATTTAAGTAGGTAATAATCTGTAGAATAGAATAATGCATTCTTTGCACTTCCAAGTAAGTTTTCAACAAAACTTATAGCTCGTCTTTTTCTCTACAAAAAAGGTTTTTACAAATTTTTGTCTTGAGCCGTTTAGGAAATAATTCCAGTTATCCACTTATAGTTTTGAGCCGTTCCGAAATGCGTGGAAAATGAGAATTCTTTGGGAGTCTCGTACGACCGGACACATCGATCGATTCTTACTATTCAGAGCCGCTAAAAAAATGAACACAACATAAAATGTAGAGGAAAGTCTCAGCTTTAATGCGGAACTAATCACAAAATTCATAAAAAATTTTATCATAGAGAAAAAAGTGTTAGAAGATGGCTTACTAAACTTTATACAGTTGACGCAACAATGGGTGCTTTTTCACTGCATGGATTCGATTCCACGCACTTTATCCTACATTTTGTGAAAATTTCATTCAAGAATGTTAAGAAACAAATAAGTTGTATATGTTTTACTGTATAATTGTGCATTTTCTGAACGTGTATGAATAATGTAGACAAATTCAAAAACTACTGCAAGCATTTAAAATACTCTAAAGTCATTCAATACAATATGTACCATTGTACTTATATTTCGAAAATTAAGACTGTGCTATTATTATTAATTAAGATATGGCGAACTGAACTCCAAAATTTGGAGGTGATTGATCGATGAGAAATATATCCTCTACTTTGATCGCAAGGCATATTTTTCCAACAAAAGTAATTGAAATAAAATGTTAATTGGATTAATATATCATTATATAAGAATATACAACCAAAATGAATTATCATTCTAACGACTCCAGGCAAAGATATGAATAAATCTGTGGATCAACTGTACAAAGTTTACTAAGCCATCTTTTTCTCTATGATAAAAGTTTTTATGAATTTTGTGATTAGTTCCACATTAAAGCTGAGACTTTTCTCTATATTTTACGTTATTTTCATTTTTTTAGGGGCTCTGAATAGTAAGAATTATCGATCGATGAGCCCGGTCGCACGAAACTCCCGGAGAATTATCATTTTTCGCACATTTCGAAGCGGCTTAAAACTATAAGTGGAAAACTCGATTTATCTTCTAAACAAGAACAACACTTTGTAAAGAAAGAGACGAGCTACAACTTTTGTTGGGAACTTTTTTCTCTATTTTCATTATTTTGGCCGTTAGGGTAAAAAACTCGAAAATTAAAAAGTTTTTCCATTTTTTTTTTAACTTTCCCGGAACTTGGAAGTGCAAACAATGCATCATCTCATTCTCCAGGTTACTACCTACTCAAATCCCAGAGATGAACCTTTTATTAATTTTTGTTACCCCAAATGGCTAATTTGTGTGTATTATATAGAGTGGATAAGAAGTAGAGAAACAAAGAGAGAGAGAGAGAGACTGGGGAGAAAGATACATAATTTATTATCAACATAGCACATAAGCAAATGACTATTGTTTTAGGTGCGTACACATAAATATCTTCTTCCTGTTCACAACATCTTGGTAGACTTTTTATGATTTATGCATTGTCTTTGTTGGCCTCCTTTGCTGTATGACACGTCCCACAGCACATAAATATAGATTTAACAAAACATTTATTAAAAATACTAACAAAATTTGAAACATTTGCTTTAAATATATAATGTCTATAAGATGCGCTGGTAGAAAATTATACATAACTACAATTAGAGTTTTATGAAGTAATAATTTTTGGCGTGAAAGCAAAAATATGTATTTTAATTGTGGCTATGGCATAGATGATTTGTTGTTATTTTATAAAACTGCCAAGTGGCATTTGCTGAAAATTACATATTATATCAGTGTCTACATATTATTATTACAGCGGCAAGTGTGTTTAGATAAGTATATTATAGTGGTAATGCTTCTGTAGACACCGTTAAAACCCTTTCTATGGCATTTCATGTTTAATGGGTGTCTGCAGCCAGCAATATCCAACTGTAACTTTCATTCAGTTCGAAAGAGTTTTATTAAAAGTACGTGAATATCATTCTGAACTTCGAACCTGAGTGACACATGTTATATATATTTGTTCTTTCCTGTGCATAATCTTTGTAACATTTTGATATAAATATAAGAAAGGAGGCAGCACTTGGTGTCCTAAGGATACAGTAGGTACGCAAATCCAAGCCAGGAAATTTGGTTGGTCACTTAAGGTTCTTGACCTAATCTAATTGGAGTCCACAACCAAGTAGATTGTCCCTTGATGTGGTGATTGAGGGAAACCAAATGAGCAGGATTGAAGCAATGTGGTTGAAGAACAGGTCATTCATCTGGTACACAGATGAATCTAAGAGGGCTGAAAGGGTAGATGTGGGCGTAGAGGGGCTATCTAAAGCCCTAGGCATCATCCCAACCACTTTTCAAGCAGAAATTTATGTTGCAGATTCATGTGCCCAGGATTGTATAGATAAAGGTATTCCAAGGGCCAAAGATCTATCTATATACTTTCAGATAGCCAGGCAGCACTAAAGGCTCTCAGGTCTTATTTCTTTGAATTTAAAATGGCCTGGTAATGCAGACGGTTCCTCAACTGGGTTACCTTGACGTATGTACCAGGGTATGAATAGGAATGGGTGCTCATTTCACAAGCCTGAACCGTTATGTGGCTGGGCACATAAAGGAAAAAATCCAAAAATGGTGATAGAAACTTCTTTTGGACGAATGGAAGAATACTCGGGCTAAAGGTAAGCGAAACGTTCATAACTTATTCGACAAATAATGTCACAAGGTTCCTAAATGTCGAAGAGTCTGACTTAAGCCTGATGATAGGCCTTCTAGAATAAGATTTCACATAAACTATGCCTTCTAACTGATCACTGTCCCTTGAGATATCATCTTAAGAACGTAGGTAAGGCAGAAAGTGATAAATGGCGATACTGCGATGCTGTAATATAAGAGATACTGGGGAGCGTATACCTTGCGAATGTATTACGTTAAAGCGCAAAAGGTCGAATTTTCGCTTGAAGTCAGCGAAATAGCTCCCATGAAAACCTTAAGCTTTGCAAATAGATAAGGAAATCTAGGCAACAACTAGTTGTAAGGTACTTCACAAAAGATAATGTAAGTCGAGGTGAGGATAAGGTAAAGCACCTTTTCTCCTATTCCTCCAATTAAACATAACTTTTATAAAAACAAAGAATTTAGACATATTTGGCAATTACTTTGTATGGCGGTTATTGTTCACTTCTGTAGTATTCTACCATGGTATTTTACACGTGTACATTTAAATAAAAAAATAACGTTTGATCCTCGCTCTCACTTACGCAATTTACAATTTATCTTAACTATAACAAACAATTAGATGTGTTAGATCAAGTAAGAATAATAAACGATATCTAAAGATATTATTTACATTAGTAGTACAATTTGTCCCCAGTGGTTTTTTAAATTATATTACATTTTTTAAAGTCTGTATGATCATTTATATTTAATATTAATCCACCTGGTACATATAAAGCAAAACATTTCTTAACTGATGATAACATGATTATTGATTATTATTTTATATCAAAAGGCCAACATTAACGATTACCAACCATTGCATTAAATCTAAATACTTACAATTGACATTAATTTAGTAGCCAGTTCCAATGAACAAAGACATTAATTTATGTATTACGCTACACATGTATTTAAATTCAAATAGTTATTTATTATTTCAACCTTCAACAAATGCTCCAGAATTACGTACCGGCTGTAAAACAACACCCAGCTTCCTTGTATGACTGCTTTTCTGTAGCGAAGTTCTTCATCTTTCATTATAAGAGTCGATGGTATCTTTCGGTTTGCGGTTAAATATTTAATATTATATCATTTACAATGTTGTTGTCGGACTCGAACACATCTCGAAGGTCATTATTTATGAGGTAATGCGGTTTACTTACCACGTTATTATTTTTCACAATTTGCCGAGTGCTTAAAGGGACAAAAACTGCGCGTATTTCAGTAACTGTGGTGAAAATCATGAAATTGCCGTAACATTATATTAATACGGTTTATTTTTAAAAAATGTGTGAGCTAACTTGCGCACAAACTGAAGTGGTTTTTTCCTGTCATTTATTATCTTTATTGGTTGGCAATTCACGATGGCAGGACTGCTGGGTATCACAAGCTCAAATCAATCTACTAATCGAACACCTTTTAGTTTAATGACCGTAAATTGCATTGGAAAACGGCCTTCTCCACTAATAAAGAAAGAAAAGAATTCACAGGTCTTGCATCGTACGCAAGTATCAAAGGCGTATTGAAAATACCTGAAAGAATCGGTAGTTTTCTAGTTGTACGTTAATAAAAATTTTAATTGCAATGCCGGAAATATTTTCTTGTCTTGTTTCTTGAGGTGTTTAGAGGAGCCAGGTTAATAAATATTTATAAGACCAAAAGTATAAACAACCGACGACTGTGGTTTACAACATGTATGTTTATTAGTTGAATGTTTATCCTCGACCTTGATCTATCGTTTAATAATAGGAGGACCGAGAGATCTACTCATGTTACATGTCGCGTTAATTTTACATAAACATCCGTTGTATCGCTGACCAGCCAACAGATCTATCGCGTGCCGCTTAATTACCACATAGACGGTCCCCATATATACGCGCCCATGCGTATTTTCAATAACAAAATGTTTATTTGTTAACTTCCCTACATCTACATGCATACAACGCAACGTCAATATTTATAATGTGGAAGCGGCTTTAGAATAAATTATATTTCTTCATCGATTGAAACTTGTATAACTGTCTATTATCGAAAATGACACAGATATCTTATTTTCTACATCAATTTGTGTAAACGACAGGAAATAAAAGCTTAGTGTTCTTTCTCTTGTATCAATACATGAGTGACTGTAAGTAGATTAAGTGACAATAATGTATCACCTCATTAGATAAAGATGAGGAAATTGAAATAGAATTATCATGTAATAATCGAAGGCACGCATGTACACGTTTGAACGCAATATAATTATTTTCCTATTAAGTAAAAAATAATCTTCGTAAAACAAAAACAATATTAAAGGACACCAGAAGCTATACAGGGTGTCTACAAATTAGGGGACGAAATTCGGGGGCCTATTTCAAGTATATGCAATAGGAATACAAAGAAAAGAAATGTGTTCATGTGGCCCACAAGTGCTTCCTAACCGCGCTACAGTTCTTCGGGGGTGGTCGCCCAAAAAATGGTTCCATTTGAAATTTCAGAAGACAGTATGTATGCTTTGGAGCATTTGTGGACAATACTGGGAACTGTACATATAAAATTCGACGGAAAATATACATGGCAACATCAGCAATTTACCACTTGAGCAAAGTTTGACGTAACAGAAATATCATGAAACACACAAATGCGATTTGCAAATGCCCTAGTTTCTTCATTGTTTCCTTATGTCTCTGAGACATGGACCATTAGAAATAACCGGCTTTATAGGAAGCGACTATTCAGCATCGTATTCTCCCAAGTCCTCTCTACGAAAAGAGAATAATATAGAACAGTCGAGAGTTCAGAGAAATCATGATGAAAAGTGACGAAGCAGGTGTGTTGCAAACATTGTCATACCATCAAGGTACTTATGGAAAAGAGCTTTGATGAGATTGTGCCCTTAACAGGTAACCACGACAGATGGCGGGATACCATCAGACGTGCTATGCAACAAATGGAGGCCATCTAGGATAATTCATGGACCACAAAACGTCTGACAATACATTGTGAATAGGAAGCGACGTGCAATACATATAATATATGTAATGTGTGTTGATATAATTTTTACTAATACATCCATACCAATAAACTGGAATGCTAATTTTTCAAGATATAACTTTTATGCAAACGGGAGCATATTGGAAATACCCCGCAAGGTTCTATCCTTTATATTTATTTCTTACCCATACCTAGTATCTAGTTTAAAAGGTAAAAAAGTTCGACACTTGTTTTATGTACCTCTCACATCATATCGAAATAGCCTCAGCATTTATTAAAATTCGACCCAGAGTCACATATTCTGTTATTAGATAGACAGACACAAAGCAAAAATTTGTGAGTTGATTGACTGATTTATTGATTGGCCAGCGTATGGTAGACATTGCTGCCACTTCCGGATATCCAGTCTGGATGATTTTATATCCCGCCGGACCAACCATCCGACGGATTGGATATGGTATATGCTTGTTGTCAGCAGCGAGAGCCGCATGGGGTAGGAATATAGGATTGGAGGTGTAGGTGTTTATGAGATATGGTTCTTTTAAACTTCCATGCTTTTTTGTTTATTCTTCTTCTGAGTCTTCTATTTCTGAATCTAGCAGTGTACACCTCTTCCCGCCTGCCTGGGTCCAGACATGGTTTCATGCCTCCCAGAAATACGTACCTTCGCTTCAACGTTCTGCATCAGTGCGTCCACCTCGGTTGCTTGCCAAGGCATACATTAGCTCGCCGCAAGATGCTTTTATTTATTTACCGCTCCATGGTAAACAGCCATCTACACTGGAAAAGCAAGGAGGAGTCCCAAGAGAACACCCGAAGACACCCTGTATACCGATCTGCCAAGGTAATACAAAACAGGAAACTAAAATCTGCAAAAGTAAAAAACGGATCTAGGAATACATTTGAGATGCCTCATATATCCAGCAGACCCCAAATTCTTCGACCTGAGAAACATTTTTGTACTCGTAATTAGGCCGCGACAGCCGCCCGTCGAAACCTGCCTTATATTTATTACATTTTTAATTTTAAGACATTGAATTGGGTTCAATAATTACCAAGGATTAATCAATTAAGTTACTGATTAATGTTATTAATATATGAATATTAAAATAAAATAAACTAGTTTATAGCTTAGCTTTCTGTAGCGTTTGGTCCTGTGATTGCTGGTTTACTCTTCTCTTTTGGACTGATTTTTTATATTTTTACATCTACTATGTCTATATTGCTTTGCTTTACCAAACACGTGTGGCTCATTTGACACTGAATATTTATGGCACAACAGCTTTCTTTTCCGCAATAAACCACTTGAAAGGGTCTTTGGGTATAGATATAGGTCTATTCTGTCGACGGACGGTCAACTGAGGCACAGCTTTCCTTGCACTTGTTCGCTTTATTTTTAATACTATTTAAAAATGCCGTACCAGTAATATTCAATTTATTAATTCCATATGAACTTTGTTTTTCTATTATGACACGTCACTTTAAGCAAGATATCTTAGCCCACCGATGGATTAAATTCTATTGAATTTACATGGTTTTAACCGATTTTTTAGCGTTTTATCGGGAGCGTCCCATGATACTTGAATACCCGACGTTAGCCAAGTCTCGAATCAAATGAAAATACTAGAGCTAAATGAGAAACATTATTGCACGGTTATTTTACTTATTATTATTATTTATCGAATAGACGCCAAGAACGCGAGACAAGGCCAGTGATAACGGTGTTAAGTAATTAGTTATAATAATTAAGTTACTCGACGGATCATTATGAAATTCAATAGGATTATATATTGATAGTAGTAGTAGATTTAAAAAAATCTAGTGAATGTGTTAAGGACCAAAACCTGAAAACTGAGCGTTGGCGTGTTGACCGAGATTAGAGCACACCCACAGGGTTGGAGAATTCTACAGTTCTAAAGTGTAGGCGAAAGCAATGGCTACTTAGGAGTTATGTCACAAAGTGTCATTTAAATAATAAAAATTGATTTTGTTCGAATTTTTTTTATGAAAGTGTTTTCTCCAAAATTAATCAAGGTATCTCATTTTAATCAAGACACCCTGTATAAAACATATACATCGCACATAATCTATGATTATTATATAATGGTTGGTATAGTGTATCTTGAGTTATAAAAACGATCTATTCTATCTATTTATAGATCTGAGTTGTTTTATGAGCCACATAAAAAAATACAGCCCAGAAAATGAAAAAGCAATACAGTCGCTAATGAACCCGCAAAAGCATTAGTTAATTGCCTAGATGACTTTGCTGGTTCGGCGCCGCCTTACGTTGCTCAAAGTTCAGATACATAAACAAAAGTTTAATTATAAGAAGGAATCATCTGCACCATTTTAGTCAAACAAGATTTCCTTCGATGTCTTTAATTATTCGTCTGGTATTGTTTTAATTCAACATATGGATGGATAGTGGGCTTGGCTAGTTAGACCGTGACTATTTCTAACGTTAAATTTGAACTCTTTGAATTAATCTGTTAAAAGAATGGACGTCGTTATCGTTTCCCAAATTGAAAATGCATTTTTCTCATAATTTTCGTAAGGAAACCTTTATTTATTGACGCAACTTAATTTTTTCTTAATAACCTTGAAGTTGTTCCAGGAAAGTCATCTTTTTCATGAACCAAGAGTTGCTTGGCACAGTTAAATCAGTCAGAATGTGAGTAATACTTTAACTTCAAGCATATAGTTCGCTGACATATTGTACATAAAATATACCGATATGGGTATTTTAATATTTCGCATATTTGTCTAAAACAACTCACTATTACTACAGGTAGATTAAAAACTTAACCTATCGATATGAGTTTCACAACAATTATAAAGAATTAGATGAATTTGACCTACATTAAACAATACTCCATAATGTCGTATTAACTCGTGCCGGATAAATGATATTAAAAAATTCAAATTGCGGATTTCTTGCAATGGTAAGTTATGGTTTCTAAAATTGGTCTCCTAATTTGTGTGCATTTAACCGAAACTGTCTACTAGGTATTACATTAATGAACCAATTCAAAGTAGTCTGTATGCATTTCTTTGATTGTATCTCTTGAAATTGTATGTACCTAGTGTTTCTGTGAGGAATTGTACATTTCAACATCTTGAAATATACAGACTGTCTATTTTACGAGGGCCACACCAAATATCTCGCTTAATATCTATTGTAGAAGAATAAAGTTTTAGAAACAGTTATCCCATTTTTTGTGAGCTATATTTCAGTAAAAATAAATTTGAAATCCATAGCCTACTTTATGAGATATATTACAAAAACCTGAAAAATAGGAAAACCACAAACGGTTATAGCTTCCTTATTTGAGGAGATACGAAAAAAGTTAAAGGAATGAAAGTTGACGGCAAAGACAATAAGAATAATAACGTGTAACAAAAAAATCGAAAAATGCAGTTGGCTTTGACATACGCCATTGTGCAAAAATGAAAAATACATATCTCAAAGTAGGCCATGACGCCATTAATTCTATTATTTTTTTCTCATTCCAACGATATAAAACATGTTACAGAAATTTTAACCGATAGTGTCAATATTTAATATTTTACGAATACCACAATTCATATAATTGAATCGTAACAATCAGCTGTGCCATAATTAGTGAAAAACAATGTATACAGTTATTAATAAATTTGACAGATTGTCACTGTTGTATGTTGCGTTGTCGAGTTCTAAGACAAATTTTATATCAGTAATTATTGTGTACACCAATAATAACAAATTCGATATGATTAGCATTTATTGTCAGTGCAATTTTGACGCTGAGATGGCAGTCACGGTTTACGGAGATAGATTTCCAGATGCTCCGCAGCCAAATCGAACTATGTTTAGGAAGTTAGTTCAAAATCTAAAAACGCACGGTTCATTTTCAAAAAAAGTAGTAAGACGAGCGCATGTTGCGGATAATGTAAGAAAAGTGAATAGAGTAATGAATTATGTTAACCAAAATGAGGAAACCTCTTTGAGACAAATTCAGAGAAACTGTCGCATAAAAAAAGACAGTGCAAGAAAAATATTGAAAAAAAACGGATTTCGATGCTACAAAATGAGGAAAGATCAACATTTAAATGAGGGAGATAAGCCAAGGAGAGTAAGATTTTGTAGATGGTTATTAAATAAGAAAAGGAATGACGCGCTGATATGTATGGCCAGCTCGATCACCAGATATTACTCCCTTGGATTTTTTCGTCTGGGGTTACATTAAAGACAAGGTATTTCAAACTGCCCCTGAAAATATTGAGGACATCAAAACCAGAATTCGAAACGCATGTGAGGCAATTACTCCTGAAATGCTCCAAAATGTAATGCGTGACGCGTCTCGTAGAGCACGTTTATGTGTCAGAATGCATGGTGCACAATTTGAGCATTTGTAGTTAGAAAAATAAATACACACAATTTCTTTTCAATATAGTAGTAGGTAGTACTGTTATACATAGTTTTTCGTTTTTTTCTTTGGATGTTCGTTTTGTACTTGTATTTTTATTTATGAGATACTTATTGGTTTGTATTATATTGTAATAAATAATTACGGAATTATAATTATTATAAAGTGAATTTTTACTATTATGGCACAGCTGATTGTTGCGATTCAATTATATGAATTGTGGTATTCGTAAAATATTAAATATTGACACTATCGGTTAAAATTTCTGTAACATGTTTTATATCGTTGGAATAAGAAAAAAATAACGGAATTAATGGCGTCATGGCCTACTTTGAGATATGTATTTTTCATTTTTGCACAATAGCGTATGTCAAAGCCAACTGCATTTTTCGATTTTTTTGTTACACGTTATTATTCTTATTGTCTTTGCCGTCAACTTTCATTCCTTTAACTTTTTTCGTATCTCCTCAAATAAGGAAGCTATAACCGTTTGTGGTTTTCCTATTTTTCAGGTTTTTGTAATATATCTCATAAAGTAGGCTATGGATTTCAAATTTCTTTTTACTGAAATATAGCTCACAAAAAATGGGATAACTGTTTCTAAAACTTTGTTCTTCTACAATAGATATTAAGCGAGATATTTGGTGTGGCCCTCGTAAAATAGACAGTCTGTATATGTTGCCTTTTATATTAACAGTTTTTAGAACACCAGTAATTAATTTCTTCCTATTCATTGAGTATTTAGTAACTGCAGCAATATCTATTTTAACGAAAGAAATATCTGTCCTAAATGAATTAGATATTACTAACTCGTTGGTATGACCATGAGTTCTTCATTATCTACAATATATGAAGTAACATTTTTATAGCAAATTTTGAAGAAAATAATAATAATTTAATTTATAAACGTAGAGACGCTAGTTAGTCCTTCGCCAAAGGTTAATAATCCTCAAAATTACTTGTATACAGTAAGAATTTTAACTGTTCTATCAGAAATTTTTGAGAAAATTGTACACCAGCAATTAAATGATTAGAGCCCGATTTCGAGAAAACCAGTTTTTTGCAAAAAAATTCAATTTATTTTTCGACAGTCTCTGGTATACTTATTTGTAGAGCTTTGCCAGCGGCACCGCTTCGTTTTTGAGATATCTCGATCCGACTACCCGTTACCGAGTTATTCAATTCCTCCCGAAGAACTCGAAACGTCTATATCGGGTACTTCCGGTTTCCGAACGGAGCCGAGCTTCCGGCGTTAAGGTTGTCTAAAAATCTCCTATTAACCACCCAAGTTTCATCGAAATCCGAAAACGGATTAGGGGGGGGCTGGGCGTGACAGACAGACAGACAGACAGACAGACAGACAGACAGACAGACAGACAGACAGACTGACAGACAGACCGACGGACGGAATTTTCTAAATTCGCTCTCGAGCCGATAGATATGACTTTCATTTCGATCCGACGTTTTTTTTCGTGTTTCGATGGTCCACCGGAAAAATGCAAAATCTATACTACATTTTTTTTCCAAATGTAGTAACAAGGTCAATATAAAATATTTTAATCTTTCTTCGATGACGAAAAATAATTATATTTACAATGATGAGCAATAAAACAATTTTAGGCAATTTTGTGTGACGACTCTTTCCTCCAATCGGTGTTAAGCGAAAGAATTCAGAGGTAATAAACTATTTTTACCGTCAAACATTGGACTATAAGTATTTTATTGTATCGAACTATAGTGAAGATTTTGAAAAAATGATTCTTAATTCGACAATTATTTTAATCATGAGCTTGGCCCACATCGCACGATTTGTCTTCAGGTGTAATATATTATAATCGTTTACATAAAGACCTCCATCAATATTTTACTTAAGCGGACAACAGCCCTTTGTTAACCTCGCTTTGTGTTGCGAGACACTAAGTTGTAATCGATGGAAAAGCATAATGTATGACGGGATTACTCGTTAAGGCTAGCTGATTTCAAATTGGTCATGGAATATAAGGTATTCGATAACGATGAATATATAGGAACGTTTCCGGGAATCGCATTATTGTGATATACTAGCAATGTAAGGTTCGAAGTGATAAAAAGACCAAAGCATTCACATCAGGCTGTAATGGGTATTTGCCAATCCTTTATACTCGAGAATTTAAAAGCCGCAATTTCGTTTTTGTCTTGTACAAAATATAATAAGCACGTTGTCTATTTTCTTCTCCTGGAGCCTGTTTCGCTAGTCACTGCAATCGCGTCAGCCATACTGACGTAATAGACTGAGAGCTGTTGACCGTTTCTGGGTCGTGAAATGGCATTTCTATAGTGTGATAAATTTTGATTGGAAACACCCCTGTCAAAAATGTGTCTATTATCTGATTTTAACGGGGCTTTTTTAAAAGATAGGCCATCGAAAGCTCTACTTTATGGCAAAAATTTAGAGATAAATCTCAATTTGCAAGACCTACTATGATTTTTTTACAATATCAAAAATGGACAAATTTGATTAGCGATTTTTTTTAACATAAAATCTAACTATACCTCTGGATTCAGAATCATCTCAAACGGGTAAATCCAAAATTTCGTGAAAAAATATTAAATAATGATAGATGTATGACAAAATTAATGTAGATAATATTTTATAATAACTTTTACATGATTTTTTCTAAAAATCGAAGTAGGCCATGAAAAATAAACAATAGAAAGATAAATAAAGTGGACAGTTTTAATAAATATTGTCTTTTAAACAAACTTAAGGTGGCCATTCCCTCATCCGCTAGTGAAATATTTATTATTTTTGACAATAGCTTTTTTTTCTTAGTACGTATATTTTAAAAAACTATAAGAGTACCTAAGTAGAATCATAACAAGACTATTACTATGAATTTTAATTCAATAATTTCAGTGGTTTGCAAAATAGCTAGATTTAAAACTACGAAATAGGAAGATTAACATAATTTTTAAATTTAAATCTAGCTATTTTGCAAACCACTGAAATTATTGAGTGTAAATATACAAAATATCAACACATTACAACATTACACTAAAACTAAAACACGATAATACAATTCATCTTAAATTTTTGTAGCCTCTACAAGGCTGCTGTTTATTTCGATGCACTTGTCGAATCGTTTTTTAATGTTCTTTACGACATTCTGTAATTGTTGCCGGGTAAGTTCTGCACAAGCTTGTGCACACAAATCTTCTCTATTACTCGGGCGTGACCTGTAAAGTTTAGATTTTATTAAATCTAATCGGTGTTAAGTCCGGGGATCGGGATGGCCATCCAATTAATGGGCTACCTTAACCTATCCACTGATTAGGAAAGTTAGCATTAAGCCATCTAGTAACCACTCTGGCATTATGGACAGGGCTGCTATCTAATTGAAAGTGTAGATTTACTCTTTCTTGTATAGAAATTTCATGTAGTATATTCCAAAATTCGTTTCTTAGGAACGGTAAGAACGGCATGCTATTCATATTATCTTCAAAAAAGAAAGGACCAATGATTGTTTCATTGAGTAGCCCACACCAAACATTAACTTTTTGGGAATATTGTCTTTTACAATTAATGACCCACTCTGGGTTTTATGTAACCCAAAACCTACAATTTTGTGACCATACCACTCCATTTGGGTAAAAGTTGCCTCACCGCTGAATAAATTAGCTTTCAAAAAATTTATGTTATTAAGATACTCACTTTGAGCCCACAAGCAAAATTCCATCTGTGTTTCATCATCACCAGGTTCCAACGTATGTAAAAACTTGGGTTTGAATGGTTTTACCTTATTTTTTTTAAGACATCGGCGAATATTTTCTCTAGGTAAATTCAAATCTAAGTTAGCTACTCTTACACTGGTGTTTGGATTGTTGTTAAAATAATTTAAAACAGTCTGCTCGTACCTGGGTCTTCTTTGTACACTATCCGTTCTTATAATACGCCTTGTCACAGCGCCACACTCATTAAAAATTTTGTTTATTTTAGAAACGGTACTTTTAGTGATGTTGGGCCTATTCGGGTGCCTATTATTAAATATCTCACATACCTCTCCCAAAGTTCTGTCATTACCTCTTCTAAGGCGCACAAGTTCAACTTTTTTTAGTATATTTAGAGTATCTATAATTTTAACTTCAAATTAATAAACTAATACTTGATAATATTATTGATCAATTTTATAATTTCAATAACAATATAGGTACTCTAAGTATATGCGTATTTGAAAAATGTGACGTCCTACTTTCAAATTTGTTTTCCATAGCAGCCTATTATTATCTGTCATTACTCAATAAAAAGACAATATTTATTAAAACTATCCATTTGATTTATTTTTCTATTGTTTATTTTTCATGGGGTACTTCGATTTTTAGAAAAAAATCATGTAAAAGTTATTATAAAATATTACCTAGATTAATTTTGTCATAAATTATTTAATATTTTTCCACGAAATTTTGGATTTACCCATTTGAGATGTTTCTGAATCCAGTGGTATAGTTAGATTTTATAAAAAAAAATCTCTAATCAAATTTGTCCATTTTTCACATTGAAAAAAATCATAGCAGTTCTTGAAAATATAAATTTATCTCTAAATTTTTGTCATAAAGTAGAGTTTTCGATGGCCTATCTTTTAAAAAAGCCACTTTAAAATCAGATAATAGACACATTTTTTACAGGGGTGTTTTCATTTAAAATGGGTCACACTGTATATCACCTGAACATGGAATTGTGGTTCTGGCTGAGGGTAGTGGTTTCTAACGCAGCTGTACATATTTTAAATATCAAAAAAATTGTTTGCAAGAAATGGTTATGACAGACGTTAACATTTTAGTATGTAAACGGGTCCGGCAGAATGAAGTATCCATTTTAAATTGAATTGTTTTTAGCAATGGATAAATTTTTATTAAAAAATTCGACACAAGGTTCTTGAGGAAACATGTAAATTTTGTTTTTTAAATATTACATCAGTCAAATGACCTCCTCCTCGCTGCTGACACTCTTGAAGCCTAACACGCATGTTATTCATCACCCGCTCCAACATTTCAACTGGGATTGCGTTAATCTTTGTCCGAATATGAATATTTTAGTTGTTCCAAAGTTTGTGGTCGATTAGAAAATATTTTGACATTAAGTAGCTACATAAAAAGAAATCACAAGCTGACACATGCGACAACCATGTCGGCCAGTTGATGTCCCCATATTACGAAAGGACATGACATAACGAGTTTTTCCTTTTCGTTTTTCTCTGGCACATGAATCAGTACTGGGAAACTTGTGTACCCACTTTTTGTTCGTTATTCGACTAGGAAGAGATCTCTTAGATTTAAATGAAAGTGACGACGAAATAAACGCTGGGTAATTACAACAGAATAGTAATTTTTGAGATCAGCCTCAGCCGCAAAAGCAGCACGTTGAATATTTGGCCAACGCTCCATATTCACAGCTAACCTGACATTTCTCGCAAACGCTTTAACAACTGTCTTAAATGTCCATGGCGACTTGATTTGAATTTATATCCCGTTATATTATGACCTGAATTAACTTTGAAAATGGATACTTCTTTCTGCCGGCCTGTTACAATTTGATACCCTATTAATAAATATTTTGCCAGGAGTATTAGTCTGCACTAAATAACCAACAGGCAAAGTTGCAATAGGGATTGCATAGTCGGTATTTGAAGCAAGCTGAAATTCTTACATGTAGAGAACCGGCTGTATACATTTCCTATGAATAAGACACTACTAAAGAGTGAGCTTTATCAAACTCTTCCAATAACATAATAGACAAATATTCAGCCGCTAAAATGATTAAAAATGATCTTAAAAAATCAAATAAAAATTTTCATAACAAAGATCGCGATGCTATTAAAACAATAAAAAACAAAACAATAACTAATGATATAATTTTTACAAAAGCTGATAAAGGGAATACAGTTATTGCTATAAACAAAACAGACTATATAGATAAAACTAACAGTTTTTTAGATACAGCACAGTATAAAATACTCGATAAAGATCCTACTAGTCGATACCAAAAAGAAATACAATCAGCAATTAAAAACTCAGACAGTATTATTACTACGTCCGATAAATATAAATTAAAGACAATGAATCCTCAAATACCAAAAATGTATTCTCTTGTCAAATTACATAAAGATAATCTCCCCATAAGACCTGTAGCTTCGTTTTTAACAGCACCATCATTTAATATTTCACACAAATTAATAGATGTAATAAAAGAAAACACTAAATTCACCCCAAAATATAGTATCAAAAATTCTTACGACTTAATAGACAAACTAAAGAATATGACACTACCGGACAATGCAAAATTAATTTCCTTTGACGTACAGAACTTATTCCCTAGTATACCACCAAAAGAGACAATAACCTTAGTAGAAAATCTTTTAGATAAAAATAATACAAACATTGTTAAAAAACAGGAGATTATAAATCTTTTAACCATTTGCCTAGAACAAAATTATTTTCAATTTAATAATAAGATTTATACGAGTGACGAGGGTCTAATTATGGGTAATCCTCTCAGCCCACTTTTATCCGAAATATTTATGGACTTTTTAGAAAACCAAATACATAAAAACCCAGAAAGCAACAATAGTATATTATTCAACGAGCATATAATGATGGCTATTATTCACGAGGGTAAAGTTCAAGACACGAGCCGCAGGCGAGTGTCGTAAATCACCAGAGTGAATAATAGCCATTATATGCGAGTAGAATACTATACTTTGTCCACGACTATTAAATATTCAATATTAAATTAAAATTCACCTTCATATCATTTCTCCTATTTGAGAAAGATTCATATGTCATTATATATAATTTTTTCGATTTTTCGAGCAACAAGTTTACTGAGGCGATTTCTGCAGCTTCCTTTATCTCTGGCGGTGTCAATGAAATCTCGTTCTCACTGTTAGTATCCATTTATGTAATTATATTACTCTTTTTGAGTGCCTAATATGCAAAATTATTATAAATAACGTTGGCGTTGAAATCGCACAAATTTTGACGTTTCAAATCAATTACAGAATAACGCTTTGACAACACTGTCATGGCTTACTAATAAAAAAATACAGTTTGCGGGCACGTAGGTAAATGGTTTTAAAAAAATGTTGGGAATTGTCGCGTGTTGCTAATAGATGCTTTGAAAAAATCTTACTAATGTAGTTTTTGAGTGTTCATTAAAGTAGCTTTTCGGCATGTAACATTTGAGTGCTTCCTAGAAAACTTAGAGAGACAACACTTGTCTTTTGGTTGCTGCAATTTTCAATTTAAAATTTTTAGTAAAAAGTCATTTCTTATAAACAACTGACTGTCCTCATTATTCACTGCAATCAGTGAATAATGAAATCATTATTCACTGCAGGGAATAGTGGATAGCATTATCCTTGAGGAAACACCTACATAATGAGTACATTATTTAATAGTCGTGGACAAATTTCTTTATTGGTATAGACATGTAGATGATATTTTAACTTGTTTCACAGGAATTAAACGACAACTCAACAATTTCCTAAATTTCATAAACTCACTCCACCCTAAAATTAAATTTACTCTCGAAACTGAAACCGAAAACGCTATTAACTTTCTAGATTTGACTATTACAAGACTCAATAAAAAACATGATATTTCAATTTTTCATAAACCATCCCACACTGACATAACAATACACAACACCTCAGCACATCCTCGCCAACACAAAATAGCAGCATACAACAGCATGATACACAGGCTTTTGACTGTCCCCTTATCAGAAGAAAATTATATCAAAGAACTACAAATAATAAAACAAATTACATTCAACAATGGTTACAACCCCGAAGTAATAGACAATATCATTGTGAAAAAATCTTTCAATAAAGCCATTAAAGAAGTATATCCAACAATAAAAGATCAAAATAACAGTTTCAAAGTTCTCACTTACATCGGCTACCCAACAGAAAAAAACTTCCTCTTTTTTTAAAAAACGTAATATTAATGTAGCTTTCAAAACTAATAACACAATAGGAAAATATTTAAAAAACGCAAAAGACAAAATTTCATCAGAAAATAAATCAGGCGTCTATAAGTTGACTTGTGGTGCTTGTCCTAAGGTATATATTGGTCAAACAGGAAGAAATTTTGGTAAACGGTTATCAGAACATAAAAGAAATTACATCAGTAATAAAACAGACTCAACTTATGCTAACCACCTAATAGAAGTAGGTCACGTGTTCAACGAAGAGTTTAAAATTTTACACAACGAGAAAAAAGGGTTAAAAATCGATTTACTAGAATCTCTAGAAATAAATAAACTAAAGTCGTCTGATATTTTATTAAATGACCAAATTGAAACAAACTCATCTCCCTTACTAAATTTATTTACTTAGACTATTAAAATTAGATTCAATAAATTACCTAGAAATATATGTACCTTTCCATTTAGTAATTAAAATTATATTGTACTTTTCCGCTTAGCAATTAAGATTAGGATTAGATCGAAATTGTATAAAACCATATAGTTTGTGCATTGTAAAATTAGTATACCAGTACTCAACATCCGAAGAAGCCACTGTGTGGCGAAACAATTGTCATGTTGACAAGAAAAAAAGTGAAAATCAAAAAGTAATATAGTTTTCTTCCCAATTACTAAAGAGTGAATAAGTACTACCACAGACCCACAGACATACAGGGAGCCACTTTCCATTTTTGAAAATTTGGCCCGCGTCATGGAATTCTGACGTTACTTCCGGTCACGATTTTTTTGTAGGTTTTGAGGTAGTGGGCTACCAGACTTAATTTGTTCGCAACTCTGAGACATCCTCAATTAAAGTTTTTTTGTGTGTATTCTTAAGTCATCGAATACAAGAATTATTTTTTTTAAGTTAAAGCACAAGCCCTTTAGTTATTAAAAAAAATAGGCGGCCTCTTCTTATTTGCCGCATCCTGCCATTTTGACGTCACTTCCGGTAAAATTCCGTGACGCGGGCAAAATTTGCTTATATGAAAAGTGGTCCCCTGTAGGTCTTTGGTAGTACTTACTCACTCATACAAAGTTATTCATGTATCTCATTCATAGGAAATCTGAACAGCCGGCTCTCTAACTATAGCGCATATGTGGCAAGTGTGCAAGCAGCTGTTTCGCGCTGAAAAGTTTACGAACTATTACAAATATAAGCACAGTAAAAAAATTTAATATTTCTAACACTGAACCACGTCTTCGACATGGGATTATTATGTGGAGTAATTCAACTTGGGCAAATGGAGCCTTTGTGTTGCAAAGAAGGCCATACGTTGTATGTTATTTGCACATTAATTTCTTTAAATTGTAAAAATTTTCAGGCGTGCTAGAAACTGCTCCCTTTTGGCGTGCCTCAAATACCTATCCAAAAACGGTCAAGAGCTTTCGGACTATAATAGTGACAATTGAATCCAATAAAAGCTGGACTGAGATAGCTACGAATTCACTTAGCTGTTTATTGTAATCTTTGATGTACTAGCTGTTCCATATTGAATTGGCAATAACCATTTAGATTTTTTAGCTGGAGTAAATGGCTTTCGTTATCGCGCAGTAATATCTTATTAATTCTTCTAATTACGCTTCCGGCGTTATTCATCAAAATAATTAGTAATTAGTCTGAGTAATTACGACGATGACAAGGGCATTTTGCGAGACAAGAAAGATCGAGTCCTATCTTCTTTTATAGTAAATTATATAAGCTTACTAGTAATTTCATTACTTACATTATTACTAAGTGAAGGCGTAATTAGATATTTTGTTGCGTGGCGTTGCCAACAGCTGGAGTGCAACTTTGGATTTCTGGGAAGAACAAACTTCTTTAGAGTTGGAGCATTCTCGAGAGATCCAAAGGTGATGGAATTTTTTTAACGTTTATTTTGGTATACCTACTGTTTTAATGATAGAAACAAAAACTAGCTCGGGAAATGGACAAATGAATTAAAGAAAGGTAAATATGCCCATAGACAACTGACGCCACAGTGCGATAAAACTGTAGTGTTCCACCCAAATCAATTTATAAGTCGTAAAATAAAAAATTGTAAGTTGATTTTTTTAAAATGTTCTTCGTTTTGGAATTGTCTATCAATCCCTCCACCGGGTTTTCGACTTCCGTTTTCAGTTTTTTATAATTTTCTTCTAAAACTACTACTACTACTACTAAAATAAACCGCTGACTAAGGAATCACTACTTCCACATCCAGATTGTGCATCCAAGTCACTTTAAAGGAAATATCTTGACTATATTTGCACTCTAATATGTGGAAATTATTGGTCATAGAATTTTAATAATATTTGGAGCAGATGTCATAGAAAAGTTTGAGGGGTTGGTTTCTGCCACCTCCCACCCCTTCAATGGAATCATCTCAATCAGATATCACTATAATACATACGTGTACTAACTTTCAAGTGAATATCTCAATTTTATGTCATCAATCCCATTAATAATGGAACAGTGATGGTGGGGTTTGAAAAACATTAGAAAGAAATCTGAGGCCTTGGTTTCTAGTATATACACCAAATATCAAATTTCTTTACTCTTACCAGCCTGATTTACTTATTTTCCCCTATTTACTCCTATTAACCCCCAATCCTTCAACAGAATTATCCCAGAATATAATCTAGTTGTCTATTTCCAACAAGACGGTGCCACCCCTCATTATGCTATGATAACTAGAGATTCCCTGAGTGCCACCTTTGGAAATCGTTGGATAGGAAGGGGAGGTCCTACTGCGTGGTCCCCTCTATCCCCAGAGCTCACAGTTTCACATTTTTTCATATGGGGGTATGTGAAAGATAGGTGTTATAGCTCTATGCCACAAAATTTAGAAGAACTTAAAGAAAACATTCGAAATATCTTTAATAACATTACCCCCGAACAGTTAAGTAGAAGCTATGACAACTTCGTAAAGAGAATAAACAATGTATCCAATTTAATGGCCAGCGTTTTGAACATTTTTTGTAACTAATGTGTATTATTTTGTTTATTTCTCATTTGTTTAATAAATATTCTGTTACACTTTGTTATACCGAATTTCATATATACATTTTCAATATTAGCAATTTTGAAGTAATATGCAACTATTAATAACTAATTTGACGTTTACAAGTGATGTTGTCTTTTGTTTCCATAGTCTACTTTGTGAATCATTATTTTCTTCGTAGCATTTCGATAAAACGCAGTGTTTACTTTAAAACCTTATAGAACCATCACTCTGTATAGTTTCCATGACAAATATGGCATTTCCGAAAAGGGGAAACAATGGGCTTTCCAACTATGAAAAAATATACAGGGCGTTCCATTTCAAATAACAAAGCAAAAGCAAAAAAGACGATTACCCAGAAAAAACTTATCAAAATTAAAAGAAGACTAGCGAAAACAGCACTTCATTATATGAACTAGTTCAAAAGTTATATAGGTTTAAAATGGGTCAAAATATAATGGGGCACCCGGTATTATATTCTCGATTGTGACCATATTCACTCATCTTCGTGAATAATGGGTATAATAATCGCTCATATAATAATATACTATTACATAAATGAAATATTATTTAAGAGAAAAGTCCATTTTCTTGGTACCTGTGGACTAAGAACTTTCAATATAAATTTGTTATTATATGACACAAACGTCTGTTGCTTAGCTTATCTAATTATTTCCATAATAATAATAATTTTATTAAACAACAAAAATAACCCTAAGAATGGGCAATAAGCACCCCGATTGTGACTTTATAGGATTTGCATTTATAATGGCCTTTTATTGCTATCTTTCATTTTCAAATAGACTTTAGCATATCTTTGAAACAGTTTCGAAACTAAGTAGAGATACATTTATTTAAGTAACTGGTAAGCCTTACACACCTATTGATTAATAATACAATGTTATTACTATTAGCATTTCAACAATAATAAATTAAAGTAAAAATCTCAATATAAGATTAATTGATTGGCGTTTATTGTATTCAAAATTCTATTGGAACAAATCGAAAGCAATCGTAATATACTCGAGCACTTGCACTATTTACATTATTTAAATTATGACATAACGTATTTTTTGTCTTTATCTTGCAGCAAGTAGACAAAGGCAGAAACTAGGTGTAGGTTAATCTGTAGCTTTACATGATTTTTGTAGACCAGATTAGTTGTTCACGTGACATACTTATTTCGTTTCAAACAATACTTTTACTTTAACACCTACGGAGTTAACAATAATAAGTTGCTACTGAATTATTTAAGCTTGTGGCTCCTGGTATTTCGTCAAAGGGATCATTTAGGATGTACAAACTTAATTAAAAAGTACAGCTGTAGATTTCTAGTCAAAGCAGACAAAACGAAATAAACTATATTGGCATAAGTAATATCAACGCAAGAAAGAAACAGTGGGGCAAATTCGAGGTTAAAAAAATATATGCTTGAACCCATCCTCGTTTCCCGCAACTAAGGTGGTATGGTATCATCTAAATTTCTAGTTAGAAATTTTAGGTCCACCCATACTTAATTACTTTTCCCCGACAGTCCTCAGATCTCTAATAATATTTAAAAATGAATTATTATTTGTTTGTTTATAATTGTATTGAAACATATTCTTTATCAAATTTTGCAAACAGAAGAAAAAATAACTATCTAAAGCTAAAAGAAAAACTCTGTGTAAAAATATTAATGAAATCTTTGCATTCTTTCGATAACCTGAATTCTAGTTATGCTACCAAATTAAAATCCTAAAATGAATTTGTCTCATTTCTTATTTGACAATTCTCATTCTAATACCAGCATCCACACAGTCCCCTACGGCCATGCAGATTAAACTAGTATCTACATAACCCCCTACAATCATGAAGATTCAGTTAAAAATGAGAACAAATGCCTAAAATGAATTTATCTATCTACCTGTTCAATTGTTCAATCTAATGGATTACATTTTCATGAAATCTATCATTCTGTTTCCTGGAAATGCTTAGCCTTTGAAACGTTTTTCGCCCTTATTCTGGAGCTCATCAGAAAGACATAAAGCCACTCATAAAGGTGTTTCAACAAGACCAAGACAATTGCTATGAACAAGTGTGAAATAATTATATTTGACACTGACTGATAAAAACAACCTCACCTAGATTAATCTACATGGCCGTAGGGGACTATGTGGATGCTAGTGTTAGAATGATAATTGTCAAATAAGAAATTATACAAATTCGTTTTATTTGCTAGTATTAATTTGCTAGTATAACCAGAATTCAGGTTATCGAAGAATGCAAAGATTCCATTAACATTTTTACACAAAGTTTTTCTTTTAGCTATAGATAATTATTTTTTCTTCTGTTTGCAAAATCCTGTAAAGAATATCTCTCTAATAATAATTTCACATGTAGTTGTGTCCATTTGCTTAGGGCACATAAAGAAGGCCATAAAAATATCAAACGCGGGCGCTATTACTGCTGACAGGAGTACTACAGAGCCGTACTTAAAATTTTTGCGCATTAGAATGAACAAAATAATAGTAACGATTTGAAAATCGTGCTTTCGGTAGAAACTTAATTACGTTTCTGATAAATTATAAACCTTACTTTGTTTTGCGTCAAGATAGGAATATCTCATGCATTGGTGGAAGCATTGCTCGTCCTTCGCGACATGACAAATAAATTCAAAGTACTTACGGATCTGTTTATCTGTTCTCTGGGTATTACGTTCTAGTTAAGGACGATTCCCATAACTATCATTCTTATCTTAATTATGCCAGAACATACTTTATACGAGAGTAATAATGTTTTATCTATTATTAAGTAATTCATTACATTTAATATTTAATATAGTGTAGAAAAATAGAGCATGTCCCGGTCTCCCCTTATATTATCTTGGCCGGCAGCTTTGATATAAACATGGAGTGAACTATGCAGACTGTCCACTTTATCAGGGCCCTCAAGAACATCTCACTTAATATCGGTCGTGCAAAAAAGATTGTTTCTACGGAAATTGTACCGATTTTTATAAGTTACAAAATGCTTTAAAGACATTTGAAATCAATGGCCTACTTTAAGAGTTATGATGGAAAATATCGAAAATAAGGAATATGTCTAAGAGAATCATTTTTTAAAATTTCGCATTTGAAAAAATTGGGTACAATATTTGAAAAAGTAAAAATTTTAATCATCGTGGAGAACTCTCTGTAGAATTAGGTTGGATTTTCGGAGAATTAGCAACGCTGTAATGTAAATCCAAAAATTGTACATGGCTGGATAGAGGATTAAGGTTCAAATATAAATATATAAGAAAATGGTTGGATGTTTCATTGTAAAAAAAATAAGTATTACTTTGCCACCACTATGTGGAACACCCTGTAGAATTAAAGATAATTTCAAAATATACCACTTTTGATCTCCTACAATTTTTATCTAAGGCATTTTTTCATATTTTAAACGTGTGAGGATATATTAACCTTTCACGTACCACTGGCTCGCCCTATATATAACTCCACGTTCTGCAGTGGGTCAGAAAATTTCAAAAGCGATCAAAAATCCATATGTCTTAAAATAATTTGACATTAGTCGATAAACAGTTCAGAATTATTAAATTTTCCAAATATTTATCAAAGAGTAGTGATCAACCATCAAAAGTTTCACTAATGAAGATTATAATTTTAAGGCATTAAAAAGAGAACTGTAATAAAGGTTCAGTTGGTCATAAAATAAGTAATTATCGTAGGTATTTTTCCGTTTCCTATATTGGTACAACTACCCTTTGCCACACTCACATAGGATATGAAAAGCTACCGCATGCACTCCGTTCTCTAGCCATTTCTAATTACCTGGTCAAGGTCGTCCGCTGAAAGTCAGTAAATGGTATCCGAGAAGGGCAAAAAATACTTGTGCGGCGTTTACAATTGTAAATAAATTGGAAAATAGGAGCAAATGTTCCTTGGCCTTCTGGCCCTTACTGCCTTTCATGCACTTAGGTAGCTAAAAACAATTAAAAAGCGGAGTGCATCTGGTAGCTCTTCATTTCCTATGTGAGTATAGCGATGGGTAGTTGTAACAATATAGGAAGCGGAAAAATGCTTAAAGTAGATTTGTATATTGAAACGTTAAACTTTCTTAAGTGGAAATAAAACGAATCACTGAATTTAACTTACTTTAAAGACTTACTAAATAAATATACAAACAAAGGCAAAGCAATTGACATCGGGGTGTGAGTAAACTTTACAAAAACTTTCGTCAGAAAACATTGCCTTGCTGTAACTATGGGCAATGTTACACTATAGCATAGAACATATAAACTAAAAATAACTACTTTACTGATTATATTCGCAATTATTCACTATATACAGATATTTACAAATACATGGCGGCTTTTTAATTCTTACGGCCTACCGGCCAACCGCCTCTACGCCATCTTTTCAGCGTCTCTCCTTCGAGTTGGCGTATGAATATCTCCATTTAATGTTGGCTAAACTTGGTCGTACAAGCTACCACGCTCTTGGTCATGCATTTGTCATGATTAGAGGATAAGATTTAAACGTGTATAATTTAAATTTAAATAATAAATAGAATAATCGCGCGCTTTATCGTATTGGCACACATAATTGAAATTTGCAAATTAACCTATAGTGTTTCAAACCGTGAGCGTTACAATGTATCCCTTAATTTTAATACATTTAGTTTAAAGCTTTACTCTTAATTTTAGGACATTGATCTGATGCTGTCTATATTTGTTAAGGCGGGTAAATGCTCTTTATATCTAGCCACAAATGTGTAATTAGTTTATCCTAGATAATTACTTACTTAATGATTTTTTAGAATCAGCAAAAATAGCGTTTCTTTTACAGTTTCTCTTTAGCAGAACTTCTCTAAACCAAAAATCTAATATGATGTTTTATTTCTACTTAGAGACTATTTAGGTACTTTTAATTAATGAATTTTGTACTTCCCACTATACCGAGAACGGAAGCATGTTGAACATTTCATCAAATAATTATCTGCAAACTTATCTATTATAAACGAACCGAAATTTTTTGGTAGTTTAGATCTCTGCACGCTCCTTGCAATTAAAACTCGACAGTTGGAATGACCAGGGAGTAAAAAAGTTGCAACATGTCCAATCAACAGAGACATCGAACTTTATATTAACATGTGTATTTCTGATCCAGAGGTATTCTACGAGACGGGTTTTAAACTAAAAACACTGTGTAACGAAGTAGTGTGTAATATTTTACATTTTCATGATATCCTCTGAAGTCTTACTTCACTGAATAGACTCGAGCGTTACGCGCAAGGGGCAACGGAACATTCACTTCCACCATTGCACTGCATGGCTTCTGAATGTATACTCGATTGAGCACAAGTCATGGTTAGTGTGTCGCAAAAATGGCCACGTTACACGACGTTTAAACATGGCAAATTCTCTAAAAATATCAAATTACTCCGTTTACTTACACACCGATCGGCTACAAGCCATTAATACCTCCGGGCAAATTCAATTTGCGCGGCAGTACTGTCGTCGATACACAAGCAATAAATAACGCCAATAAAAGAGCATTTATTTTCATGTAATATTTTTGCAATTACAGTTACACTTTAAGCGAATGATAATGAAATCCGCTGTCTGTTTCTCACGATATCTATGGAATTGAATCTATAAATCACTTTGTTGCCACACTATCATTAAACGAAAGGCGAGCAAAAGCTAAAACAGCGAAGACGATCAATTTTGTAACTATCACTTTATTATTTGTCTATTGCCGCACGTACTTTTGCGAAATTTTTCTTCGTGTACTTGAAACATTACAATGCTACATGGTTGTTTCGAATAGTAGTCCGGGCCAACAGAAAAAAAAACGGCAATAATTTTAGGCCCACAAAAATTTAGTTTTTAAGTTGTTTGAGGTCTACAGAAGCAAATTCAACTAACGCGGACATTTGGTAGGTCGTGGAATATATATTTATATGCACTTTTATGTAAAAAAGTACATTTTTCGTGGTTTTCTTTTCGTCATGTTTTCAAATTTGTACGGCTCAAAAAAGTTTAGATTTGTTTTAAATGTTTTATTATTGGGATATCCGTTCTAAATCTTAATTTATTTAATAAATATTGAATTTTCTTTGTGGTAATGAATTTATAATAGAGTGTGCAGTATTGTAGAATCCTTCTCTCAATATTCAATCACCCAGTCTCGGTTATCTTACCAGACACATGAACTCGTTTACGCAATCCACAAATTAAAACACAAGAATTTTGAATTAACTGTGTTTTGCGTCAGTTATAAGTTAGACATGGCCCATATAGTTCAGTACCTAATTATAATAATGTCCATCACAAAAAATTATATTTGAGATTTTTCTTCAGTAATTGTTAGTGGAGGGGTGATACATCACAAAACCAGCTGGTAGAGGAATGAGATAGGCTCCACAGAGTAGAGAAAAATGACAGGTTAATAAAGGAGGATTAGGACACTGGAAAGGTGGCAGGAAAAGTGGCGGCAACCGGGAAAGGGAGCATGGACCAGATCCCTGATAAAAGACCTGAGGAGATGGCACAACAGGGAACATGGGGAGGTAGATTACCACCTGACCCAGCTCCTTAGCGGTTATGGCTGCTTTAACAACTATTTATACGCGATAGGGAAAGCATAAGAAGATAGCTGTAGCTTGTGCAAACGAGGCCCCGACGACGCGGAGCATGCCATCTTCGAATGTGACAGATATGCAGAAGACAGAGGCAATATCCGGAACACGGTAGGGACTGTCACTAAGGACAACGTAATAGCATTAATGCTAGAAGACGAAGGAAAATGGAAGCTAATCACAGACTTTATAGCGACAGTCATGAAGACAAGAGAGAGACTAGAGAAGGAGGTGCAGGAGAGAGCGCCATAGCCAACCCCACGCCTTGAAGTAATGTGCAAGCGTTTCCGGGGTGGAACGGAGGAGAGGTTTTGGCCGATAAAAGTCCGGCACTAACCGGCGCGATAGACCCGTGCGCAGGGTGTTCATGAGGATTTTCCCTCCACTCCTTCAAAAAAAAAAATCTGGGGGTGCCGCGCAACCCACCCAAAAAAACACCCCTTCGGTGAAAAAAGTCTTATTTTACTGATAACTCGTTAACCGTTGAAGACAAAAAAAATTGCTCATCAGAAAAAAGAAAGCTTGACTAATTTGCTAAAAAAAAGTTTCTTGTAATTTCTTGTATATGATATGGTTTTCGAGATAATCGATATTGAAAAAGAAAAAAAAATCTATTTTTAATGCCCGCGAATTTTAGCTTATTTGAAACTTTTTACGCGCGACCTATAGATAAAATTGAATTGCTCGAAAACCTAACAAATTCGGAAGAAAAATCAAAATGGGTTTTAAAGGGGATATAAAACACTATCATGTGTTGCCATTTTTGATGGCTATTGATATTTATTAGTATATAAAAATAACAATACAATATAGTTATCTCTATATATAAATACCAGCAAGAGGTTCATTGGCTTACTGTCGCAAAAATTAATACAGGAAAATATCAAAGCAGTCCAGAATTTAGATGATCCTGATCTCCTCATGATGCAGACTGTCATTATGGAAACAGAGAAAATATCAGTCATAGTATGTGAAGACATCGACGTATTAGTAATACTAACCAGCTTTAGCACCAGCAGAAACAAAAATTTCTTCCTAAATCTGGGAAAAGGAAAAGATGCGCAAAAAGTTTGTTCCTCAAAAAGCTTGGATCATTGCCATTTTGGATGTGATACGACAGCGTGTTTCTATTTTAAGGGCAAAAAATCCATCTTTATAACATTTGAGGCAAGTGGCGAGGTCAAGAATGCAGTAAATTTATTTAAGTAGAAAGTTCAATCGGCAGAACTAATTTCAGAAAATGGCATTTCTTATATGCTACAAATCTACAACGCAGGGAAGAAAATTAAATGCCTCAATGAGTTGAGACACTTAATTTTCTTGAAAAACATCGTCGAAGAAAAGGCTGTGAATCTTGCATCTCTTCCTCCTACCAATGATGCAGCAGCACAGGATTGTTTCAGAGTATATTTACAAGTTCAGAAATGGCTGTCAAATGATTACCAAAACAATGGGGATGGGGAAAAGGAAAAATATTAACTCTAAATATGATGACAAAACCACCAGCACCAAGTGAAATTCTAAAAATAATTTTGTTGAGAAAATGCTTGCTCTTGTAAAGAAGCTGGCCTGTTTTGTACCGAAACTTGTGGTTTTTGCAAAAACTACAAGTGCACAAATACACCTCCCGTTGAATCAGAAGAAGTTGGTTACGACGAAGAAATAATATCCACTGAAGCTGAAGATGTAATATAAAGAAATCGTTAATATTGTAAAATACATATTTTTTAATTTGTAAATAAACTCAGATCAAAACTGATTACTAATTTTTTTTTCCTTATTCAATTCTTTGGGACTTCCTGCCACATGTATGTTTTTTTTAAGCGGTGCTAGGGGAATCTACAAAATATATCACAATTAACCAGTATTTTACTGGTAAATAACCTCTACGCCTGTGACGTTTACGTCAAAGGATCAGTTAAAGGTTGTTTTTTTTTAAATAAACAACAGAAATAAGTACAAAAACTTGAAATTAAATATTTCGCCGACGTTTCGAAAATCTAATCCGTTTCTTTTTTCAAGACTTTTTTTGAAAATTATTTTTTGCATAGTTTTATATTACGATTATACCTGATGCGTTGTTTATGGGGGGAGGGGTGAGAAAGGGGTTTAATGTATCGCATGTCGATATAATATTATGAAATTTTAAATTATGGAATACTTGAAATTAGATTTTATCACAATAGATTTGTGTCACACATACGATTCCATCAAGGTTTTCGGATCCTAAGAAAATGCCCTTCAAAATAAATTAATACCACCATTTTCTACGTCGAATAATCGTCATTTGGCGTGAAATAGCAGGTTTGTAAGACATTCCGTTAAAAGATCATGTTACGTCAAAGTCGATAAAAAACAGTATTTTTGCTATGTTTGAACCTCAAGATCTCAGAAATTGTACGTAATGAAGCATTTTTATACATGAGGTTCAACTCGTACAAGAATCTTCAGGAATATGTTGTTTATTGTTTATAAGACAGAAAAGAACATTTTTTTCTGATATCGTGTAATGGCGAAATGCGTACGCTTCAAGCGGCTACAGAAAAAAAAAAACTCATTAATTTTAAGGCCTTGTGGCTATGAGAACTTTTGATCGGTGAGTCGAAAATTATGGCATACTATAACAGAAGGCCATTTGTCCGGGGTTCTTTTCGACGAATCAGATTGTGATTATTTTCTTATTAAGGCAAAAGAAAAGTTGACACTTTTATTTTAATTAAGTACTTTCTGAGGCTGATGTTATCGCATCCTGTACCTTCTTTATTAGTGTTGTGCCAAAAGTGGTTAATTACTTATCATATTTAATTATCATATCCCGTAACAAATGGGAGTGGCTCGTGGCTCTTCCACCAGATACTCGTAAAAGAACTTGGGATTTCTTGCTAGATAAGCCCGTATGTGCCGCAATAAATTATTAACTATATATTGATTAATTAACGTACTGGCGCAAGAACGTCAGTTCTTTTCCTCTTTTAATAAATACCATTTAACAAAACACAACGTACTATCAAAAATTAAACAAGAACTGTTCCTGTTAGAAGTTAAGTGTTACAAATGATGCTTCTGTAGCCACAGCTTGTAAAAAGCGCCTTTACTACCTAACAGTATACTTAGTAATGATGTAGTATTAAAAGTTCAATCTTCCCACATATCTCTATCTCCATACTCAGGTTAATAAATGAGTACCGTACCCATTTTTCAATGGTAACAGGAAAAGTTTTCATGCAGTTTATATACGTTTAATATCAATCCTCGTTTGTCTTATTTAGTCAATTACTTCCACATCCATGTAGTGGAATTATAGTAATTGTAAGAGCATTTTCAAGATATTGTTGTATGGTGAAATAGACTTAGAATGTCATGAAATGATGACATTTCAAATTTGATTGATTGATTTCCCAGCGTAACGTAGATGTTCCGGTATATAACCGCCGGACCAGCCGCATACGCTAGATTGGATGTGGGACATGCTTGTTGCCGTTCCACAGGTAAATACCCATTTACAGCGGAAGTGCAAGGAAGAGCCCCGAGAGAACATTTGCAAAAATAAAAAAGAGATCTAGGTGAACATTTGGGACACTGCAAGCAGACCCCGACTCCTTTGATCTGAGAGACATTTTTGTATTCGCAAATAAGCCCAATTATGGACCATCTCATTAATAAACCAATAAACAGAACTTGTTGTATATTGAATTAGGCTTAGAATGTCATGAAATGCCGAGATTTTACATTTGAGCGAAAACAAATTTCTGTCTGTCGGTCTCGCTGTAATATTTTATACGCACTTTTCATTTAGTCTCATGTCTCATTTTATCTCAAATTATCGACCTTATTTTATTATACAACCTTTCAGCATTAACCATGTGTAGAGTCGGTAACGATCTATCGGGACACTCCACCGTGTCGTTCTCGTCGATCTACTCCCATGTATTTTTTCATTCTGAGGCGCGCCGTTAAGGTGCACTTCTTACGTAATTAATACAGCGCTCAAGAAAAGTAATCCTACTACACTTTTATTGATAAATATACAGGATGGTCCCTCTACAAGAACAATTAATAAAAAACAACGCGACGTGAAAATGTAATATTTGGAATTTAGTTGCCACTGTTGCAAGGACAATTTGATATATACTTATTAAAAGATATATACAGGATGGAAATGAAACTAAAAAATCGGTAAAGGTATTTACACAGAACTTCCCTCTTTATTTGTGCATGGCGGTCACTCTAAAAAATTATTAATTACGAAATGACATTGAGAAAAATAATCGGAATATAGTTATCACTATTATTACAAAGAAACCTGATAACTTTTGGTCACAAAAAATATACAATGTGGTCATTCAACAACAAAAATTCAATACTAAATAATAAGTACCAAATATGCCCACCATGGTTGAATTATTTCTTGGGATGACCACCCTGTACATTTTTCAATAAAACTACAATAGGTGCACTCCTAGGTGCATATGCCAAATATTATTGCCATCTGTCACATTTTCAGTTCCACATTCACGCAGTGGAATGGAAATATAGCAGTGGTTAATTTTTTAAAATTTTTTTTTGAAATAGGTTTAGAATGTTATGAAAGGTGAAAATTTTAAATTTAGGTAAACATTTTCTTCATGTATTCTAGTGGTAAAAAAATGTTTCATCATCTATTCTATAGTAGTGGTAAAAATATTTTCTCGAAATAGGTTTAGTAGAATGTCATGAAACGTGGAAATTTTAAATTTGAGCAAAAACAAATGTTTTCCGTGATCTATTTTGTATTCTGTAGTGGGAAAAAATTTGCAAATTTAACAAAAAGTTTTTGGAATAGGCTTACAATGTGACGAAAAGTGGAAATTAGAAATTTGTGCAAAAAGAAAATTTTTTTTCATCAATTCTGTATTAGTTGTAAAAAAAGTTTGAGTTTTGTTGAAAAAGAATATAAATATCGTGAAAAAAATTTCAATTTTTTTGAAAAAAACTTCAACTTTTTGTGTTAGGCTTAGAATGCCATGAAACGTGGACATTTTAAATTTGAGCAAAAAATATATTTTTTCCATTTTTTGCGTGGTAAATTTTTTTAAAAAAATGTTGGTAAAATTTCTTTTTTGCTGAAATAGGTTTAGAATGTCATGAAACGTAGAAATTTTAAATTTGAGCAAAAAAAATGTTTTCATTATTTACTGCCTTTAGACGGTCCACCCTGTATATTTTCCAGTGAACGTCTAACCATTTCATCGCTAACAGTAGCGTCAGCTACCTACCAAATTTCACTGTTCTCCGTCAAGTAGTTTTTTAGTTAATGCACCAACAGAGAGACAGACAGACTGAGGGAATTGGAAAACCTATATTTTCGTAATCTACATGATCCGAAACGTGAAAATCCGAAAAAATCTCGAAGGGTGATTTTGTCTCAAATACAATACTTCTCTTCGGTATGCGAAGGAAGTAAAAAATACTAATGAACATAGAAAACCAAATAGAGAGAGGTAGAGAATTTATTTCTAATATACTAGACAAACGAGGGCAGGTAGACGTAGTGTATACTGACTTCTCGAAAGTTTTTGATCGCATCGACCATAGACATTTAATTAATAAACTTAACAACTTTGATTTTAGTAATACACTTGTCCTACTACAAAGTCGGTTACAATATGTTCAATACAATGGTTTTAAATCAAATACATATGTCGCAACCTCTGGCGTACCTCATGGTTCAAACTTGGGTCCACTCTTATTTTCAGAATGTGTTAATGACTTATGTGATGGATTTAACTGTAACAAACTTCTCTTCTCGAATGATTTGAACTTATTTAGTGAAATTATTACCATAGAGGATTATGCAAGATTACAAGAACAATTGAATGTCATTGAGAATTGATGCCATTGGGCATAAATTATCAGTGAATGTATCAAAATGTAAAGTTACGACTTATTCTTGAAAGGTAAATCCGGTTGAATATCCATACAGTTTAACTCATTGTGAGAGTAATAAAGATTTGGATATACTCTTCAACTCCAGATTGGAATTCACAAAACACATTAACTCAATTATTGAATCTGCATTGAAAATACTCACTTCTGTTATAAGAAATTCAATAAATTTTACTAATACAGAAGCATTGAAAACATTATGTGCGTTCGAAATTGGTGGTGTGGTGGAATCCAGTTTGTGAGAAATATTTACAATCACTAGAATCTGTAGTTAATTTATGAACATTTACCTTTTAAAATAGAGCACCAATACCTCGAATGAACACATCCAGATTATTTAATGTTGCAACGGTTAAACTTGGATTCATTAGAAAACAGAAGAACTATCTCAAATTTAATGTTCATTTACAAGCTTATCAATAATACAATAGACTCTTCAGAACTCCTATCTCAAATTAATTTTAGATTTGCACGTTTAGGCTCAAGTCAAACTTTTACTTTTGCTCTACCATCTAAAAGAGCATATATCCTTGCTAAGTCACCCATTTATTCCATGATGGAAATATATAACTCTATTGTTGGCAATTGTGATATGTTTAGTCTTTCTTTAAATAATTACTCCATTACGTCCAAAACTCTGTGTTCGAAATAGATTGTAACCTGCATTGAAGTTCATAACCGTAATATTAAGCCACTCTAAGCTAATTTATTTTATACTTATTCTATATTTATATAGTATATTTTGCCTTTATGTAATGTATTTAAATTGTCCTGTAACTGGAGGATTCTGTTGGGCAATACATTCTTTATTATGATAATTCACCATTATTATTTACAGGTTTTTTAACTGCATATTTGCATCATTTGTGTACTGAGCTATGACGCTTTACTATTTTCCGAATTTTCAAGCTTTGGTGCAATACCATGTGTAACACATCGAATCAAATTAACTTATTCGATTGTTAGGTGAAAAGTCATGAACAAGTTTGGGCACTAAATCTTGGGGCACCCCGTGACTGTCGAGGACAGATTCTTAATATTATGCAAACTGATGTCGCATATACGTTAAAATAAAATGCATTCCATCCACTCACTGTAAAATTGCGCATGCTTGCAACAAATTGTGAATTTGCATAATTTTACAAGAACTCGTGGTGACACCTCCGTTATGCAGAAATAAGTAACGCGTACAGATACAAATGCGTAGGATACTATTTATCATTAATAATTGCAAAGTGATACTATTTCATCGAGAAATGTCACGTTTTCGCACACACGAAAAAGTAATCGTATTATTTATTGCACCTTTTCGAGGAAGTCATTTTGATGTATTATGTATTACAATGTAGTGCGATATAAGAGCAATATTATTTGCATCTCTAATTAGTCAGGCCAAGGTACACGCTTTCCAAGGAATATTTTTTTAAATCATTTAATAATCCAGTTTCAAAACCCTGAAAGTTCTAACTCCGTCGACTCAAAACCGATTTTAAAGCTTTTTCAAATTTCGAGAAAAGTTTATAGAAAAGTTTCCCATATGTCTGAAGATGTGCTTTTTATTTTTTCAATTGTTATTAACAAATAAGTGTTTTTTTTAAATACACTCTCAATAAAGAAATATATAACTCTTTCATTTATTTAAACATTTTCCTGAAATTCGAATACTTAAAGAAGTAAGTACGGAATCTATGACACTTAAAATAATTAATCAATTTGAGAACTGGTGCCAGAAGAATTCACTTACAGTTAATATCAGCAAGACAATCTTCGTCCATTTCCCAGCCTTATTAACGAAATCAGTTCCAATTTTAAACTGTGTAGAAACTGATGAGGCGAAATTTCTAGGGACAATTATATCTAGACTCAACACACCAAGAAGTGCTGTTAGCCATATAGACAATGTGTGTTCGAAACTAGCTAAAAGTACATGCGCTTTAATAAATCTTAAAAAAGAACTAAATGAACGCTGTTTACTCACAGCTTATTACTCCTTAGTTTACTCAAGACTTAGCTATAACATTATTACCTGGGGTCAGTCACAAGAAATCAATAGTCTTTGTTACGCAAATAATAATCAGAATAATGTTCAATCTTTCATACAGACACACCTGCCGTGACATTTTCAGAAAGAAGAGAATTGACCACACCCTGTATATATTTATTTAAAATTTTACGTTTCATTCATAATAATCATGAAACCTTCTCTCTTAACATAGACATACGCAAATAAAATACACATCGACCATTATAGGCTTAGTAAATATAAAAAAATCTCATTACGCTGGTGCTCATCTATACAATACACTTCCTGATAAATTTAAAACTATACCAAAATTAAAATATTTCGAAATGAGCTAAAAAGTTACTTAATAGAAGGCTCTTTCTACAGCATAGATGAATTTTATACCTCAAGCTCTTAACCAATGTTGGCAATCAGAACACATTTTTTTTTTAAATTTTAGTGTATAATGTTGTATATTTTTACTTTCTTATGTTTTATATTTGTATAAAAATCTGTATTCTTGTTATATATTTATTTACTATACTCTTCGCAAATACCAAACGAAGAGTATATTACATTCGATCGGCACATTTTTCAAAGTGGTAATAATATTGCTCGTAGAGAAAAAAAATTCATATCACTGTGTTGGTGATCGAATTCTGAACAACTTTCAAAATGTCCGTCCGGCCATCTGTATGTCCGTCTGTCTATCCGTCCGTGTGTCTGTCCGTCCGTCTATCCGTCTGTCTGTCTGTCCGTTCATCACGTTTCTTGTAAGCACGATAATATAAGAACGAAAAGTCCAATTGTATTGAAATTTGGAAGGTAAGTTAGTGTTAGCTAGAGGGAGAACCCTATTGTTTTTGAACAAAATCGATCAATAAATCAAAAATTTATAAATGTTTTAAATTAAAAAATAAAACATATTTTTTTTATGTTTTGTAATTAAACTAAAAATGTCTAAAACTAATATTATTTACAAAAAAATTGCCAAGAGTATCCTAAAGAATGTGTAACAATTAGGTATATAAAAAGTGCAGTAAGTCGGCGAAGAGTATAACGGTTAGCTTGTCTATTATATTCTTAATACTTGACATATGATTCCCATGCCGGGACTTCTGTGTAATTTTGACGAAACCATTTTTTGTAATTTTTATAATATTGAAGGTTAATAGATTCTGTTCTATTCAAAGGTTTCTGAGGTCACAGATTAAGAATCAAAATGGGTCTAAAAACAAAATGGCGTCAAAAGTTTAATTTTCAATTTATTATTTTTTAAATTTTTTATTAGATCTCTGGAGGTGTCCGCCATAAAGTTGGCTACATATGGGAAAAATTTATATTATTGAAATTTCTAAAAAATGTATTGGGGATTCGTTTCTTTTTTACATGCAAATACCTTTATTCAACTAAAATACATAAAGTTTTTGTCGAAACTAATCTAATATTTGTGAAATAGACACAAGAATTTTTGATTTTTCATATAGTAATTAATGGTAGGAGTAAAATTTGCAGCTTTTTATTTTCCTCATATCTGCTTCAATTGATATATGGGGTTTTTGTTGTATTCTATGCACTTTTTCTTAATACAATTTTCCGATCTTAACAATTTGACCTACGGTACCACCGTCAACTATTTTTTACAGTCCTGCCAAACCGGTGATCACATGACATGTGTCAAAATGTAATTTTTTGTTGTCGGACATGCATAAACCAACCCCCCATAGAGTTTCTTAGAAATGTCAATAATACAATTCTTTCCCATATGTAGCCAACTTTATGGCGGACACTGTATAATCAGAATTCCTCTAAAATGACGAAGTTACTAAATTAATAATCTTGACACTTTATGACAACATCTTTTTTTATTTTTTTATAATTATTTATCGTTGCTGTTACAGGAAAGAACTGTTTGAGAAGTACTGGCATTTCTTATGCATCAAATACAATCTTAGTTCAGGCGTTTTAGCGGCCACGACACAAGTCAGCTTAAATTGTACCCGACTCTAAAGCAGATAATCTACATTGAAAAACAAAAAAGTTATATTGCTTTAAATGTCGCGTAAAAAAGAAATCGTTTATAAAATCGGTCAAAATCAATATTTTTCTGAAAATTCCAACGGTATATTAAATTTGAGTAGTTTTTCTAATTTTCTAGCCTCATTTGGAGAGTTTAAATTATTTACAAAAGGAATGGCACGATTTGCAAAATTTGAAAAAAAATGGATCGTCTATTCATTATAAGCAACAATTTTTAAAGGTTTCAGACTTCCAGGCGTTTCAGAGTTATTTAATGTCGAAAAAAGGGCACCTTTTTAACTTTGAACAATACTTAGCGATTTCAAACCAGTCCCCTATTTTAGATAATTCAGTCATTTAGAGGGTGATTTGGCTTTTCCAATCGATAAAGTCAAGGTCACCTTCAGTTGGTTCATAATGCCAACTTCAAACTCTCATATCTCTGCAATGAAAGGTATGCTCAATTTGAAACTTTAAGAGGTAATATTTCGTGATAAATTATCAATTATTACCAAATTCGAGTCTATATTTTAGAACATCGAAACAGGCAATTTTTGGGGTTACTCTTTATACAGGGTGATTCACGTAGACCATTCATTAGAAGTTTTTCAACTTGCAGTTGGATTAGAAACTTGAAATTTGGTATGCAGCCATAATCGATCATGCCCGTTCTATCTAAAATATTTTCAGTCCTCCAACTATACATGGTGGGCCAAAAATTGGAACCAACTTTCTTATTTTAAATGGAAACCTATATTTTTCTTTACATGGTTCGATTGGTCTTCTAATTCTGAGACTAGAGAACCTAAGTTATGTTAACTTATCTATTACAATTTTTGACATATGTCCAATTTTTTGAAAAAAATTGCCGCTGTAGTAGTTTACGAACAAATTTGTATCTCGCAAATCTTTCAAAATTATGAAACCAAATTTGTGAAGCAGTTAGCTGGAAGTCCAGGCTAACTTTTGATGTCCCATCGGTGGTCCCATTTTGTACCATATGGGCGCAGTCTATTTTCAAATGTCGCAATCAGAAATTGTCAAAAAGTCAATTTTTTCAAATGGCAGCTACTATTTTTTTTCACACCATTCGAAACAAAATTGAATTTTAGGGTGGGTTACTTAAGCATTCCCTATACCTAACTTCTCCCCATATCGAGTTATTCAATAAAAATCAAGAAATACCTTATCTTGCCGAGAGATTCCTTACTTCATCAAGTATGCCATGGAAACAAAAGACAGTTGTAATAATTTTTAAAGAAAAATATGGATTCTTATTTAATTACACACAACATCAACAAATTATTATTAACGAACAAGAACAATGTTGACGAAATTCGGTCAGTGAAAACGGTGCACACATTGAGCATTTGTATTGAAATAATTATTTTGTTAATCTGTTTATTTGTTGTTATTTTGTTGTTATTATTTATTATTGCAATACGATTTTTGAATGAAAATTAAAATGAAATGATTGTTTCCAAAGCCTACTACCTTTGAGAAAAAAAACTATATTTTTTTCAAAAAATGCCAATAACTCAAAAACGACTGTAGATAGACATACACAATGTTAATAAAACTGGCCCTAAAATTCAATTTTGCATTGATTTCTGGCGTCAGAAATGGTAGGCGCAAAGATGTGCTACGCAATCTGTTGAAAGTAGAATAATAGAATATTTGAACAAAAATATGGTGGTCACATTGAACATTTACTTCAGAATTTCGTCAACATTGTTCTTGTTCGTTAATAATAATTTGTTGGTGTTGTGTGTAATTAAATAGAATCCATATTTTTCTTTAAAAATTATTACAACTGTCTTTTGTTTCCATGGCATACTTGGCATCTCTCGGCAAGATAGGTATTTCTTGATTTTTATTGAATAACTCGATATGGGATGAAGTTAGGTATATGGAATGCTTAAGTAACTCACCCTAAAATTCAATTTTCTTTCGAATGATGTGAAAAAAAATAGTAGGTGCCATTTGAAAAAATTGACTTTTTGACAATTTTTGATTGCGACATTTGAAAATCGACTGCGCCCATATGGTACAAAATGGGACCACCGATGGGACATCAAAAGTTAGCCTGGACTTCCAGCTAACTGCTTCACAAATTTGGTTTCATAATTTTGAAAGGTTTGCGAGATACAAATTTGTTCGTAAACTACTACAGCGGCAATTTTTTTTTTTTAATTGGACATATGTCAAAAATTGTAATAGATAAGTTAATATAACTTAGGCTTTCTAAACTCAGAATTAGAAGACCAATCGAACCATGTAAAGAAAAATATAGGTTTCTATTTAAAATAAGAAAGTTGGTACCAATTTTTGGCACACCCTGTATAGTTGGAGGACTGAAAATATTTTAGATAGAACGGACATGATCGATTATGGCTGCATACCAAATTTCAAGTTTCTAATCCAACTGCAAGTTGAAAAACTTCTAATGAATGGCCTACGTGAATCACCCTGTATACTTGCTTGTGGTATCGTTTGAACTATCTAATTTTTTAACTAAAGAAGGTGATTTATTATTATTTTTTGTTCCAAAATATCTAACAAAGAATCAAGATCAATATGATGTAATCAGTTCCAATTAACCGGGTGCCGGTAATTTTTTTCAATGTCGCAGAATATCTATAATCGACAATCAGTGTGGAACAAAAAACTAATAAGGTACATATGACGAAAATTCGCAGGAGATGAGATATAAAGCAAAACGTAAAAAAAGTCGTTTTTTTTTTCAAATTGTTAATTTAAAACATAAGCACACAGTTTACGAAATACGCATAGTGATAATCGTGTTTAGCGGCAAACAATGATGCACTTTTTAATACTTTTTTCTCCCTGCCTACTGGTCTAAATGTAGACATTGTAGATCTTCATTAGTCAGTTTCAAGAACTTTATTTTCTAAAATCGAGATGACCGGCATTAAAGATTTGTTTATTTTCATTTCTCAGCCATTTGCATTATGCAGGTGCATCCCTCGATATATAGAGAATCCATAATGGACGAACGACATTCCTTAATTTAGTTCATCATGTTAGCGTATTAAGTATCGTCTCCTTCGACAAAAAGACAACATAATATAGTCGCCTGTGTGTGCATGTACATGGGAATCCAAATAAGGTATGCAATTTAATATAATGATACATTAAAACTATCACCTTGTTATTTCCGCCTTCAACACAAACAGAAACAAAGTCATGAAATTGTTGCAGGAACATCTAATTTCTCCAATATCTACGTTTAAATCTTTATTCCAACTAGAAAATTGCAGCTTCTGGTTTTATGTAGCCACTGCTAGGAGAAAACGAGTATCAGAAAATTTGCATACATTACAGATTCACGAAAGATTCTTAACAATTTTATTTCTAGCCTCTAATTAAGTTTTGTTTTTTGTTTGGACGGAGTAAAAGTGAAACTTTTAAAATTACAGTCACGCAGCGTTTAGAAAATGCAAACCGAACTGCTAATAATATCAAATGCAGAAGCTCGATGGGATTTTATAATTATTTAATTACTTGTTTGCTTGGACCATGAGCGAATAATGTATTCAACAAGGTTAGCATCGCATGCTAATATTTAAGAATCCTTGACTATGGAGGAGAATTAGGTACGTTTCCAATGTCAATTATCATAATACAAGTGAGGTATGTCATCAATGTCTGCAGAAGATCACGCTTTAAATGAGAAACCGCTAAAGAACACTGCTAAAAAAATTATGTAAAACATATTTTTAACAAAAAGCTTTTATTTAAAAAAACTGTACTAAAAAGTAAAAAATATTTTTTTTAAATTCATACACCTGGAAACCAAAATTTGGGAACGGTTATATAGCATTACTGCATAGTTATTTTGCTCAACTGACCGCACCCAAAGGTTTCCAGGTATATGAATTTTAAAAAAATATGTTTTACTTTTAGTAGTTTTATTAAAAAAAAGCTTTTTCTTCAAAATATATATGTTTTCATTTTTTCGACATATGTGCAATTTACCCTTGAACGATTTTCATATTTTGTGCCCTACCGTGTGTACTATTTAACTTGTAGTCTAATTCACAAGTTCAAAAAGGTGTCAATTTTTGAAATAGCTCCTAAAAATATGAGCGACAGCTCATTGGATTCGAAATGGAGATTCTTAAAGGGGAGGAAATTTCCAATAAAAAAGTCCCAACTCCCGGAACTCTATCTTCATTATTTATAATTTTAATTTAATGTTGAAAATAGGACGCGCGACCGCTGCAGGATGCACGCGCCGCGGCGCCGCCTCAAAAGAGAATATATCACATAAAATAATTTCTTTATACTATTAAATATCAATTATATCAAATTTGAAAAAATTATGGTGTATTCTTAACACTTCAAAGAATAAGGTCCCGTTAGGAAAAAATGATAAAGTTTATTTTTCAACAAGTTAGGCCATTGTTAACTAACGAAATTTTATGGGACCTCCGTTATCATTTGAGACAAAATATTGTTTTTAAATAATTGGCCTACACAATTTTCTCTTCTTGGAGCCCTTCTTATACATATACTTAACAAGGTCACGTTATAAAGGTTTTTAAAAATTGTTTATTTTGTTTATTTTAATTTTTTTAAATAAACAAAAAATTAAGAACCAAAATAAAGTTGTAAAACAATATTTTCTTCATATTCGTTATTATATTACCATTTTCACATTGAAGAAAGGCATCCATTAACGTTAAAAAAAATTTGTTTACACCATTTGTTTATAAATTGTTTATAAACAAATTGATTGATTGATTACATTTATTTTTTTTTTTACAATTTTGTTGTCTTCAGAATATTATGATTTAAAATAAAAATGTGTTCTTAAAAATATTATCTTATCGTTTTTTTAATTATCCATCATTTGAATAATTAGTTAAGAAATTATTTTTTTCTTAAAAATCATAATTGGCAATCCCCAATAAAATAACAAAAACATTTTTTTATCAACAATTTCATTGCTTATTAACTTAACAATTTGTTATACCACGGAGGTTCCATCAAATTTCATTAGTTAACAATAGCTTAATTGTTGAAAAATAAACTTTAACATGTTTTCCAACGCGACCTTATTCTTTGAAGTGTTAAGAATACACCACAACTATTTCAAATTTTTTAATTGATATTTAATAGTATAGAAAAATTATTTTATGTGATGTACTCTCTTTTGAGGCGACGCGCGAATCCTGCAGCGGTCGCGCGGAGTCCTATTTTCAGCCTTAAATTAAAATTATAAATAATGGAGATAGAGTTCCGGGAATTGGGACTTTTTAATTGGAAATTTCCTCCTCGTTAAGAATATTTTTTCCGATTTCCGTTATCTCTTATAGTTTTTGAGTTATAGGCGAAATACTAAATATCATTTTCTTTTCATCTTAATTTGCTTATAACTTTTGCAATTTTTTATGTGCTAATAAAACAATTTAATACATTTTTCTAGACGTCAATCCAAATCCAATGAGCTATCGCTCATATTTTAAGAAGCTATTTCAAGAATTAACACCTTTTTGAACTTGTGAATTAGACTATTGAAGCCATTCTAAGTGCGCTTGAAATGGTTATCGGACATGCAATAACTTTTGGCGGTGCAGCTAAAAAAAAAAATTCCATTTGTTGCACGCCTAATCGACCACACTGTATATCCTGGGTGTAGAATCAGGTCATGCCTCATAAAAATGCATTGTCATCGAAACTGAATCAACGTGTAAAATTTCAACTCCGTAGGATAAGAGGAAGTGGTTCTAATTCAGCTTGCAAGATTTGACCTAAATAAACTAACACACTAACATTGAAAGTCAAATTAAAGCTTTTAGAAAGGGCTTTATTGTCCCATCCGTGGTAAATTGTGGAAGCCATCTTTTTTTTTTACTAATTTTGGGGTACTTAAAACGAATACGTCGCCCGTCTTGGCGAAAAATCTCGGGAACACATTAAAAAACAACCCTTATTTGGGGGTGACATTGCATTGCTTCCTGTTCTACTTACCTAACGAAACTGAGCATTTTGAATGAATTTCCTACACTAAAGAATAACTTTGTGTTATCAATTTCAATGCCACCCTCAAATAAGGGTTGTTTTTATTTTGTTCCCGATGTTTTTAGTGAAATCGGATAACACATTCATATTCAGCACCCCAAAGTTAGTGGAAAAGATGGTTTCCACACTTTACCACGAATGGGCCAAAAAAGAGCTTTTTTTAACATTGTTCTTTGCACTCCTGTAAACGTAAATATTTGCTCAAAATTTTAATAATATAATATTTGCAATCGTCTACCCCGAGGGGAGTGGCTCGAAGGACCAGTGTTACTTCTTCAGTGGACTGTAATGATAACTTCTAGCAGATCCTAAACATAACATATACATATTTATTCGTTTTATGATCCGCAAAACATCTTTTTTTTAAATTTTCATAAACAAGAATGAACTATTCTATTAAACTACGCAGCCATTAAACATAGTTCATAAAATAAACAAATTGACTTACGTTTTAAAGTACGCATAAAATATTTAATAAAAAATATTACGAAGTACTAAAGCTGCTCCATACTAATATTGGTATATTATTTAACGTTAAATTCGGATAAAATCAGCTAAAAACCATACTGTTGCAGATTTATATACCGATTTGGTCAGTGTCATCATATTTCTTCTAAAATTAATGAAGTTCTTTAGTTGTAGTTTAAAAATGTAAATAAATATAACATGTCAGTTTTTGTTCACAACTTACTGTTATTCTAATCTTCTTCATATCTCAGTGAAAACTGATATTCAGGCGTAATATTCATATCACATTCTTTAAGTTATTGTAGCTTTCGTGTTATTATACAGTCTAATTTCAATCTTCATACAATGATGTCATATAGAATACTTTACATATTCACAAATTTCAAATTTTTTATTTTTCGAATTCTCCATTTCTAGCGTCATTTCTATGTTCATTAAGTCTTACGTTGAGGCCTAGATGATTTACCTACATAATGTTTTCCACATTCACAAGGAACAATATAAAGCAATTTTCCGGATTTTGACTAATATTCAGCTGTTTGGTTTTCGATAAAACCGGTCTTAGTATGGTGACTGTTTCAAGAACCGTTCGTACAGATAAACTTAAATGTTTTTTCTTAAAATGTTTTCTTAACCGCTTCTCAAGTCACCGAGGTAACTGCTTGAAAATCCAGAATGATTTTGTGTAAGGTAAAGAGAAACGAGGCCCTACAGTTTATAGTGGAGTCCGAACCACATCTTGGGGATAATTTTATAATTAAAATTATTTCGCGGTGAGCAGGGATCGAACCTGCTTCGCTAGGTATGCCAGTATGCAAAACTGTTTCCGACTCTTCGTGATTTATCCGATAAACCATTTTTTGTTTAATTGCAAAACAAAATATATTTTTTTAAATTTAAAAACATCATTTTTTTTTCTTTACTGACGAATTTTGTTAAAAAACAATAGGGTTCTTCCTAGCCTGAGGAATTACTTTTTAACTTACTGTCTAAATTTCAATACAATCGGACTTTTCATTCTTAAGGTCGCCATTCCCCAGAAAGAGACATCCGATAGGGAAATATTTATTATTTTTAGCCATAACTTCTTTTTCTTAGTACGTATATTTAAAAAAACTATAAGAGTACCTAAGTAGAACCATAACAAGACTATTACTATGAATTTTCACTCAATAATTTCAGTGGTTTGCAAAATAGTTAGATTTAAATTTAAAAATTATGTTAATCTTCCTATTTCGTAGTTTTAAATCTAGCTATTTTGCAAATCAATGAAATTGTTGAGTGAAAATGCATAGTAATAGTCTTGTTATGATTCTACCTAGGTATACTTATAGTTTTTTAAATATGCGTACTAAGAAAAAAAAAGTTATGGGCAAAAATAATAAATATTTTCCTATTTGATGTCTCTTTTTAGGGAATGGCCCCGTCTTTATAAGAAACGTGACGGGCGGACGGACGGACGGACGGACAGATATTTTGAATTTTTTTCTTTACGAGCGCTATTGTCGGTTTTAGAAATGTACCTATCAAATGCAACATACATTTCGTTTTGTATCTGCGAATTATTAATCATGGGACACTAATCCCTTAAAAGTTTCAAATTGAGCATATCTTTCGTTGTCGAGATATAAGAAGTTGAAATTGCCATTATGCACCTGAAGGTGGGTCATTGTGTATATTTTAAGCAAATCGTTCCGAGGTTATGGCTGATAGCGAAAAATGTTTCCGAGAAAAGTTGTAGGGGTCTACCAAATGATGACCTTGACCTTATCTTTGCGAAGTAATGCCAAGGTCATTTAGAGGGTGATTTGGCTTTTACAATCGCTAAAGTCAAAGTCACGTTCAGTTGGTTCATAATGCCAACTTCAAACTCTCATATCTCTGCAATGAAAGGTATGCTCAATTTGAAACTTTAAGAGGTAATATTTCGTGATAAATTATCAATTATTACCAAATTCGAGTCCATATTTGAGAACATCGAAACAGGCAATTTTTGGGGTTATAATAATAATAATAATAATAATAATAATAATAATAATAATAATACTTTATTTTCCCAGTAGGCCAAAAAAATTTTGAGCATTGGATGTGTCTTTATATACTTGCTTGTGGTTTCGTTTGAACTATCTAATTTTTTAACTGAAATATCTAAGGAAGGTGACTTATTATTATTTTTTATTCCAAAATATCTAACAAAAAGCAAGGAAATCAATATGATGTAATCAGTTCCAATTAACCGGGTGTCGGTAATTTTTTTCAATGTCGCAGAATATCTACAATCGACTTAATACTCATTCTGTAAGTGTCAATAGTCCGTTTTATTTTCTGCAAATCATTCCATAACGTCTTTCCTTAGCCACCTTGTAGATAATTCGTGATTTATCGAGCAACACCCACGGGTATGTTAAACAAATGTGTGGATTAAATTTAGGTCATTTACTTCATGTTTTTGGATTATTATTGACATACTCTAGATCTAGATAGCCGTTTCAACTCGCCATCGCTGTATTGTATTCTACAAAATGATTTTCTGACTGGCACTTAACTCACAATGGATCTCCATGGGTTCACCTTGCTCTTACTAACCAATTTCGTTTTTTAGGGCAAGTTTCATTTTTTTCTGTTTAATTCATGATTCACGATGCAGATATGATTGAGACGTAACTGTATCAGTCTGACAAAAAATACGGAAGAAAACTGACCGGACACTGATAGTTGACCGATTTGCTTAATTTTTTCGTGCGAATTGGATCAAACCTGTGCTTGTCTGATTTTCTGTCAAACATTTAATTATATCATAACTTTGCGACATACGTCGTGACAAAATGCTTATTTTTATATTTAAGAAAACCAATTTTTATTTATTTCTTAAGATACAACCATCCAACAGGTAACCAATTATAGGGTAGGAAACATTAGAGTCAAGTAAATTAAAACAATAATTGAATAGAATTGCAGTATAACACTAAAAGAAAAGCAAAGGAAATATGTCTTCAACAAAACAAATGTACTTAACAAAGCGACGCTGAACATTCTCAATATTGTTTATGTAGATGGCATATTCTGGAGATCACATGAGCGAGCAATAGTCCAAGTATTGATCTCACAAATGAGTAGTATAACAACTTCATATCAGTATTGCTAAACCCTTTGCAGTTCCTTATTACAAAACCTAATTTTTAACCTTGTTGCTACGGTGAAATTAAGATTTTCCTCAAAACTGAAATGTTTGTCAAAGATCTTTTATCGTATTAAGACTCCGCAACATTTGACCGTTTATATGATGTGGTGTTGTGTGGCTTTGTAGCCACAGCCATATATTGCAAGCATGGATAGATAGATATAATAATTGTACTCGATAGTGTTATGCATTTTAGAAAACTTAAATGAGTTACACTTAGATATGTTGAGAGGCAAGAGATTAGATAGGCAGCACTATGTTACCATTCTTATTATTCTGAAGTTTTCGCAATTTTGTTCGCTTTCTATTACATAATAGATTTTCCAATCATCGACAAATAAAAGGCTCTTTATATTGATATTATCTTCAATATCATTTATAAAAATAACAAACATAAGCGGGTCTTGTACGGATCCCTGGAAAACCTGAATTCTGGTTATGCTAGCAAATTAAAATCCTAAAATGAATTTGCCTAATTTCTTATTTGACAATTCTCATTCTAACACTAGTATCCACACAGTTCCCTACGGCCATGCAGATTAAACCCCCTACGATCATGGAAATTCAGTTAAAAATAAGAACAAAGGCCTAAAATGTTCAAGATTGAAAATTAATATTAAGAAGCTTTTAATGTCGGGATTTCATTTGGAGGTGGTATCCACCCCGTATGGAGTGGGGTGTATAATTTTACATGAAAATTGATATATTCCAAGTTATTAACGATTTGAGGATTACGACTTTAGCATCCTGGAGATTGTTTTTCGTAAACGATTCACAAAGTATCCATCACATTTAATGATATGATATAACACCAAAAAGGAAATAATGCAATGACAAATGTTTTGGTACAGTTCTAAAAACAAAAGATGGCGCTCATCAAGATATAATTTAAATATCAAATATTTCAAAAGCCGGACATTAAAAATACATATGACAGAAATTGAGGGTCTTATTTTCTTTTTATCCATACAGCTTTAAAAACAGTGAAGTTATGTGCGAAACAGTCAGAGTTTTGTAATTTTTTAAAGTCTATATTTAGTTTTGACTGAATGTTTAGATATTGCACGAATTTATAAAATTCTCTACTATTAATTTCGTTTTGAATATGAGTTGTCAAACTGCCTTTTCATATTTTAGAACGATAAGAGTAAATTTCGTAGTTACTTGTAATAATTCCTGAATTTGATGTTCCGTAATTACTGTATGCTTTATTTCTTTGTTTCTGTAAATGTTTTACATTGTCTGCTAAGCAAGAAGCATACGGCTTCGTTATCGCGTAGGGAACATGTTCAATGAAAAAAAAAAAATACTTTTAACAGTATTACACAAAATATATTTAATACAAGTGCCACAATTACTTCCACATCCACGTATATTCCAATAATTATAAACGAAACGAAAAATGTTATCTGAGATTTTCCTTCATAAACTATTAGTGGAGGGACTATACATCACAAAAAAAAACAGAAGAATCAGTTCTGAGGGTGCCGCGAAACCCCCCAAAAATTCACCCCTTCGGTGAAGAAGCCTTATTTTACTGATAACTCGTTAATCGTTGAAGATATAAAAAAAATTGCTCATCATAGAGAAGACAGCTTGACTAATTGCCTAAAAAGATGTCCTCTTGTAATTTTCTTGCATATGCCATGGTTTCGAAAAAATTGATATTGACAAAAATTGCAAAATTTGTATTTTTAATGCGGGCAAATTTTCGTTTATTTGAAATTTTTGCGCGAGGTCTATAGAAAAAATTGAATTGCTCGAAAACCAAACAAGCTAGGAAGAAAAATCAAAATAGGTTTTAAAGGGGATATAATATACTCTCTTGTGTTTCCATTTTTAATGGCTCTTGATATTTATTGGTATATAAAAATAACAGTATAATATAGTTATCTCTTGATTTTTTGTGCATCTAACTATTCACATCCCCATAAAAAATAACTGACCTTAATATAAGTTATAAATGCATTATCTTTTAGTTATAGATGGTAACTTCAATGGAGAAAAAGTTAGGAATAGAAATAATCATATTTACAAATTTACCAGCATGCTGAAGTTAGCCAAATTTTGGCTAAATTTTTATTGTTTCCTAAGAATAAAAAAAGGCCCAATCATCTTAAAAATTCAGCTCAAAACATTTTCTCTTGAGTTTATATATCATACAACTATTTTTTATTAATGATTTAATAGTTTAAAAATTGCATAAAGAAAATATCAACAAATTGAACATGCAGCCTTTCTTGAATTTTTTTTTGGCTCACTTCAACATGCTGGTAGATTTGTAAATGCGAATATTTTTATTCCTAACTTTTCGGCATTGAAGTACTACCTTGAACTAAAAGATAATGGATGCATTTATAACTTATATTAAGGTCAGTTATTTTCTATGGGCCTGTGAATAGTTAGATGCACGAAAAATCAAGAGATAACTATGTTATATTGTTATTTTATAGACCAATAAATATCAATAGCCATCAAAAATGGAAACACAAGAGAGTATATTATATCCCCTTTAAAACCCATTTTGATTTTTCTTCCTAGCTTGTTTGGTTTTTGAGCAATTCAATTTTTTCTATAGGCCGCGCGCAAAACATTCCAAATAAACGAAAATTCGCGCGCATTAAAATTACAAATTTTAGAATTTTTGTCAATATCGATTTTCTCGAAAACCATGGCATATACAAGAAAATTAGAAGAGGACTTTTTATTAGACGGTTAGTCAAGCTTTCTTTTTATGATGAGCAATTTTTTTATATCTTCAACGGTTAACGAGTTATCAGTAAAATAAGTTCTTTTTGCACTGGAGGAGTGGTTTTTTGGTGGTTTGTGGTTTTGTGATGTATGATCCTTCCACTAACAGTTACTGAAGGAAAATCTCAGATAACATTTTTTGCGACCTTCTGGTGAATTTCTTACTTTATCGACTGGACTAGCAGTGGATTGGTATAGTAGTGTAGTATAGTAAGTATAGTGATAGTAAAAAAAAAAATCATTTCTTTCTTTTTGAAATAGGTTTAGAATGTCATGAAACGTCGAGATTTTAAATTTGAGCAAAAAAAAATTTCTCTGTTTTTCTGTGTTTTTGGGGCCACGGTACCTCTCGATTTTCACTAGTTCTGTCTAGTCTTTAATCTATTATGCCGTTGAAACACTGCCTAAATTGGTCTTAAACTTTTAAACAAGTTTCCAGTTGCCAAAAATATAACCAACATACATACCATATATATCATATTCGTTTCAACCGATGCTTTGAAACGTTATGACTTATGACTCAAATAAGAAAAAGAACCTATTTACTTTCAACACATTGTAAGTATCAAACACACCTTATGATACATGTATTGTATATTTATTACCAAAAGAAATCTTATTATTATCTAATATTATTGCAAAACATGTAATACGTTACAGCAGGTTTGTGTTTTGCATACAGACATACTACTCCAAATCTGTCAATGCCCAGACGAAAAAAATGTTATTGTTTATTGTATGCACCGATCTGATTTTTGCAGCTAACAGTGTCGGTACAAGATTAGTGTCAATGCCAAAGCCTGAAAATGAATAAGAAAGCAGGTCTTATCATATACATACAGAGTGAACAAGATTCAAAGGTCTTCTTCCCTAAAACGGTTAGGGACATTTAAGAAATTCATAATGCGCTGATTAGGTAATTACCTATACCACTAGATCAGCTAAGAAGCATTTCCCTTATATAATTAAAAATATAGTTATGTCTCCTTAAAGTTTTCATCTCTTAATTTTACATCGTGTTTATTATTAATGTAGAGAAATCTGCAAAATTGCTCTTTACAAATTTTTTATGAGACTCACGTCGAGATGGCAGCCAAGTGGGGAAGGGGGATGTTTCATTCCAGAAACGGAGTTTTAGACTCACTAGTTCACCATCGACTGACTCTTTTGAAATAGAAAAAAATTTGCTGCCTACCCAAAATGCCTGTTGCTTATATTTTTTATGCCGCATTGTCTGGAGTATATTGTTAGAAGCAAAACACGATACACTTTTAATTAAGAAAATATACAGACTGGTCATACGACAAAAAAAATTAATAATAAATAAAAGGTGCCCAATGGAATAGGGTTACATAGATAGCTTTACTATTTTAGAGCCTCTATATGCTGGGAAGTTAAAAATATTTGTATATTTTATCCTAATAAGAAACGTATATGTGCCAAATATTATTGGGATCTGTCACAATTTTGTCATTATTTATTCTTTTTATGGTGTACACCCTGTATATTTTTCGCCAAAAGTATATCCCATTATACCCATTCATAATATGATCAATGACATAACTGATTCTTTAAGTGCATGGTGTCAGGGAAACAAACTTATTCTGAATGAAAAAAAAACTGTTTGTTTAAACTTCTACCTCCAAAAACCTTTGCCAGAAAATTTCATGGTTAGTGAAAATATTGTGCTATCGGACTCTGCTAAATTACTCGGTTCTTTACTTGATTCAAAACTATCCTGGTATAGACATATCGACCATGTGTGTAATCAACTAAGTAAAGCATATTTTGCAATATTACAGCTAAAATCAATTCTCGATAAGGCGGGCTTAATTAATATTTATTATTCTATGGCCTACAGTCATATATCTTTTAATATTCTCGCTTGGGGCAGAGCTCCGGAATGTGAACGAGTGTGTATTTGCCAAAAAAAAAATCGTCAGGTTAATCTTTGATCTAAAAGTAAACGAAAGTTGCAGAGAAATATTTAAAGAACAACGTATCCTCACTACACCATCGATATACATCTTAAAATGTCTAACTTTTACAAAAAATAACTTAAGCCACTTTACAAAAATGTTAAATTACCATAATTACAAAACAAGACATGGTGATTTTCTGAGTATACCGATTCACCACACAAGCACTTTCAAACGGTCACCCCTCTATAACTGCATAACACTATACAATGCTCTTCCTAAAGAAATTCGAGATATTTCACAAAACTTTAAATTTAAAATAAAACTTAAGGAATATCTAGCAAATAAAGGCTATTACAGTATAACTGATTTTATTGATGGAAGATGATGCTATTTATATTATATTTTATACTATGCATTTGACATATTTGTTTGTTAGTTACCCATGTATTATAATTATTTATCCTTTGTTATTTATATTTATGTTTTATATTATATTTTATTTTACCTATTTGACATATTTGTGTTGTTTGTTACTCATGTATTATAATTGTTCTTTACTCTTTCTATTTCATATTTATATTTATATTTTGTACTTTCTTCTGACTTACCACATATACAGGATGTATCTACCGTTGGTCAATAAATTATTATTATTATTATTATTATTATTATTATTCCTCAGTACTCAGCACAACGCTGGTATTATTCACTTATCCCGGGTAATTTCTTACCAAGGGATTAAGCTCTGTTTGGGACTCATCAGTTTGTTGAGCCTTTTCCGGTCTTAATCTCCCAATACCCTTCTGACAATGCTACAAGTGTCCAGCAGGACAGATTTCTGCATAGGCACGTATAGTCCCTTATCTAGCCTCAGTATATTGATACTATCGTGTAACTTCTTCGGTATCTCTCCAGTGGCACCTATCACGATTGGTACTATCGTCACGGTTTCCATCTTCCACATCCGCTTGATTTCATCAGCTAACGGTAGGTACTTGTTTATTTTTTCTGTTTGTGTTTTGTTGATATTTGCAGGAAGGGGTACAGCTATATCGATGATGAAAGTTTTCTTCTCTTCCTTTAGGGTGAGTACTATGTCTGGTATGTTGTTTGGGATGGTGCAGTCCGTTATTATTTTTCTGCCCCAGTAGAGGCGGGTTGTCTCATCTTCGCATATTGACAGCGGTTCGTACAGGTAGTAAGGGACTGTTTCCTGTGTGTTCATGTATTTGACCCTCAGTGCCTGGTGGATAATATTTCCAACTGTCTCTCCAGGTAAGCTTTAGGAGCCAGTACCGAGCATCCCGAGACTATGTGATCCAGGTATTCTTCCTTTGTTCCACATATACGGCATTTGTTGTCTTCCATACTCTCTTTTAGTATTCTTTGTCTGTATATTTTTGTGGGGATAACTTGATCCTGGATTGCTGCAATAAATCCTTCTGTTTCGACAAACAGATTGCCTGTTCTCATATATGCTGTAGATGCTTCCGTATCAATCATTTCATTCTCGATGTTTGTGAGATATCGTCCGTGTAAGGCTTTACTTCTCCAACGTGTTTTTAAATCCTGTGTAGACAGTACTCCATCAATAGGTCTGTAGTTATTATCTGCCAATTTCAGTGGTGTTAAATGTTGGTCTAGCCTTACAATCGTTGCATGTAACTGGCTTTCTCTGGCTTTTCCATGGAAGTATTTTCTGAGGTTTTCAAGCTGTTCATGATGCCTCGTTTGAATATTAGGTATTCCTCTTCCTCCGTGGCTCCTTTGTAGGTGAAACCTCTCTGTTGCTGACTGCGGGTGGTGTGCTCGGTGTTTCCGAAACTCTTTCCGTGTTTTAATATTCAGCTCTTCCAGCTCTGTATTTGTCCACTGTACTATTCCGAAGCTGTACATTAGTACAGACGTGGCATACGAGTTTACTGCTCTTGCCATATTTCTAGCTGAGAGCTTTGACTTCAGGATGCACCGTAGTCGGAGGAAGTAGGTATTCTGCACTGTTTCTTTGGCTTTTTGTTGGTCGATGCCCCTTGCTTGTAGGTATCCCAGGTACTTATACCTATCATTCTCTTCCATGCCTGTTATTTGCCCCTGATCTTCGCTTACCTCAAATTCGGAGTGATCCACCCATTTTCCTCTTTCCATAGCGCATATTTTACATTTATCTAGGCCAAACTTCATCTGAATTATTATTATTATTATTATTATTATTTCATTGTAAGTAGCATCAACTTCCTACCATATGTTCTCCTCCGCCAAATAGCTTTGTAAATAAAGCGTCAACAGACAAACAAACCAACCGACAGACTGACGGAATTGCAAAATTTCGGAATCGACATAGTCTGAAACGTGAAAATCTCGGAGAGTGATATACGAATAAATTTATTTCTTTTAATTTCATTTTATAGTAAGCATCTATGATTTCCATTTTGCTATCCAAGTACAGTATTCTGCACTCACGAGTACAGTAAACTGTATTTTACTTATTAAAATTAGCAGAACACATAAATTAAGTAGGAATCTAATGAATAGCCATAACTAGTGTCGTGCGTGCGATTACATACAATTATGTAAGTGTAATAATATGGTACGGTTGTTACTTAGATGTCTGGCGATGTAATGCCGTTGATGATGTGTTCCTATGATTATTTACCTTCGGTTCATGTAGATAATCTGTCTATATTTGTCCGGGAAGATGTATGCATGACATACCTACTCATACTGCCGTTCGATAAATTGCATTTGGTTTTTACTTTTCTCTCTACGCATACCTCGACTATGATGGCGTATAATTGTTAATTATTATTCGAGACAGGGTCATGTGTAGATACCTTCCATTGCAATACAGCGGAAAATATCTCATATTATAATAAATAAAATAGTGCAGTACAATAATTATTGGTGAAATCATTTACATTAATTTCCTGATACATTGGGAAATTACTTTGTAAACAAAATATTTAGACCATTCTCTGTGGGTCTTGCCCTAAAAATAATTTTGTGCACGCAAAAGTTTACACATTAACCTTCAATATGCCATTTTAATTCTTTTACGTGAATTTTTAAATATTTTACAGCATAATTTAGTTTATAATTATTGAAAAATTATTTATCATTTTTAGTGATACGTCAAAACTGCCCCTCATCCATTATTTTTCTGTCTTCTTTTTCATTAGCCCCCTCGTTCTATAATCTCGTCAATAAGAGGGTTTTATTTCTTTGTACGGTTGCATCCATCTTTATTCATCCATTATCTTAAATAGCGGAGTAAAAAAAGGACATTGATGTGTACAGTTTTGTAATAGTAAAATTATAATATCACACTTTCTGGGGTATCACCAGGAGTATATATCTGAGATTTGTATATCCAAAGCCTAATGCACTTTTTTAAGAACGGTTTTGTTTTTACTTCCCCCGCATACCGAAGGGAAGTATTGTGTTCGAGAAAAAAATCACGCTCCCAGATTTTTTAGGATTTACACGTTTCAGATCACGTAGATTACGAAAATATAGGTCTTTCAATTCAGTCAGTCTGTCTGTCTGTCTGTTGGTGCATTATCTAAAAAACTACTTGACGGATAATAGACAAATATGGTACCAGCGATGAAATGGTTGAATTTTCAATGGAAAATATACAGGGCGGACTAAAGGGGATAAATATATATTTTTTTTTTTTGTTCAAATTTAAAATTTCTACGTTTCATGACATTTTAAATCTATTTCAGAAAAAAAAAACTTTTTGGAAATTTTCTCACTAGTAGAAAAACTATTTTTTTTTGCTCAAATTTAATATTTTCACGTTTCATGACATTCTAAATTTATTATATAAAAAATTTTTTTAAAAAAAAGTGAAAATTTTGACAAAGAAAATTTTTTTAAATATTTTAAAATATATTTTTACCAACAGAATATATGATGGAAAAAATTGTTTGCTCAAATTTAAAATTTCCACGTTTCATGACATTCTAAACTTATTTCAGAAAAAAAAATTCAAGACTTTTTGAAAATTTTTTTACCAGTAGAAAGATGGGAATTTTTTTTGCCCAAATTTAAATTTTCCACGTTTCATGGTATTCTAAATTTATTTCATAAACAAATTTTTCAAAAAAAAAATTTGAAAATTTTGTCAGAAAATTTTTTAAAATTTTTAAAATATATTTTTACTAATACTATGATGGAAAAATCTTTTGGCTCAAATTTAAAATTTTCACGTTTCATGACATTCTAGACTTATTTTAGAAAAAAAAATTTCAAAAGCAAAAATATTTTGAATTTTTATTTTCCTCGCATACCGAAGGGAAGTATTGTATTCGAGAAAAAATCACCCTCCGAGATTTCTTCGGATTTACACGTTTCAGGTCACGTAGGTTACGTCTGTTGGTGCATTATCTAGAAAACTACTTGACGGGTAATAGTCAAATTTGGTAGCTAGCTGACACTACTACCAGCGAAGAAATGGTTGAACTTTCATTGGAAAATATTGGATTGGTGGACCGTCTAAAGAGAATAAATAATGAACAAATTTTTTTTTTGCTCAAATTCAACATTTCCGCCTTTCATGACATTCTAAATCATTTCAGAAACTTTTTTTTTTTCAAAATTTAAATTTTTTTTACTAGTAGAAAAACGAAATTTTGTTTGCTCAAATTTAATATTTCGACGCTTCACGACATTCTAAACTTATTTCATAAAAAAAAAATGTTCAATGAGAAAAATTTGAAAATTTTGTCAAAGAAAAATTTTCAAAATATTTTAAAATATGTTTTTACTACTTATAGAATATATGACGAAACATTTTGTTTTGCTCAAATTTAACATTTCAGAAAAAAAAAATTTCAAAAGCCAAATTAAAAAAAAAAAAATTTTACCACTAACCAAGAATGAATGGTGGAAAAAAAATTTTTTTGTTCAAATTTAAAACTTCCACATTTCATAACATTCTAAATCTATCTCAGAAAAAAAATAATTCAAAACTTTTTGAAAATTGTTTTTACCAGTAGAATGATGGGAAATTTTTTGCTCAAATTTAAATTTTCCACGTTTCATGACATTCTAAATTTACTACATAAAACAAAAAATTTCAAAAAGAAAAATTTTAAAATTTTGTCAGAAAAATGTTTAAAATATTTTAAAATAACTATATTTTTACTAATTGAATATGCTGGAAAAATTTTTTTGCTCAAAGTTAAAATTTCCACGTTTCATGACATTCTAAACTTATTTCAGAAAAAAAAATTCAAAAGCAAAAATTTCTTGATAATTTTTTTATTGCTATGCCTATGCCAAGAATAAATGATGGAAAATTTTATCAGTAGAAAGATGGGAATTTTTTTACACAAATTTAAATTTTCCACGTTTCATGACATTCTAAACATATTTCATAAAAAAAATTGTTTTCTAGTGAAAATCCCATGACAATTGAATCATGTGGGCCTGACCTATGAATTTTTTCATTTTCTGGTGTTGGTATTTTAATTATTACAAGGTGTTGGAGGGTTGTAGGACAATTTCCTAAATTCTTTCAAATACAATACAAAATAATAAATAATTCGTAAAAAATTCATACAATATAAAATCAGAGTAATAACAGAGTTGTTTTATCTTTTAAAAAATTCTCAAAGTTTAATTTTGGCCCCATAGGATTTATTTTGCTCTTTCCCTTGGCCCACTATCTAGTATGCAGAAACAGGCGAATTTTAGGCCATTTTTGCGGTCACTTGCGGTATTTACGCAAGCCCTCCATATTTGGCACCTTTTATTCAATATTGAATTGTTGCTATCGGATTACCACTCCGTATATTTTTTTTACCAAAAGTTATCAGGTTTTATTTGCAATAACCTTCCGATTACTATTCTATGTGGTTTCGTAATTAATAATTTTTTATCGTGACCGCCCTGTATAACTAAAGAGGGAAGTTTTGTGTAAATACCTTTACCGATTTTTTTTATCAGTGTTTATTTAGGTAAAGAGGTGAATATCTCCGGTTCTAGAGGTCCGATCGGAACAAACAAAAAACCAAAATCGTCGCAATTTGAATTCCAACAAGTCTTCGTCTGAGTCATTTAAATACGTACATACCATACAAAATTGAATAAACTAATAAGGGTTTTATATTTTCATTTTAATGCCCAGGCACGTCAAGGATTTCGATGGGCTTCAAACTTTCATAAAATATACCTTTTGTTGAGAACAAAACACCCTGAAACTTTGATGCCCAAATATTGAACCTTGTGGACACAAATGAATTTATTATCTGAAATTTGAATTGTCCGCCATTTTGGGCCATTAGATCTAAAATGGATAAAGTTATTTTGGTCACTTCTTTGGCATTTATTCATAAACCAAATAACAACAAATTGATTTTTTCGGCCATTTGGAAAGTTTGAAGCAGATCGGAACTCTTGACGTCCCTGAGCGTTAAAATGAAAAAAAAAACGCATTTTAGTCAGTATATTCAATTTTGCATAATATGAACGTACTCAAATGATCCAAAACCAACGCAGATATGTTGAAATTGTTTATAAAAAAAGACGCAACAGGCTTTGAAAGTCCAAAACTCAGATATGATGATACCCCCAGAAGGTATGACATGTTCAGGTTTTGATAAATTTTAATATTTGGAAAATGTACTAATTAGTATCAATCTTTTCCTGTTCACAGACTCTCATTGACTCCAAGATTTGATCTGAGATACTAAGCCCATTACATAAGTATGGCTCTCTATAAAATTAAGATACAGCTCGAAGTATCACCCAAAAGATGTGGTAGCGTAAACAATATTTAAAGAATTCTGATAATTAATCTGAAACAATATGTTGAAATATTTCCTATATTATTATCTGCAACATAAAAACTTTTATACACGAAATATTTCCTTTGAGATGATTGATATCTACGACCTTTGTACCTTAAGAGCATAAATCGTTCTTGTGTCACGTGATAAAAATATTTCGAAAATAATTTTCAAATTCCGAAATTACCAAACTCATATAAGTAAAATATCTCGAAGGAATACAATCATCCTTGTAGTACAATAATCACACCTTAATCTATTATATAAGGTTTACATTTTTAATTATTCATTCTATTAGACATATTTCCTTAACCTTTTCACCTCTCTAGGATTGTCTAGTGCACATGCAATGGAATATTTTTATACATGACTTAATGTTAATTTACTAATTATGAATAAAATCGCTTTCATTAAAAAAAAAAAACTGACTTGATTGACTGAACGAGGACGTTTGCGCAACATATTGAGACCTTTTAAATGAAATGAATTTAATAACAAAAATGTACTGAGACAGTGATGACATCGTATAATAAATTATCCATCCATTATTAATAGCTTGACTATTAAAAGAGTTGATAGTTCAGGTGAATGTAATTGGGCGTTGTCTGTAGAGAAATCGTACTTCTTTGAGACATTTTGAACGAGGGGAAGGGCTTGAGACTTCAGATGTGGCATTAAAATTGATCTGCAAATTAATCATCTCCACATTATGCCAACATGACTGGTGAAATGGACGTCCAGTAGTTCAAGATTTCAACTCCCTCCAGAACATTGTAAATGCTGTGTTCACATCTAATCATTTTTAGCCAAGTGATTTGGCTTCTTGATAAAGCTGATGACCTTATTGGAGAAGAAACTGTTCGGGTAGTCTGGCATCACTGGCCCTTTGTCAAATAGTCTTTCTGCAGGGAAACAGGTATATAAAACGCACTCTACCGTTTCATCCTCAGTGAGCAATTGGAGTTGATAGGTATAATCCATTTATGTCAAATAAATTTTAGTTGATTCCAATGGATACGTGACAATAAACTTTTGATTGAACTACTCCTGGATAATTTCTGCTAGTAATGGATTGTTTCTCTCTCGGTACCCACAAATACAATTATTTTGGCAGTTCCTGATTATGCCATTCCTTCCACGGTATTGCTATTTCTTTCCAGATGCTGGAACTTTCTACGTCATCTATCCGGCTGCTGTGTTCCATGATGCCAGCCTGCCGCATTTGGAGTCTATACTTTGCCCACCTGGCCTGTCTCTCTAGATCGACATGGAAAGGGAATAGATTCAGGAAGATTTTGAGAGCAGCTGATGGCTTGTCCAGCCATCATTGGAGCTTCTTCTTTCTTCAGAAGCGTACACTACCATTGATCTTATGACGGTAATCTATATCCAGTGAAATTTGCTGGAATCAAGCATTTTCCACAAATTCTTCGACGTGCCCACTAGAATACTCTTGTCTTCTAAGTTATCATTAAAAAAAGTCACGCTAAAGACCACAGACGAACCTGACTTTATATAGAATTGATTTAAATTTGAATTATCTCTTGTATTAATAACTAGAACTAAACTACCACCGTTTAACCATCCTCTGTTGTTTCATTAATCATTTACCCTCTAGAAACATTTTCCGATAATAGTTTGGACAAAATGATTTTCCACTCGAAGGAATTCATCTCCTTCGGAAGCAGTTACCGGAATACCTCACACTGCCTCAAGAAATGGTAGAATATTTCTTAATGGCTCCTGTACATGAACAAATTAATTGTTTTTATTGCTTGCCCTTAATTGACATAATTTTGTTCTTAAGAAATACAGATGGGACCAGTCAAATATGAATACGAATGGAATATATCCAGTTGACTTTCATCCACTGGCAAGAGCCGATTTGAGATGAGATACGATGATTTCCGACGCAGAACGAATACCAGCTTGAGATAGCACAAACCATAATTCCTGTGAGAGACATATGAGATTTTCTCGGAGGACAATATCCGCCGAATAGAATTATGCCAAACGGTAATGGAAGAAAAATCACGTAGATAAAAATTTTCCTAAAACTGTAGTTTTCCATTACTAGGCCAACATAATTTATCGATAACGGGATACTGGTCTACGAAAAACCTACAGGTATAGGGGTTATTACTCCTTGAATACAATAATCCTCAAAAACTGTGTGTTTTGGAGGAAACATTTGGAGAAAATGTGATTAAAATAATTCTTCACTTCCAAGTACTTCTCACAGCAAATTGTACCCGAAATTCATCGAATTGCCGATGAAAGACTTGGTGATGCTTGTTTTCGAGAGAACGGGTGTCAGTCCACATTTTTTTTAGATGGAGCATACGTGAACGAAACTTTCTCAAACCGCTTAACTAGTACATGAACTATTCTGTGGCCAGCTAGATCACCTCACGATTCATTTCAATGGGTGTTACATTGCAAGTCAATGACTTAGGCTTTGAGAATAGGCCTAATACTTTGGAAGAATTGCTGGTTGAAATTTCTCAGTCTTAATAGTATTACGCCTATCATGTTATCAAATGTCAGGAGAAGCTTCTATGATGGATCGGATTATCGTCTTTCTCAAGGGGGTATTTCCTAGCATTTGTTAAAATCTTCTGTTTGTGTCTTGATAATGAATTACATATTTGTAGAATTAAGCATTTTTTTTGAAAAAGACAATGTAACATTTATTTTTATTCAATAAATCGAAAACATCAGGACGTAAAGCATTTTTATTTTCATACTAGAACCAGAACACTATAGTACAAACCACTACTACTAAAAGAACGGTTCTAGTCGATTGCCATCCAAAACTTTCGCCTTGTCTATGCAACTCCCCTCTGGACCTGCAATCGCGCATGGTAATAATCCCTTTAAGGAGCAAACGTCAATCGGTGTAATTTCTTCGCATATTAGCCCTTCACAGTGTTCGCATTTGTATGGGCCAATTTATTACACCCAGTACATTTCTGCTCACATCTATTTTATAGATTTTCAAGACATATTCTTAGTAAAAATAAACGCTGTAGCTTAAAAATGTCACTGGTGACACTGCCATTGTTATTATTCGTTAACAGCAACAGACGACCCTCATGCTTCACTTTAACTATTTACGAAAATCGACAGGCATCAGGATCTCAACGTAAATTTTGCACTGAATAAACCAGCTGGCAGGTTGCAATGTGGCACACATTCAAAGTTGTTTTTTTTGCAATAAAACGCCATTTTCGTCTCGAGTTTCAAAAGGTTACCAAGTAGGAGGTCGATATCAGTATGACATTAAAATTTCTTTTGGCATAAAAATCGGAAAGTATTGAATAACGCAAGAGTGGTGTCGGTTTTAAAAAGAACGTTCTAAATTCCATAAGGCTTCAGGTAATGGGCACATACTGCATTATGATCTGGTATTTTTTAATATGAATATGAATATCAGACAGCGTGCGAACACTATCTGCAAATGTAGTGCCATACGTAACACAATAGGTTACGCAGGACGGTACTGAAGCATTTTAAATAGCAGCATAACGTTTATAATGAAGACTTAAAAGTTGACAGAAAACAATGGAAAAAAATCCGATATAAAATTGAAAAGGAATTGTATTAAAATCATACGCTTCTCTTTACTGTTAAACAATGTAATGGTATTTGAAAAACCTATGTATCTATTTAATAAAATTCTTGTGATAAATACTAAGATATACAAATGAAACTTGAAACATGAAACTTTTTGCACATCTTTTACTTATCTATCTAGCTATGTTTTAAATAATTTCCCCATGCAGCTTTGTAACAAGTCAATAATATATCAACTTAAGATTCGGACGTTGAGTAACGATTTAAGTATTAATCAAAATTTATTTTAAATATTTGTAAAAATTTTATGCCATGTTTTAAATGTTATATATTTTAGGTTAACACTTTCGATATCAGTATATCTGTACCGCTACCGTTCGTGTGCTAATAGATTATATTCTTATAGAATAAAGATTATTATTATTAAGGTAATTTTCTAATATGTGTGGTGGGTGTTCCGTAATAATGTGTAAAAAATGTAACTGCCAATTGCTTGTCGAAAATGAAGGTTGGTTCTTCATGTAAAATTTTTCAAAATAACCCCCCCCCCCCCTAAGGGGGTGTGAAAAACAATGGTTTCTAATTTCTATCTGAAAATAACGTCGGAAAAAGACGAAATTTGGCACATCTCAGTTACTAGTGAAAAGACATCTAACGAAATTATTCCATTCATCTAGCGTGTATACAAAGGGATGACGTTAACTATAAATAAAAACTTATAAATTTGTAAATATCTTTCTGTCTGCTATTGTTTTCTTTCAATTAAAAAAAGAAACTAAACATTATGATTCATTTAGAAACTTTTTTACCTCTTGAAAACATTTCGTAAAATCGACCATTTTTGAGAAAAAATTGAATTACATCTGCCTAAGTGATCGATCAAAAGCGACGAGCACTATTATATTAGTCAAAACACCAAGTAGGCTGGTGTCAAAACATAATTTAACAGTATTATATACCGATATGATCACTTGGTGCTTATAAATTATTTTCAGCTAAAAATTGAAAATGTTTTTTGCACACTCTCGTAAGAGTGTGTAGCTGGACAGGAAGGGGTTATTTTGAAAAAAAATATTTGAAAACCCGCCTTCATTTTTGCTAAGATATTGGTAGTAAATTTTTTTGCACGTTATTACGGGACACCTTGTATGTTCTAGATTAGTAGATCTAAACAGTGATTTTTCAAAAATGTTTATGTCTATAGACACATAACATAAACCTTTCCCGACATGAGTCGAAGTTTGACTCTTTTTCTGTGCGTTTTTATTGCAAATGTGAAGGAGAGATTGAGAAAATGGAGAACAATATTTTAAAATATAAAAACTTGCTTTAATAAATTATGTATGACACAACATTCGGGATATTAAGGATATTAATTAGATTGAGATGTAAAGCGTGGTGTGGTTACAAAAACCTTCAGTGATTCTCTTGATGTTGAATATAAAAAATATTGTCGTGACATTGAAAATTATAATAAAATCAATCCTAATAAGTTTTGGCAGTTCATTGTCACTAAGCAAACCAATAATAATATACCAACGGCTATGTCTTGTACAAGCAGGAAAGAATTGGTAAATTGTTATGCTTTTCTTGTGGTTCATACACTGTGAGTGGCCTATTACACGTTTTCGAGAAATTATAAATAATTTGAAACTGAAAGTTTGCACACAGGTGTTTTTCCGGGTGCTCTATTTAATGAAAATAATGCCACATATGTGACAACTCCGGTTATACCAGAAGTCGGTATCAACTTCCTTATTTTAAATGGCATACCATATTTTTTATGCCGAAATCGAATTCTATTCATTACTTTAAGGTCACTTTCAATAGCATCCCCTATCTCAAAAATCAACAGTTTTTGAGATATTTCGATTTTAAGGACATTTTGCGCGAAAACCTACTCATACTTGAAAATTATTGTGTTAAATTCCGAAAAACAATTTTTCTCTCATGTGTCTGTGAGGAATGTAGCTTATGTGGGCACGAACTACAAACGCTCCAAAATGTACAGGGTGTCCAGAAAAGAAGATCGAACTTCGACCTCCATTAACTCGCTTATTTCAAATGGAACATACTGTATTTTATACTCCTATTCGATTCCTTTTTTATTACCTTTCAACCCATATAGGCATTCCCTATAGCTAAAGTGTACGGGTTTCGAGTTATTTGAAATTATTTAGAAACATTGTTAAATTAACATCAATATCGAGTTTAGCGTGCCATGGTTATATTCAGATTTATACATTGAATCGTATTTGAGAAAAACGTATCACCCCACAAACATAGAAACACACAAACGGCCTCCGAATTCGGAAAAATTTAGTCTTTCATTTTTATCATACCAAAATCAACAAAAATATTATACAAACAGTTAACAGACACGTCTTTTAAACTAGTAACTGCTCGATATGCTGCCCATTAACATGTAAACAGTTCAATATTCGGATCATAACACCGCCAGTGGTTGCTCGCCGAATTCCATTTGCGTCCAGTTCTTCGAACGCCCTTCTTACTTTGATTTCCAATTCATCTCGTATCATACACTTTACTTTTCATCTTTCCCCACAGATAGAAAACAAGCGGGGTTAGATCTGGACTTCTAGCGGGCCACGTCGTCTAATCCACCTATATTCAAACATATCGTCTAGTACGTTTGATACCTCTCGTGTACAGTGAGGAGGAGCTCCCTGAGTAGTTAAGGTTCCATCATAAATATGGTAAGTAACACAACTTATTGTCTTTTAATAAACAAAACACATTAAAACTAAATTTCTGCTGGAATTCTCTTTCCCTTATTGCGTGAGGGTTTGCATTTGCCCAAATATGGTGGTTACGTCTGTTAAATATTCCTTCGCGGGAAAATTTCGACTCATCTGTTCATATAATTTTTTTCATTATCTTCTTGACTGCGAATTAAAATCGTACTAGAAACCAAGGCCTCAGATTTCTTTCTAATATTTTTCAACACGTAATGGGGCTAACATCTTACAGAAGGGGATTTGATTCTAATGAAGAGTGTTACACATGTCCGCTTGAAATTAATTAATGAAATTAAATTGTTAATAATTAAAATCAACCCCCCAGAGCCAGCCCTGGTAATACTCGAAACAATGCCATCCAGGCATGCTAATGCAGGGCATGTTGCGACATGGGTCATACAGAAATTGAAAGCACTCTGAAGGTGCACAAGACCACCCAGGAAGATGTCGCCGCTTATGTTGCCACTAAGGTGGCCTTTGTCTTTTTGCAAATGTGCTTCAAACGGCGCAGACCTGTTTCTATTTCGTATTAGCTCATTTGCCGTTTTTTCGACTCTATTTTGTCTACATGCAATTACAAAGTAATACCCTGTAGCCAGCGGGAATTTAGTATACAAAAACACAGACGTGGTAAACCTGGCGTAATGACGTCGCAAAGGTTTCTGTATGTTAGAAATTATTGAAAACGTATTAAATGTGACTAAAAATTGTTAAAACGAATTCTGAATGTATTACCATACAGGGTGTTGGATTACCAACTGTACTTTAAGTTAAACCCTAAAAATAAAATTATTTGCGAATTGCCTAATTCCTAATTTGTTACTATGTAATTAAAACTAATTCCTGCAATTTATTGCACGTTTCGTTAAACTGATTAATATTTGGGATCCCCATAGCATTGAAAGTAAATGAAAAGGCCAATTTTTCGACTTTTAACAGTTTTCAAATCGACGTTTGATTATATTTTGTGACGTTACCAATATCGAAACGTGTCATAAAAAGTATCTGAAAGAGGTATCTGCAGTTGGCGGGTAACTTATAAATTTTTCTGCAAATAATGGAGTAAAAAAGTACATTGAGGTGTATAGTTTTGTAACAGCAATATTATGATTATGATTTCATACCTTCTTTGAATTGCCCACCATTTTGTGCCATTAAGATCATTTTATTTTAAATGTAGTTCTGAACGTCAACTTTCCGATGACAAAAAGAATCCTTTGAAGTAATTTGGCTACTTTTTGGGCATTTATTTATAAACCAAATGACAACAAATAGATTTCTCGGCCATTTTGAAAATATTTTTGAAACATTTTTATCGGAAAAGAAAGAGAATTGCGAGAACTTTAATTTAAAAGAAAAGAGAATTTTCGTCCATCTGAACTTCAGATATTTAACTTGTAGCATCTTGCAAAAAGATAAATAGTAGTAAATACACACACAAAGAAACAGAGTTGTCTCTGAACGGGACAAATATTTGACATTAGTCAAGAAAAATAAGGTTATAATTTAATAACGAGAAGTTAGCAGAATATCAAATTCCCCTACATACATACGTTAACTACCAACTTAAGTAAGCCGGAAACAATTGAGCACGGAGCAACAAAACGAGGGGTAATCTTGATACATAAATTTAAAGAACCTGTTCAGGCTAATTAACAACAATGAAATGTAAATACTTGAAAATTAGTTTTTATGACTCCAAAATGTTTTTGGGCGTTTCGTATGAAGTAAATATGTTTCTAAATGTTACAGCTCTAATATTAGCCAAAGATAGGCATTTGTTAATTAACAATTGGCCAAAATGCTAAAAGTTATATCTCGAGTTCAGATGGATCAAAATTACCTTGTTTTTTTAAATTAAAGTTCTTGCAATTCTCTTTCTTTCCTGTTAAAAATTTTTCAAAAATGTTTTCAAACTGGCCGAGACAATCTACTTGTTGTCATTTGGTTCACAAATAAATGCCTAAAAAGTGGCCAAAATAACTTTTAAAGAAACTGTTCTTAATGTTGTTGGAAACCTGGCGTCCAGAACTACATTTTGAAAAAAAAATTACCCAGTTTGGACTTAATGGCAGGAAATGGCGGGTAATTCAAATTTTAGTTAACAAATTCATTTGTGTCCACAAGGTTCAGTATTACGGCATCAAAATTTCAGGATGTTTTCTTTTCAAAAAAAGGTATATTTTCGGAAAGTTTGAAGCCGGTCGGTACTGTTGACGTCCCTGGGCGTCAAAATGAAAAAAAAACCGCTTTTTAGCAAATTTACTCCATTTTGTACGTTATGTACGTAATCAAATGACCCAAAACTAACGCAGATTTTTTTGAAATTTTAATTGCAAAGGTTTTTGGTTATTAGTTTGTCCCGATCGGGCTTCTAGAACTAGAGATATTCACCTTTTTACCTAAGAAAACGCTGTTCAAGAAACAAAATTGTTCATAAAAAAACGCAATAGGCTTTGGAAGTTCAAAACTCAGATATACACTCCTGGTGATACCCATGAAGGTATGAAATCACAATATTGCTGTTACAAGACTATGCATATCTCATCATTAATTTGGTCTTTTTTTACTGCACTAAAATGAACATCACGTAATACTCTTAGATCTTTCAGATCCTATTTAGAAGTTAAATGTAATAATTAATTAGAATAACTCGAGCTTGCAACGGTTATTCTGTCAAATTCACCATTAGCATTTAGCACACCTTGGTTTCGGTAATAGATAATGGCTTTCAGAAGACTGATAGATTATCCTCGCGGTGTAGAAAAACACTCGATTGTTGAACGTTTAAAACTAACAGTTATATAACATTTTGAAATTCAAAATTTGACACGTTCATTAATTTTTTGCGCTCTCAACGAATTTCGTTGACTTGAATTATAAATAGTCCAAGAGCTGGGTGACATCGGAAGGTAAGTATTTTCCTCAGGCAAAGCTGCATTTGAATTCACAGTTTACCTCATACAAAAAGCAAAGGTAAGGGTCTGCCGGGGCCACTCTCTTGTTTTGGGGGATAGTCACCCCTAAATTTGAGAGTATTTTTGCCACATTTTCTTTAGTATAATTTTTATCGATACATGATTGATATTTTCTTACATTTTGTTGGGTATTTTGCCACTAAAAAATATTTAAAAATTTTTAATGAAAGAACCTCTGCGCCAAACGGATCAGAGAGAGGTTCTTGAATACTGACTGTTTCAAAAAGTCTCACACCTAAAAATATATAAATTAGAAGAGTGTTATAAACTAAACAATTGAAATGAAAGCTATAGGCAGTTAACGTTTCGGAAGAAAATCTACTTCCGTTCTCAAAACTTTTCTGGCCGTCAACCATGACAGTTCTTTGTTTATGTATTTCCATAGTCACGTGAGACATTAAATTATATTTATCTTATTTTTAATTACTTCGTCTCTAAGGATGGGCAACCAACTAGTACAAAAATCTATTGAATAATTTGAAACGCATATAAAATAATCGCGGATTCTTTAAATTTTCATTTAGTTCCGTTACTCTTTTTTTCTAAAATCTTCGCCGAGGCCCATTTAATCTTGTGATTTTTATCCCACGCGTGTTCACAAATTTTGGATTTTTCAAATTCTTTCCTTCTAGGGTAATTTCTATGTTCACCAAGCCTTACGTTGAAAGGTCTAGATGATTCACCTAGTAATGTTTTCCGCACTCACAGAGGTTTGGTTTTTGATAAAACCGATCTTAGCGTGGAGCCCGTTTGAAAAACCGTTCGTACGGAAAACCTGTTCCCAAGTTTTCGTAATTTATCCGATAAACCATATATATATGGAATTACTGCCATTGACCTAAATACATCAGGTTGTGGTAGTATATTCTCTCTACTACCAATGTTCAATAACTGACCATCAACAAAACTCTCAGGATATTGATTATTTAATAAGACAGTTTTTATAAATTCCTTCTCGTTCCTTAATATTACATCATTTGAAGAAATAATTTTGGCCCTGTCGTACAAACACTTAACAACATCTTTCTTAACACTAATATGTTGATTTGAATTGGAATTTAAGTATCTGTTTGTGTGTGTTTGTTTTCTGGTTTGGCATGTGTTATACCCCCAAGTAATCGTGAATACAATGACAGATATCTACACCTTTGCTAAGAGGGTAGCAGACACCCCTAAATACGTAAAAAATTACTTGAAAATGACGTGATTTCCTTCAGTCAGCCGTGTTTACGGTACATAAACATAATACACACCTTTTACAATAGGTTTTGATTATTGGCAGATACTTTCCCTGTTGCTTTGCTTTAAAGAAATGCTCTCAAAGGTCAGCCGTCTCGACTCTAAATTACCCGCCGACACTCAGAACACTCGCGGACACACTGATAGTGCTTTGATTGTCATTTACAGAATTCATAGAACACTAAAAATACGTAAAAAATACAGCGAATACCTTAATAAAGTTAATTAACAAATGAGTTAATGTGGATACAAAAATAGATTGTAGTAATAATTGGACAACGGGTGACCTCTGAAGGCATTTTTTACACAATGCATCAGGGAAAGTGTCTGCCAATGGTCAAAACGTATTGTAAATATGTGTGGGATTGTGAATTATTGTAAGTGTAGTGAAGGTCCCGGTACCATGCTTTGTTAATATTAGTTTGTATTATACTAGTATCATGCATATACGTAGAGTGATATTTGTGTGTGTGTGTGCAGGAGTGATCGTTTTTTGTTCATGGGCAAGTGTTTAGCATCAAATGTTTCATTATGCTCGAATTAAATAACAAGAGAAAAATATCTGAACATGGAAATGAATCGTCTAATGAGACGATTTATATTTTAAGACTCAATGTACTCCGACTAAGAAGGCATCGTGAAAAAAAAAGGTAAGTGAACGTCCAGAAATCCCTAATAATGGTTCATTCATTTACATATTTTCCAATAATACTAGAAATTATGCAATTTCTATATAGAATATTACTAGCATATACAGTTGATGGTTCTATACTTTTAACGCTTACTTAATTTAGTGAAAGCGTGAGAATAATCTGACAGCCAAGTGACAGATCCCTAACTTAAAATTAATTCAAACTTGTCACCAAGAGTTTACTTTATCTTGATATCTAGTAACCACAGTAAATACCTAAGTTACTAAAAGATAATGTATGGGCGCCACTATATTTTAATTTCGCGAAAAAAATTATAGAAAACTGGTTGAAATATAAAAGAAACAGAGCTATCTTAAAGATCAAACGTAAAGAAAAACACACATCATATAACAATCTATTGCATATTTTCTACTATATCATACGCAAATCTTGATGACAAGTAAACAAATTAAGAAACGTACATAAATGCAAATAAGCAGCAACCGTAATGCACGTATAAAAAAATAATCAAGCTTTATTGGTAGTACTGAATCTTAATACACAAATACTTTAACAAATAAACGAGTTAAATGGACAGCGTGAGTGAATTCCAAAAGATAATACTTGATCGATATTTCGCAATATCAGAAATAAATGATCAAGTTAATTAAACAAAAAGACCATCACTGAGTGTAATACTCAAGTTCAAAATGACATATTAAATATGTCATATGCCTTAGTATAAACAACCACTTTACAGGTATTAAGTTCATATACAATCATCAGAGCCAGATTTAGTTAATGTCACCTTGAATCTGGTTATAAACAATAAAAGGCCTGATATTAACTGAGTGTTCCTATATTGTTAACAACGCAATGTCGAATTAAGTGCGGTTTGGTAGTTAACAATCATAGAAAAACTAAGATCAGAAATAAATAATAACCCTAGCGAAGCAATGCTGTATTTTCAAGAAACCTCGATTAACTTCAGTCTAGAGTTTTCAATATCATTTTTTTACTTATCACAAATCTATCGCGTAATTTTAAATTCTGAAGAAAGAGGAATAGGATAAAAGTTATTAATTTCTCTTGGCAAAGATGTAGATGTCTGCCATTGTATTCTCGATTGCTTGGAGGCATAAAACATCGCTCTAAAAAAATGACGCTGTAGAAAATGAAATAAACACACTCTCAAATTTAACCACTTCAAGGGACTTGTCTTTTGTAGGGGCCTAACTGATGATTTAAATGTAGCTTTGCCTAAAGAACATACTCACCCTCCGATATGACCCAGCTCTCCGACTAAAATTCACGGTGTGTTTTCAAGCAGAGGCTCAAGGCGATACGATTAATAGGTCAAAACCGAGCATTCCACATTGGCGATGTAATAATTTTTGAGAGTCTAATCTTGAAATGAAATTTAATGGTCTATTAATCTTGGGCGCGTTAATTTTTTCGCCACATGTAATGCGATACTGAGATAAAAAAACGGAGTAGTCTATCTCGGAACAGTTATCGACGAATCATTAAATTAGCATAAAGAATCATATTGCTACACATGATACGGAAGACAATGGCTGAGTAGTTGAGACGCGTGATCGAGTCAGATCAATTAATGTTTTGTTCTTAATGTAAGTTTAACCAGGATTGGACTGCTACTTAGTAAAAAAAATTGTTGTTGCAGAGCTTGAACTGATCTTTCCATTTGGTCAGATAGATGCTGAAATCTGCAAGACATCCCCACTAGATTTTCAGTTTATAGCTGTTACACACCTTGTGAAATCCATGATTTGTTGGCATTACATTTATTTTCAATATCTAGTTCTTCTTGCAACGTCGTTAACACTTAACAGAAGATACAAATGTCTCAAATGTTTTTTTCCCTTTTCCATTCTTTGGGACTTGCCACATGTATGTTTTCTTTTTAAGCGGTGCTCGGGGAATCTACAAAATATCACAATTAACCAGTATGTTACTGGTAAATAACCTCTACGCCTTTTACGACAAAGGATCAGTTAAAGGTTGCTTTTTTTAAATAAACAACACAAATAAGTATAAAAACTTGAAATTAAATATTTCGCCGACGTTTCGGAAATCTATTGTTTCCTTTTTCAAGGCTTTTTTGAAAAATATTTTTTGCTGTGTATGATAAATACACAGCTCTAAGAATGTTTGTTATATTCAATATCCATAGATACTTACCATTTATATAGAACTGTTGATATAGTTAATTTTTTTTTTAGTTTTTATACAATGTTAAGTTTGTGAAGTTCTTCTTTCAATATTGGCAACCAAGTTGTACAGACATCTACGGAACAATTCGATACGCATCTATCCTCATTCAATAATATTATCGCGGATTCTTTAATTTTTCTTTATTTGCTATCTGCCTCTTTTATTAAACTTTTTGCTGAGTTCCAGTTTATTCTGTGTCCATTCTCTCAAGCATGTTCGCAGATCTTGGACCTCTGAATTTCATTTTTCCTGATATAATTTTGGTGTTCCCCAATCTTACACAAAAGGGTCTGGATGACTCACCCACGTATTGTTTGTTGCACTTACACGGAATACTATAAATGCAGTTTTTTTAATTTTGCTCGTGGTTCTTCGGTTTCGTCTTTGTCAGAATAGATCTTAAAGTGTTATTTGTTTGAAATACCGTCCTAATATCAAATCTATCACCAATGCGGCGCAACTTTTCGGATAATCCGCATACATAGGGAATTAACGCTGTGTACAATGTAGAAATAAACATGTTTACAAGGACCATTCTACAGATATGCACACGCACATACAGATATTTTTTATTGTATATTTGAGTTCACCGTATTATGAAACGGATTTCTGTACAAATATCTTTTCTACGATAAATAATTATTAAAATATTTAATTCGGCTATAATATATATAATAAGAATTGTGTCACTTCTTTCAATAAATTATTATTCAATGATGTAAAAGTCGTATATTGCAAAATATGCCTGATAGATACATTAAGAAAATTTATTCGAACAAAAATCACATAAAATTGTTTTATAGATGCCAATTATTCTGAGAGCGGCCCTGACAATGCCATCTCACATTCTAATACCGAGATCTTTACCATGACAGAATCACATTGACCTTTTTCTAACAACAAAATTTGTATTCATCGTGTTTGCAAGATATTATCAAAAATAGACTTACATTTTAGGCTAAGTCAGATAGATTATAACAAAAACTGATCGCCAAACACGGCCACCTGGATTATATATGATTTAGCGTGAAGAAAGGGTATAATTAATGGTTTATTATCGTGAGGTACTGCTACGCGATAGTAGTCAGTTTTACTTATATCCAAAATAATCCCGTTTAGTTCCATAATTAATCAATGCAGATAATATATTAGCCGAAATTAGATTTTGATCCTAATTTGGCGAATTTAAGCTTGTACAGACTTCTTCTTAATCACTTGACAGACGCCTTGTGACTCCTTCGTCGATCTCTTTGTTTTATCCATCATCATCGGTTGTCTGTACAGTCTCAACAAAGCTCTTTATGGCCAATTTCCTGGTAATATCAGCATAATGTCATTTTCACCTTTTACCATCTGATTTTCCCTTAATTGTTGTTTATATTGTTTTCGCTCTAATAAATTTTAGAGGATGTATTTTTTGGAAAAATTGTTGCTATCATACGCTGTCCAAGAAATCCGTAACAAATGTCTTCAGATACTCATCTCGAAAGTACAAAATGACGTGTGTGTGTGTGCCTTCTTAACGGTCCATTTCTCCGAGGAGTAAAACATTGGGGAGTTAGTAAGCCTGATGCCTCAGTTATGGCAGGCAAATGTTTCAGCTTCAACGAGAAGGTGCACATAAGTAGTCGGCGATCTATATTACAATTAGCATCCTATACAGTTTTACATAATATTATTGACTCATTGATGTTTTTATCATAATACACTCAGTGCAAGTCTCAACTTTACTACCATTTAACAGCAAAGTGTAAAGGCGCCGCGGATATTGAGAGATTACAATATGAACAGTTCTTCGCTCCTTTCGTTTCTCTCTCCTCTGCCAAATTTACCAACAGAAGGTCCAAAGTGATTAATTTTCCAGTGTAGAACAGGCTTATACAATATAACAGCGAGTTAGTTACAAAAAGGATATTCCATTTGCTGTCAGTCGCAACTTGTCACGTTTTTGCTCCGCTGCGGCTAAAGCGCATTCCAAAAATTCTTATGGAAGTGGCTACACTTGCGACAAAGTAGGTAGTTCCGTTTTCTGTCGAGCAGCACTGTTTAAAAAAATGACTGATACGGAAAATTTCCTTCGGTATAATGCTATTTCTTACATAAGAAATAAGTTTGTCAAAAGAAGATATACTCATTGTAGAGCAGGAGAAAAATTTCTTTGGATAACTTCTCGATGAATTAAACGGTATGAAACTGTCCGTTTGAGAGTCCGTGCGGTAATATGGTGCACAGAATATCTTCATTTTTTCTTCTTTTTCTTTAAACAGCTAGAAACGGCAAAACCCAGCAAAAGATCAGCCTCACTCAATGGCATATTTGCAACTGAATTTAAACCGCGGCCGTTTTAGTCGCATAGCCACCCTCTCCAAATATTTTGATACTGCGGCACAACCGCAACGATTGAATCCCAACGACAGAGTGGCAAGTCTAGTCGCAGACTTAGCCTTCAAATCAAATGAATACGATAGTTTATCAACGGCTTAAAGTCATTAATAGATATAACAAAATTAGCGGGCCCAAATCTATTCCCTGCAGTACCTGGAAATGAACCTAAGAATCTATATGATCTAAGATACAGGTAGCATTATTTACAACATGTAACAGTCACTTGATTCGTTTAAAAAGGATCCCTATTAAATAATATTGGTGTATCATACAGCGATACCACAAATACATTTAGAAAAGAAGAATTGTATTGAAATTTAACTTCTCTACGATTGGGTAATTAATACTTTATTAGAACAATCAATACCCAATTTATCAATAAAATCGAATTAAACCAATGAAAGTGTTTCATTACATCGAGTAGACAAGTACAGCTATGGAGTATATGGGAGTATTTTATTACAGTACAAAACTTTCTAATTTTTTAAAACTATCGTTATAGTTCTGGAGGCGGTTGAATCGTTCGGTGCGACGTTGCCTCTGGAGATCCTAGGTTTCACAAACACCAAGACTATTAAACACAACACACGACGCGCGTTTCACTAACCACGCGAGCATCATCGGGTGCTGATTAAAACGGGAGTAAGTCTTAATCATCTCTCAATGATGCTAACGTGATCAGCGAAACGCGCGTCGAGTGTTGATATTCAAGTGTCGTGTTTAAGAATTTTGATATTTGTAAAAACCTTGTCTTCTGAGGTATCTTTAGCTATAGTGACAAAAGAATTAAATCACGATTTCTCAGTTATGAAAAGTAAAAATAAAATAATAAAACGGTAACAAAGAATTTTGAGAAGTCCATTGGCCAGCCAATTATGAAAAAGAAACTTTAAAAATAATGTCTTCAAGTGATCATATAGAAGACATATTTTTTATTTGGAGAAATCGGTTCATGAATAAGAATATATTCCAATAAAATGATCCTCAACTCTAGTACGTATGTGGCCGCTTGTCTGACTAATGTATATTTGCAGGATTTACGTTCCAATTAACCACTTTAACGAGAGGTGGAATAGCTATGTCTAATTTCAGCCAGGACGTTATAATAATTAATATGAGGCATTTGAAAAAAAATTAGTGACTCCTTGTCTTTATCGTTTTCTCGTTTCAATACCATTTGCGAGATCTCGTTACACCAAAGTTACGATTTATCGTCCTGTGCGTTAACCACAATTTAAGGTAATAATTTTTGTTTTCAGTCTCGTTCGCGTGTAAATAATATTATGCACACCTGTCTACTGTATATATACGATGCGAGACGGTTAAAAAGTTTCATAAACATCGCGATGTGTGAAACGTACGTGCTTTTGACAGATTCTGGTTCGTTAGTACTGGAACAGTTCGACAGGGATGGAGTTAGTCGGTATTCTGTCATTTGTATCTGCTATTTTATTACCATCATGCCAGGTTGGGTTAGAATTTTTTAAAGCAAGATAGTTAAATAAACGCATTTTTATGAGATATAAATTAATCATTATGCTGAAAATTAATTACTGATACAGCGGATATCTATAGGGTACTTAGTTTCTGGATACAAGTTTCACGTGCCCAAATATATTAACAAGGAGGTTAAGCATAGCAAATGTTATAATTAAACTTTTGGAATCTTTACTACTTAAAGGTGTCAAACACTTATTACTCCATATGTTACTCAATTAAGATTTGTAATTAAGAACATTTTTCATATTTAATTGCATCCAAATATACCATGGTGTATAATAAATTAATAGATACTAACAGTATAACAAGTAGTTGTGGTCTTAACCAAGATTTGTAATTAGGAAAATTCATTACATTTAATTGCAATGAAAATGCTTTAGTGTGTAACTTTTAGTATAGAATACAAGCAGTATAAAAGTTACTGTTGGGAAATTATACCTACAATCCTAAAATTTACTTATGCGTTTATCAAAGTTTTGCAATGAAATTTTTCTAGTTTTTTTAGGATCCGCATAATTTGTCACTTTTACATGTTTGGAGTGAGAGTCCAATACATTACCAGAATACGCAAAAAAAACATGGGACTTAGTTAAATGATGCGGAACTAGAACATAAATACCGATAACACAACCCATCGGAAGGGCAATCGAATAAATTTTACCTTTATGGAAAATCATTATCGAGCACAGCCTCCTCCATAAAGAAAACTCACCTGAAAGAAAAAAATGTATTATTACCAGTTGATCAACATAATTCTACTCTATTATAAGTAAATAAGTTGAAACATTGCACTATAGACCAGACTTAATTATTTGAAAATTAAATAAAAATAAAAAAATAGTACAGTATACTTTATGAAAATTTTTGAAAAATAGTCGTCGGTTTAAAAAACTGCCGAAATCGTCATATTCCAAAAGATTGTAGTGAAGTGGAATATAATAATCGCAAAAATATTCTGTCGGTCTGTCTGTAACTATTTTTTGTACGCATGGAACGGTTTAAGGTATTGACTTGAAGTATACATAGAATCGAGGCACCTTTTCTATTCTTAAATATTATATCGATTGCATGAGCGGTATTGTAGTAAAAAGTCCAAATTTAATTTCAGTGAAAGAATTCTTGCAATTGGAAGATATCAATTTATTTCGGGAACCTATTTCGTGGGTTGAATGATTCGCTTCAAATCCAACGTTCAAAACTGTCGTGTTGATTTCATGTACGATGTCCAAAAATATCAATACCATAATTGCAGGACGTATGAAGATTTATATTTCCAGTACTTATATAAGAAATATTATTCACCGTCACAGATATGCCAACTGCATAATATTAGTTAGAGACAGATGTGAACGTGGATTAAAAACAGCTTATTGTGCAATGAACTCCTAGCTTCCTACAACAACACCTATTTATATACTTATTACTTTTGCACTTACAAGTTGTCCCATTTATTTGTTCCGGTTTTGGAAGTTTCCTGATTATGATTGGAGTGAAAATGTTGTGATCTATCTTCCAACCATATTTATGAATGTTCAGTAATTTAGGGGATTGATCACAAGCATTTTCCACGCAAGGAGTATGTAGGCACTTAGGCACGTAGGCTTTACATGCTGAATGAAGACACCTTGAGTAGGTGGCAATGTCTTCAAATTTATTTTGCAATTTTTAAATAAATATGCTCAAAATTTGGAACCACCGTATAAGCATTTGAAAAAGTAACCGTAAGTTGACACATATCTGCTTGTTGAGGATAACGCTGAAAATTGCAGAAGAGTCAACAGTTGACGATGTAGTTGCTGTTCCACCGATAAGTATTCCTGCGGTTATTAACGTAACATCATTTCCCAAAATGTAAGGATGCATCAAACATTTCGTAGCAATATAATTCTGTGGACTCTGCTTATTCTTAGGGTTGGGCATAAGTAGCTTCCACTAAGGAATATGAATTTGATCTCCGAGATCGAATTCCGGCGATAATTTGGTTATACCCCGGGCTCTTTCATAATCTTTTAATCCATGTTCATATCTATTCTCAACTAATACTATGCAGTTGCCATATCTGTGTCGGTGGATATGTACTGAAAATATAAATCTTCAACGTCCTGCAATTATGCTTTTGATATTTTTGAACATAGTACATTAAATCAATTAACACGACAGTTTTGAACGTTGCCGGATTTGCAGGAAGTGACTCATATTCAACCCGCGCCACAGTTCACCGAAATAAATCAATATCTTTCGCTAAAATAATTCGATTGTAAAAACTCTTTCACTGAAATTAAATTTGGACTCTTCGCTACAATACCACTAAAACAATTGTTATAATTTTTCTAGAAATAGAAAGAGTGGCAATAGAGAAAAAGGTGGAATTGCGATTACTGGATCCCTGACTATATGCATTATAACGAGATCTGGAACTAGGTTATATACAGGTCTATTCTGAAATTTTTTGGTTAAAAATAAACGACCTGCTAAAATTTTAATTTTAACGAAATGATAAAAATAATCACTGATTTTTCTATTCTGTAGGCGACCATTTAACTGACCTGTTAAAGTCATAGTTTTTAACGACCGGTTATTTCTTTCCCTTATATGCTCAAGGTCAAATTAAAAACAAACCTAATGAGAGCAGGGAAGTCTTTCAATGAGAGTAGTTAAGATAATGAGTAGAGTTTTAAGTTAAGACGGACAATAATCCCACAAAATATGTAATACACGCAGAAAAAATTGAATACCTTCCGCATTAAATTATCGCCAAACAGGACCCGCGCTTCTATTTGAGGTTATGATCACGATTATTTGAAGGCGGAAAAAAAATTACTGGATATAAATGAGAAAATGGGTCATCAAAAGAATCTCAAACTCAATGACAAACATTTTATTCTAGTGAAAAGTCAAAAAATTATTATGTTGTCTTCGGAGTTATGCAAATAAAAATTTTTCGGTTGGCAAATCAATTCAAAGTTTAGATTAAATATTTTGTTTCTGTATTTTGAAGGACACTTTCTTAAATAAAGTGTCATTTACTAAATGATATACAAAATTTTATGAACCAAAAAATAAAATACGGTGTTTTTGCCTCTTTAACAGTACCGTTAAATTTTAGTGGCAGGTCCAAAGTCGCCTCTAATTTTAAACGATGTTGGTTAAATTTAACCTTAAAAAGAGTATACAGAATACCACTGACCGTTAACTTCATTCCACTAATTATTTTAACAGTGACCTTGCCGTTAAAGCTTAACAAAAATGTTACAGAATAGACCTGATATTGAGTTTATTCCGATGAAGGGTTGGAGGTGAAACAGAGTTAAATAATTAGATAACCACATTGGAAATCACATCCCATATCACCTCAATTTGTTTGACTGTACACTTATGGGACACTCTGTATTGAAAATACAAAAATCTGGCGAAGACTGTAATGTTTAAATCTAGTTTGAAATCAAATTTGTAAATACGTATTGTGAGTTGGAACCACCCATTACTTTCGGATTCTTTATAGAAAAAACTTGAAAGTGATGGTTATCTGACTATCGTTTTTAACAATGAAGATGTATTTATGTAAAAAAGTAATCCTTTTGCAAAAACTAAACTAATCAAGCCATTTGTAGTTACTTTTACGGTGATTGTTATCGTTATCGAGCTTTATCCGCGCATCTGACTGGCGGTTATCTCGCATTTAATCGTAAAGATTTACATTGTGTCGAAAATAATGTACGGCGGTGTGATTTGGTCATTATAAAACAAGTCACTTTCCCATACATTGTCCGATTTCAGGTAAATTACAATAAACGTCGCAGTAATGTGCTTGTTACGGTGTAAATCACGTTTTAAGTAGTAAATCTGAATGTAAACAAGATTTGAGTTAGCAGATAAACTAAAATGACGCTATAGTTGAGGCATTTTAAGATATTTCTTTCTCTGTTGAAAGTAACAGTTCAAGACAAGGTTTTGTAATGAGTCACTGTATTAGTTCTGCATTTATATTTCTAAAGGAGAGAAGTTCACCTGGCCGGGGTAATCAACCTCTGCAGCAGACCAAAATGTGTGATCCGGTCAACACATTAATGGTTACTTTGAAGCTGAAGTTGCTAAAGGACGTATTAAAGAAGATAACAGCTAAAGTAAATTATAATATTATGCTTTTATATCTCTGTAGAGCATATACTTCGCATAAAGCTCACTTTTGTACAGTCGTGGCCACAAATAAGGTTTCCAACCTGAACACTCAACAGCTTGGGTATTACTTTGATTCTGGGTGTTTTAAGCTCCGCCCAGTTGGTTGCCATCAGTGAGTGCTCTAATACCACAGAATGTTCGGAGTTCAATGTCGGCATGTCGCCAAGCATTCTTATTGTTTGAAATAGTATCCCTCCTGCAACCTCAAACATAATCACGGAAATACTATCACTTTCCTTATTAAGACAAAAACAGTGAGTAACAGCAAGAGACAAACAGTTGTATCAAATAAAGTTACACAATACACGTTATTTCAAAATGAGAAATACAAAACAAATTGAATGCGATAAGCCAGAACAGAAAAATTTATTCTCGTACGGCGAATATTATACTAGCTATATACTACAGTTTATAGGTTATTAGCCATCGTCAGTACAAATAAGGTAAATAACTATTTTTCTCCTCATGCAAGCTTAATTAATATATTTAAACAACTTGCAAGGAAAGCCATCGATGATGACTTATTGCAACTTATTGAATTTTTGGTTGTAAACTGCAATACGCCAATATTCTATGATGTTACACAAATAGATAAATGAACAGGACACAAACGATATAAATCTATTTAGTTTGGCTGCTACTTGAATTAATACTGAGGTTTTTTTTGTCAAACAATCTATATTATGGAAAATCTAGTGAAAAATAGAGACGAATGAGAAAAATGATGTGGACTAAATATTTTATGATAAAGGCGACTTTAAAAGTATACAGCAACTTTGTCATAACAAGATATGGAAAACTTGTGGCATACTTAAAAAGCCGATCAAGAAATTTCAAACCCAAAAAGTTCAATATTTTGGAAAGAGCACATATCGAACAATATTTGATGGATGCCCCTGATGATGAGCATTTTATGTCAAAAGTAGGTGTTAATTATGAAATAAATAAAAACAAGAACATCATATTATTAAATTAAATACATAAAAACAAGAACATAATTGTTTGGGTTTTTTAGGTTGCATTAATATTAGGAGTTTGCGGTGCCTGCCATTGCAGTGAACTGACCAACTTAAGCGTCGAAGATATAAAAGATATAGATAGAACACTATCCATATACAGGGAGTTTGGTGAGTGACTGGCCATACGCTAGTGAGGGGTACAGAACCCTAAAACGATTTAAGAATGACCTTTATTAGATCTCTAATGCCTCTCGTTTCTCATATACAGCGTGTTTTCTACTTTTTGTCAAAATTTAGATCGGCCGTATTTTTTTAATGGCTGTAGCATATTGTACCAAATTTAATAGATATGTTTTACTAATAGGGATCTACATAATTCAGTATCAAAAACAAAAAAAGTCAGAGCCTGAACCAATTTTTAAAATTTTTGATCTTACCTATATAAAGCTAAAGCATAAAAAATTGATATTATTTAAATGCCATGGTAATAATAAATCCGACTTAGATCACAAATCAAGTCGGATATTAAAATTAATGCAATTTATACAACTGAAATTGAAAACAATATCATATCTGAACCCAATAAATTCTGGGCTTACATCAATGTGAATAAAAGGGAAAACTAGCATGCCTAAAGACATGACTTATAACAATGAACCTCTGAAGACCCCAAATGATATCGTCGATGCATTTGCTAACTTTTTTGAGCAATCTTACTTCCTTAACATCTCGGACGCCCCTGTAACCAAGTCTAATAATCTTTCGTTTCATTGTTTGGACATTAAACGCCTTTCGGAGAAAAATAATTAAACCTAAACTTACTGCGGGCCCAGATGGAATTCCAACATTTCTACTGAAAGACTGTGTCAGCATTTTTGCATATCCTCTCTGCATAATTTTTAATTTATGTCTTAGGAAATGCTATTTTCCTGATATTTGAAAATACTCCAAAGTGTATAAAAAAGGTGAAAGAAATGATGTTACCAATTATAGACCGATAACAATCATATGTAACTTTGGTAAATCTTTCGAAATCCTACTGCATGATAACATTTATGCACATGTTCAACTGAAAATATCTACGCAACAACACGGTTTTATGAAAGGTCGCTCCACCGTAACGAACTTAATCTGCGCTACTCAGTACATTGCTGAATCAATTGATTCTCAAATACAGATAGATTCAGTCTAAACTGACTTTTCTAAGGCGTTTCACAGACTGAACCATAGGGAACTTCTCTGTAAAATTGACAAATTCGGATTATCTGACGGTTTACTTAAATTTTTTGAAAGTTACTTGACTGACAGAGTTCAATTCGTAAATTAATGGATATAAATCTGTTGAATACCGAGCCACGTCAGGAGTACCCCAGAGATCAATACTTGAACCGCTTTTCTTTAATATTTTTATTAATGACATCAGTGATCACTTAGACGTATATTTCTTAATATATGCCGATGACGTCAAGATGTAGCATAGAATTAATGATTTTGATGACTGCGAAAAACTTCAGAACAACTTAACTAAATTATCGGCTTGGTGCGATGAAAATGCTCTTCACCTAAATGTTGGCAAGTGCAATGTTATGAGTTATACAACCAAGGAGTCCCCAATTACATATAATTATAATGTTAATGGCGACATGCTGAACAAACGATTTACGTTTAAGGATCTAGATGTAACTTTTGATAAAAAAATTAACCTTCACTAACCATATTGATGCTGTAATTTCACATGCATACAGAATGTTAGGCTTCATTTTGCACAACAGCCATGATTTTAATGATGCGAAAACCTTAAAGATCTAAACTAGAGTATGCTCCACTTGTCTGGCAATCTGGGTATAATACCCATAATGATAAATTGGAAAATATTCAGCGTCGCTTCCTGAAATGTTTTAACTAGAAAACTGAAGGTACATATCCACCAATTGGAGCTTCTCAAAATCAATTACTTGAAAAATTTGATATTACTAGTCTCTTCGAAAGGCGTGAGTGCTTTGTTTTGCATTTTCTAGATAAAATTATGCATAATAAAATAGATTGTAGTGAAATATTAAGCCAACTGAACTTTCATGTCCCATGGATTAATTCTCGTCATTCTCATAGCTTTTATTTATCCATTCCTAGATCTAACGTATTAAAGTTTTCTCCTCTGTTTAATGCTTGTACTAGTTATGAAACCCATTGCAGTGAATTGGACATATTTGCCTAGGATCCAGAAATTTCATGTACTGTCGTGCAGTCTAATCGCCTTCATAATTTCTATTTGTATTTCTTAGTTAGGTTAGGTTAGATTAGGTTAAGTTAGTTTAGATTTCCATCCTATGTACTCTTGTATGATGTATGATTAAATAAAATAAATAAATAAATAAATAAAAACATTATCCTGTATATGGATTTTAACAATGTACAATAAAGATTTTCAAAATAGTCTAATAGTGTGCTTGAACCATGTAGTTAGTTTTTTTGGCACATTTTTAACGCCTCGAGAATTAACAGCTAATAAATTCATTTAAAAAATATTGTGACTTTCGGTCAAAAAAACATCAGTAACTATATGGACGACATTAATGTTTTGGGGAAAGATTTAATTTTACTGCCTGTTAGAATTTGTTACAGCGATAAAAAAATGTAAAAGAATGTAAATGCCAACAAAAGTTAAAAAAAAATAAAATAAATATGTAAAAATGTGAACAAACAAAATTTTTATTTATTAGAACAAATAAAAAAAAGTATAACATTATATGGAAGTGAAATAACTGAGACAATAAAGCTCATAAATAGTTAGTACAATTAGTTAAAAAGAATTTGATCCAATACAATTAAACGAAATTAAAATAACACACCTAAAATTTAACGAACAAAAAATATATATATATAAAAAAAATAATACAACAAATTTTCAGAACACTTTCTTGCGCGTAACTGTAAATTATTTATAGCATATCTAATCATCTGATGGTTATTTTTTATTTCAGTGCGTTCTCTTAATTCCTGTCTAGTGGTAACTTCGGTAGCATACACTTTTTGTTTTAAATGGTCCCATAAGAAATAATCCACTGGAGTCAGGTCTGGGGACCTTGCAGGCCAGGAAACTGGACCATTGCGACTGATCCACTTAATGGGGTAATGGTTGTCTAAATATCGCCTCACCTCTCGTAAATAGTGAGGGCCTGCACCATCGTGTTGGTAATGAGGTTCTTTAATATTTATAGATAGTTGCCTCCCTCAAGGATGAGGAATATATTCATATAAGTACATATTGTTCTTTTGATCTCCCATTTGTCAGTACATATTTTTCTATCATTAATTCGAGTATTATTTTCTGATGTGTGTGCATGTGTGTCACCCTATCACCCTCTCTGCGACGTTAAGAGGACCGACCCGGCCTCTTGCGATTTAAGTCGAGCACCAAGCAAGTACTACGATAAAAAGGGGCGCCCCCCCTCCCCCCGACTGGCACTTCTTTATTCTAAAGCTCCCTTTTGCCTAGGCTATAAGACTGATATTAGGATCCAGTGCAGTCATAAAGACAAAAATAATTTTTAATATGAATAACGAAGATTAATATCGAAGCTAAGACTGAAATTGCTGCACTAAACATCGTTAACGGAGAATGCCTCTGTCATTACATAAAATCGATTTGTAATTTCTCCAACATAATCAAGCAATCAAGAATCACGTAAAGATTTTAGATAATTCTGTTATGGCTTTGTTGATAACGAATGTAACTTCTATTGTATGTGTAATAACCATTCTGTAGCTACCGGTTTTCACTTAGTACACATGCATTGTTAGAGGCATTTTTATTTGTTCGTAACGGTATATCCAGAAACTAATGTAAAATTTAATAAGTTTACGTTTATATTGTGTACCTATCTAAATTAAAATTAATTCTCGATTTAATCTCGTATGCTTTTAGCGTCTGTAATAACGAACCCATGGCAAAATGGAATCGAGTTTATTGTACAGGTTGTTTTATGTTTTCATTGGTAAATGTAATCATGCATCGGTTCTCAGTTAGCGTTAAAATGATTGTAGGAAATGAATATAAATAAGATGCAATTGTTCATGCTGTTTCCATAATGGCAGATATTTTTGATCCTGGAAGAATTATTAGTAATTCTGAAAAATGATTGAAATTCTCATAATAGTTGCAAAACTATTTCAGTTACAGTAGTTAAAATTATACGTTTATATTTTTAATTCTAATAGCATATTTTTGTCATATGTCACAGAGCAAGAGATACTCTACAATAAAACATAAATTAAAAAATAAACATTCACCTGGACCTGTCGATATTTTCAGCAATTTAATTAAAAAGGTTGCCGGATGAATTGTTAAACCTTTAACTCATGTAATAATTGAATCCGTTACAGATGAAATATTTCCATCCAGATTAAAAACATCCTTGCTATCCCCAATTTTTAAAAAGGGGACACAAGTAATATGGAAAATTTCATGACATTATAAACCTATTTCAAGAAAAAAAAATATTTTTTTTTACGATTAATACACTTCCAAATCACAACGTGGATGTGGAAGTAATTATTGGACGATATATGTTCCACCTATAATATCCAAAATATATGAATATGCGATGCTATTTCAGCTACTTAAACTTAGAGTAAATAATATTTTAAATGATAACCAACACGGTTTTCGTTCTGGATACTCGACTCTTACAGCAGCACGCTCTCTTTTTTGAACAAATATTGGAGACAGTTGAGGCGGGCGAAAATCCCACTGGAATCTTCTGTGACCTCAACTCAGGCATACATCTGCGTTCAGCAACTTAAAAAGTTAAATTTATATGGTTGGTACATGAGGTAAACCACATGATTGGTTTGCCTCCTATGTTAGCGACATAAATCAGACGAAAAAATTACAGTATTTAGAAGGGAATTAAATAACCTTCTATACACCAAATGTATTAGTTAATAAAGGGGGTGTACCGCAAGGTTTTGGTTAGGTCTGATCTATTAGTATTTTATTTTGGACAAGTTCAGTCTAGATTAAGTTATGGTATTACTGTGTTGGGAGGCTCCTCTAGTGTACATGATGAATACATTGCACAGAAACGTACTATAAGATGTATAGCAGGTGTGCCGCCAATTCACTCTTGCCGAGATATATTTAAACAATATAAAATTCTTTCCCTACCAAGTTTATATGTTCTAAAATTGTTGATACATGTATAAAAAATCAAGATAAATTTGTCATAAATGAATCGATGCATTTTCATAATACACGTAAACATAATTTTCTTATATACCAACCAAACGTTCAAATACAGGGTGTAATCAGTTTCATGTCATTAAAAAAAACTGGTAATGGGGACAGACTAGACAAACAAAAAACCTTGATGACTTCCCTCTAGGGGTACTTTGAAAAAAACTGATCTAGGTTAACATATTTAATATTATGTTAGACAACTATTGAGAATCACTGCTTTTCTTGGTCGGTGGACTTGTACTTCCCAATTATACAACTTTTAAATTGTCATAAAAAAGTGCTCGCCGGCATACGCGGTGTCAAAGGATCATCGACCGCCTTTGATGGACCGCCTCAACTGAACTGAGGCAAGTATAAAGAGGTAAATAATTCATTCTCTCTTCGTGCACAATTGCAAGCAAATAATGGCCATGGAGGTTTAAACAGAGCATTACATGTGTGTTTTTTAATTTGGAACAAAATATTGGATTGTTTATAATTTACAAAATTTAAATGTGGTTTATTAACATTTGTAACATAAATGAGTGTCCTGGGTTAAAAGCTTACTACCTACCTAAATGATTCAAAATATCTGCATACGCACTTCGTTCAACACTAAACACTAAACTATCAACTAACGTTGTCAATGAAGCAAAATAAAATAAAAACCTGGTACAAAAGCCAAAAAGGAATACAAAAAGAACGAACAAGTAAGTTGTGTCTGTACGTAATCAAGAATTTGACAACTTGAACCGTAAGTCAATAAAATAAATCTTAACTATAAATACACAATGACGCGAAATTCAAAAATAACAAAAAGAACGAACGGCGGACGTGTGTACATAACGAAACACCGACAGTAACTAAAATATTGCACAAGGGAGAGTTAGAGTACAGTTTTCTTCAGATCAGATCTAGATCTAAACCTACCTCAATATTCCAGCAGTTCTCAAAAAATTTTATTGAAAATTTGCGAAATTTTTGTTTATTTTTTTTCTCCAAAACTATGAGCTTTAGACTCCATGTTATATAAGGTTTTTTTGTTGTCGTTCCCTACCACCAGTTTTTGTTAATGGCATGAAACTAAATACACCCTGTATATCTATTAAAGTACACAATGTCCTCGGTCTAAAATTATATAACCGTTTACCAAATACATATAAAAAATTAAAGAATGTATATGTGTCTAGAAAGCATGTTTAGGAATACCTTTTGAATAATATGTGTGCATTTTCTGTTCAGGAATATTTTGATTTTAAGAATAATTTCTAGATGTGTCTACTTTATTTTTTATTTTATTAGCTTTATACAATATTAATATTTTAATATGCAAGTATATGTAGGATATGTGTGGACATTTTAAGTTCAATTTAATGTGTATAATATGTATACATATTCCATGTGTATGTGTATATAATTTCTTTGTTTGAATTTTCATTTTACTTTTATATGTTAATACATTTTTGTACAAGCAATACAGATATATTTACTTTATGTGTACATGTGTGTATAGCATATTAGATGCTCTTGTACTAATACCACATTTTGTATTGCTATTACTGGATGAATAACCTATTCTATTCCATTATTTTTTAAGCGACGAAAAAATTTAAAAAAAGGGGAAATTGTCAATTCGACCCGTATGTATGTTTTCTTTTATGCTTGTGTATTGATATCTTTCGGACGGCTTACTCGATTTCTTTGCAATATATTTTAAACTATAGAGTATGCCTTGACGGTTGTTCCATAATAGTTTCATTCAGCTATGATTAGCACAAAATGAGCAAAAATCGAACTTTCTTAATCGACAATGTGGCGAATCCATTGTATAGTTATGTATATTCAGAGTAGCTGATACTGAATCTGTGAAAAGTTAAAACTTGAAAATAAATAATTTAACTGGGCTGCTATAATAATAAAACTCTCGCAGATTTACATGAAATGTACATGAGGATATGAGAAATTTTCTGAAAAAGAATCTGGCGTTAAAGCTACAAAATTTAAAACGACGAAATTTTTCTTTCACTTTGTAGAAATTGCCTAAGAGGCCACTAAAAGGGTTGAATTTCTTGTTTCAAATTGAATCGCCTTTATGTAACATGTAAGTTAACGGAATAAAATCTAATTATGGAGCGAGGTTCATAATAGGCAGCCTAAAAGAGCCCTGAAAGAACACCCTACCACCCTTCACCCCTTCAGTAAAAGGATTCATTATATAATACTGTTGTTATTTTATGCCGCTAAACATTTTTCTTTCAGTTGGCAAAATAGCGGTCATACTTCTGTAAAGAGTACAGAAAATCGTTAATGGCCAATTCTAACTAGATGTTTTTAATTTTAATAATATAATCGGGCGATTTTATTACTTGCGAATGATGCCATTTTGTAGTTACAGATCAATGTGAAATCACAATTTCTTATAGTTAAATTCGATTCTGACTTCAAAAATAGTTCTTCAATTTTTTCTAAAATTGAAAAATTCTAAAGGATTTTATTCAAATTAGAGTAATAAATTGGCTTCCCAATACTCGGCCCGGGGCCAGCCAGACATCCACGGTGCTCAGCGCCGCGACAACTGAAGGGTTGGGCTGGATCTACATAACAAACTTATATAAAGACAAGAAAAACCGCAACTTCTTTTGCCGTATAGCAAATTAAAAATGGTGTTAACAATAAAATAAATAACCCAAAAGATGTTTGTAAAACAATTAAAACTTAAGAATAGTAAAAGTAAGCGTTCATTGAGTAATATTTTTTCTAAAGAGTGGTATCAAACATGCGCATTTTTGAGCCCAATACCACAAAATAACACACAAACACAAATTTGCTTTGGCACCATAAACACTTTTAGTTTCTACCTTAACCTAATAAAAAATACACCAATCCCGCATTTTGAAGATATATTTTTCATATAAAAGAAACAGTTACCCATGTCTACTAAAAATTTTTTGTACCATCATGAGCAAAAAATAAAACAATGTATTCATACAGATACTTTCAAAGTAGACTAACTTTTAACACACTGTGTTACTTGTCAAAATATTTAAAATTGTCAACCTCAAAGTTCTGACACTGACATGAACTACGATAGTAAAGCACTCTATGTGGGTGGGTGTACCGTGACCTAAGTTAATGAAATAATAGCTATAAAAACATTCCAAATAATCCAAGTCGAACGATTAGAACAATTATTTTTTGACAGAAAATATATGGAAAATAGCGAACTGTGATATACCGTTAAAATCAAAATAACATCTACTATTGAACGGTATAAATATGTTGAAAAATGAGAAAGTCCTATCTGCACCACAACCTTTCTATTTCATGATTCATATCAATATTACCCATTAGTCCCTTCAAATTAGTAAAAAAATCGCTGTTTTATGGAAAAATTTCATACAGCTATGAGACGTGTAAAAGTGAAGCATATGTGTTGCCTAAACATGATTCTTACCCCCGCAGTTATAAAAAGGGTGGTTTTTGAGAAATATATACATATACAGGGTGTCCCAGATTTAAAGTGACATAGATCGATGGGAGATATAGAGCACACTTTTCTGAGTTCAAAACACCCCCACACTTACCCTTGAAAGTGAATGGTTTTCGAGATACAGGGTATTTTATGATTCTTGACTGAAACTAAAATTCACCATATATTTGGAATGGGTGGACGTATTTGGATTAAAGTTGGTACACAGATAGTGCACTCCTAGTCCAATTAATAGCATAATTTAGTTTGTAAAAATTCCATTTTTATTATTTTGCATTTAGGATCAATTACATCACCCTGTATATCAGTTTTTTGGAAATGGCGGATAACTATTGAAATGTCTATGGATTATTGTGCAAAACACTGTCATAATATTCGATGGCACGTTTATGGTTACTTCCTAGCAACTTTTCGAAAATAATGGTGAATAATACTTAAATTCTACAAAATACGCAAACAACCAGTTAACGTCGCTATTTTATTAATTTTACTTAAACACTTGTTTAATAATTATTTAATGTATTATTGTTATATGAATTTTAGCGCTATTTCACCTTTATTTCTATTTTGATTAAAAAGGCATTTTGGTGAACAATATCAGGAGAGCAAAGTTGTAAAGCATAAAATTTTTTCTACGTGTTTTACGTTTTTTTTTTTCGAATTTCGCTTAGTTTCGCCAAAATTTATAGGGAAATTTATGCTCTACAACTTTGCTCTCCTGGTGTTTTTCACCAAAATGCATACTTTTCCTCAAAAGCGCTAAAATACTATACGTATATATTTCTTTTTAGAACTGCGCGAAAATCATGTCTAGACAACCCAAGTGCTTCACTTCTTGCAGGTCTCATAACTGTAGGAAAAATTTCTTTAATTGTTCCTAATTTGAAGGGACTACTTGTACTAATTTTTTTTAATATAAGTCAGCTAGTCTTGGCGCTATCGCGTCCACATACATACACATATACATCCAGGATTTCTTTAAAAACCACTTTCCACGTTCCTGAGTGCTCAAAACTTACAGGTCTCATCTCAATTTCGACTAGTTGGTAGTAACATCTCTCTTGTTTTGGGTGGGGAGGCCAAGGGATTCTGATGAGAAAGTTTACCGGATCTTTTAACTTCAGCCGAAGGTCGAAACCTTCCGAAGTGATGTTCTGTTATAAATCTACGTACCTATTTGAACTTTATACAGTCATACTGTTGCTGTTCTCGCCCTTCTTCGTAGGTATTTTCACGGGTACTTTTTATTAGAAAATCATTGTTGCTATTACGAAGGCCCAAAGCTCAATCTTTAGCCGTTTCGTTTAGTTGATTAGGATTTTCTCGAATTCTGTATAACTTACGTTAAAAGTAAAGAGGAATCACTTCCCGCTTGCACTTCGTCAGGTTGTAATTAGCTGTTATCACTAAAGTCACGGTAAATACACAGACAGTTGTACAAAACATTGATGTAATATGTTCATAGATAATTACAAAACTAAAATAAATTATCGTAAACAACTCGCAGTGTAAGTGGAGTGGAATTGGTGATAGTATACTTACGATCAAATTACAGAAATTAATAGTTTGGTTTCTCATTTTTCAGACCCCCATAAACCGCTGGAAGGTCACCGATTTTTTAACATACCTCCGTGTCCCTGCCTATTGCACAAGTCCAAACAATCGGTCAATTATCCGCGCTTATCTCGCATTAGATCTAAATGCCAATGGTGTTATCTAAAACCGAAACGGAGTGACATTATTTTGTCGTCAACCAGACTACGTCCATTCGAACCGGTAATTGACGTATTGACCTTTCTCTTGATAGATAAAATGCAACATAATTTATTAATAATTTCGTTGTTTCCTATTTTTATTTTGCAAAAATTGATTACCTCGCCCACGTACGGAGCGAACTGAAATGTTTGTCATAATGTAGTAATGGTCGTGGCTTGCAGTCAGGCATTTTTATCGACTTAATTGAAATGGTAAACTTGCCTGGTGCGTGCATTTGCAATAATTAATTACGTTAATATGTCACATGCAATAAGTGAACTATTAAAGGACAACTAGGATATTATTATTGTGAAATTAATATTTGTTGTCTAGTAAACCCGTGCTGTGTTAATGATTAAATCGTAAATAAATTAAAAATACACCACTGCATAGACACAGATACGAATTGGTACATAAGAATTTTAGGAACTAAGAAATAATTGTATTTTCTTCAACATTTTTTACTTCCACATTCACGTAGTACAGCGGAAGTATAGTAGGTAATCGTTAAAATTTCCAAATTTTTTTGTGTTGAAATAGGTTTAGAATGTTATACGAAAAAAGTTTTCTGTCTGTCTGTCGATTGGTCGATCTGCCTGTAACTTTTTTTGTGGAAGATATTATTTTGAAAATTGGCACACGTAAATATTATACAGGGTGAGACAATAGTACGTCGGACCTCGATATCTCGAGTTCTACGGTGGATAGAAATTTTTTTAAAATGGCAAGTAAACTAGGTAAAAAAGTCTATAGCTGAAAATTATTTTCGAACATACGTCAGGACGAGCCAAGACGAAATTACAGGATCAAGAGCCTTTTTTTTAAATGGAATGCTATGTGTATCAGTACATTTTTTGAAGCCCCTTTCTAGGCTCTATTCATTCCTATATTAGCATTGAATATCTCCCAACCACTTGGATGTAATGAATTTTTATGTTGAAATAATGCAATCTGCATATGAGTATTAAAAAATCACCACAGTCACAATCGTGGGTTTTAAGAAAAACTTGCGTGATATTTAGTTAACGTTTTTGAATCATTTTTATTTCCTAAAACTGTACAGGGTGGCCAAAAATAATTTTTCAATTAAGAACTTTTTAAATTGAACTTTCTCAATTTTTTTAAATGGAACACCCAGTATATTTTTCAACGATGTGATGTAGAAACGAAAATCAAACATTTTTTTGTAAGTACTTCCCTATGGCTAATTGCAACCATTTTCGTTTTATAAATAAATATCAAATTCAAGAATAAACTTAAAAAAGAGGTTCCCTCAAATAATTCATTAGAAAAATTTGTAAAAGGTGTTCGACGTGTTGTCCATTTCGATCCTTTGAAATGAGTAAATAGTATTTAACAGGTCCTTTACCGTAATGTTTTTTTTTTGTACATTATTTTGCCGTTTTCGTTATTCGGCAAGCAATGAAACCTCAGTTTGGTATAAATTGTCGTTTACAACGGAGCATTTATCACACTTATAGGTCGTTAGTTACAATTTGTATGGAATTTAAAATATTTGGAATTTTACAATATCAATTTTAATAAAGCGGTACTTGTAGACATGACTTCTGTTTTGGACGAGTCAGACAGAAATTGTTTACTTACCAATATAATTTATCACCAACGTTATCCCGAAAGAAGGATTCCTGATGTTAGCAGCTTCCAAAATCTTCTCGATATATTTCTGGAAACTGGAAATGTCGAATATAAAAAAAAGTGAAAAAAACGTGTTGTGAACGAAGAAAATGAGTTTTCTGTGGTGCTGGAAACGGTTGAGAATCGCCATGTTAGTCAAGTAGAAGTGATCTCATTAGTAGGAATAAGTAGACGGTCTGTGGATCGAATCTTAAAAACAAATATCATATTCAAATGCACCAGGAATTGTCTCATGACGATTTTCAAAAGCGCCTACAATTTTGTAATTGGGCCAGAGGTAAAATGCAAGATGATGTCAACTTCTTCAATAATGTTTTATTCACTGATGAGGCAACTTTTCATAAAAATTAATTTGTTAATAGGCACAATTTCCATTATTATGCTTCGGAAAATTCTCACTTTTTTATGCAAGTTGATAACCAACACAGATGGTCTATAAACGTTTGGGGAGGAATTATTGGAGAACATGTAATATGGCCACATTTCTCTTATGGTACATTGACTGGGGTTATTTACCTTCATTTTTACTATCTGTCACAATTATTAATAAATCTCCCTGAAAGAATTCGAAATAGGATGTGGTTTAAGCAAGATGGTGATCCACCAACTTATTTAAATGCAGTTAAAGACTAATTAAATAATACCTACCCTCATCAATAGATTGGAGGAAATGGACCCACCAAATGGCCTGCTAGATGCCCAGATCTTACAAAAATGGATTTTTTTTTATGGGGATATGTGAAGGAAATTGTTTACAGAGACACACCAACAACAGTACAAAATATGAAGGTAAGAATAATAACTGCCTTTAGATCTATCACATCAGCAGTTTTAGGAACAGTGGGAACCTCATTTCAAAAGCGCATAGAGATGTGTGTCAATCAAAATGGACAACAAAACCTACAAAGCATGCCACTGACTTTCACAGTATATCCAAAATAAAGTGCTGTTTATAACAGCAATACCAAAAACCATAAGGCCGATGCAATAAGCTAAAGATATCAATACTTGGCACGCGGCTACTCTCGGATTATATTTGAAAACTACAGAGCATGCCACTCTGAATTTTTCGCAGTATATCGATTACCAGCCTACAAATAATAACCTAAGATAATCACCTTATATTTTCTTGCTCTTAAGTAAAAGCAATCTTCCTCAAATAATCGTTTGATAATATACCTTTCTTTTGTGGATATTGATTTTTTCGTTTTATTAATATATTTTACACACAGACAATTCAGGTAGGTACTGATAAATTAATTTAATGAATTAAATTTTCTACATTTGCTGCAATTTCTTACAAAACGCCTTTAGAGCCAATGAAAACTTTAATATCTCTTTCAAAAACTAAATTCCACTTTCTCAAACGAGTGTGAATAATTATTTCACAGTACTGATAACTTTTTGAGGAATTAGTGTACCATTAGCAGGTTCTTCTGTACGCTAAGTATCTAATATAACAAAATTTATCTCACCTAGTTTATTCTTTTATTACTCGATGTTTTAATGAGCAGTGCGGAAATAAAATAAATTATGCGAATATTCTACGCATTTTTAATGCCAACGCCGTCGTTACATAACCACCGAGTTTCAATTTTACCATGAAAAGTTGCTTTAATGCAATTCGCTAAAGGGCAACTCTGATATGCAGTTATTACACTGAAAAATGACACAATTCGCATTGTTTTCCATATTTAAGAAGAAGGAAACCTTTCATATAATTAAATATCAAGGTTTACAACAGCGAATATGCCCAATTATTTCCTCCACCCAAACAAGACGGATGCCTTTTCATAAAAATTGCCTTCACTGCGAAAAATAATGCTACCTACACCCACCGCTCATTGTTCAACAATTTTTTATAGATTTAAGCTTATATAACAATCTTTATTACGACTTGAGCAGTTTAATCCAGGGTTTAAGAAATTGAACGCCCATTATCTCAATGTCATCTCTATTATTAAATGAAGCAACAAAAATCCATAAATTTAAATTGTGTGGTAAGTTTATTATATTATCTGATATACAAAGGCTCATTATTTATGCTTTATTAATCCCCAAGAGAGATTTCATCGAATAATAAATAACATTTCGTAATTAGGAGCTATTATTAGAATGGAATATGCCACGAGATCTTCGCCGAATAGTGACCTTTGCGGTTTTAATTCCTTCGAATAACAATCAATTTGTTTTTAGGATACCAAGAAAACAGCAGACAGCACGTAAATTGTTGAAGATGGCTTGAAAACTGTCAAATAAAACCAATATATAAAGAGAAGGTAGTTCATGTACACAATAACGACATCACACGTTCCAGAATTATAACTACAAAATATTAGAACGATGCCTTCTTCTGTTGGAATTTGTATTTTTTCTGTATTATTTGTAAAATTTGTAATACCAGACACGTGTTTTGTTTCTCACTGCCACTGTTGAGTGCACTATCTCCCATACTACTCTTCAACTGCTTATGGTGTTTTGTTTTAAATGATCTTGGTTTGTGATAAAACAGGCTCCTCTTATTCAAAACGTCTTTGCTCAAATCGCCACATAACGTAGATTATTACAGAAGCATAACACTCTGCGCACAATTCCTTCTTAAATAAATAGTGCAGTACTACATGGGTAAACTACCAGTATCAAACGACATTAAAAGCAGATCAACGGATGACCATATGTACACCGCCAGACGGATCCTGGAGAAAATGGAGACAAGGAATAAAACTACAATTGTCTCACATAATCCCAAATGTCAAATTCCTCCAAAAAGCACTTGACATTATCCAACTACCTGCAAAAACAGTGAAACCACAGAAATGATCGAAAACATCATCATCATACTCTCTATTGAGATCAGAACCAAAGATGGGACACGACACACCTGCTACAGAAAGTGTCACTGAACAGCAATAAACTTAAAATTGGTAGGCCATGCTACACATGGATAATAACAATCGAGAGGATGGTGAACAAATTAGAAAAGGATTATACATAATGGGAAAGAACGGCAATGCCAAGAAAGGAATGCAATAAGGAAATCGCAAGGATATAACCCACTGTCAGATTTAAAAACAGAAGGCTCAGAAGAAGAATAGGTAAGGAGATGATCACAGAAATTTAAAAGTGGAGCATAATCACTCCATATCATGACACAATGGGACAAGCATTTCACAAACACCTACACTCCACTATACCGGATGGCCACGAGTCCATGTACGCCCCCAATATTTTGGTTGTTTTTGTATTTAAAAATTTGGTTTTTGGTACACATAAATTAGACAATAATAAGCTACTTTCAGACTAACATGAATGAGAATATCACTTCCGGTTGAACCGGAAGTGACATCAACTTTTTTTCTTAAATGGAATGACTATATTTTTTTGATGGTTTCTCATTAAGCATAAATTTCTAAGTGCAACAGTTTTTTTTTCAGATGTAAAAAATTCCAAGTGAGATACGAGCAATTTATTAATTTTTTCAAAATGGCCGCGTCAGATGAATGCCATGTAAGAAAATTACTAAGTAGGCTATGAAAATTATTAGTAAGGTTGTAGACTTGTCTGTAAAGAAGAAAATAGTTGTTTGAATTACTGATAGGTGCCAGTATTTTTAGTTTTTTTTTTTTTCAATAAAACGGAATTTAATTTTCATTTTCATTTCCGTAGGGGTCCTATGGAATTTTTTTTAATGGAACTGTGCTATTTCTTTTATTAATCAGAAATAAAGATTCATAAACTACAATTTTTTCGCCATTAATCATTTCTTAATGATATCCTTCGTAATAATAGAAGTATTTTTAAAAAGTAAACACAAATTAAACAAGAAATAATTTTAATGGGTATAACGTTACAACCATGAATAAATTACCAAGAATAACAAAACTATTTAAAACCTAAATTGTAATAAACCATTATAAAAATTGTTCAAACTGTTCACCGTTATGATTAATACACAGAGTAGCGCGACTTATCGTTGCACGAGGAATTTTCGTCAACTTATGGTGAAGAGGTTCCCGCCGCTTTCAGTAGCTGCCAATTTATTTTTTCCACTGAATTCGATCTACGCAAAAACGAAACACATGAATAACCATTAGAAAAATTGCAATAGACATAAACGGTCTGCCATTGAATCTACACTTCTATATCTATATTCAAAGCGGTGCCTAGGGTAGCGTGACGATTCGTACAGTGCCACTTCATAGTACACAGTTTAGCTTTTGCTTTATTATTTTTAGAGTGGTTTAAATATGAAATAATTTTGTTTTAGTATTAACGTGGTGTTACATATACATAATTGTTATTAATTTTTACTTCAATATTATTTAATAATTAATACCTCAATATCAATGACATCTTCAAAACTAATATTAAATAAATGTAAAACTCGTACGTGAAATAAATAGAAAAGGATAGTAATAGTTAACAAATCGGAAGAAGACAGAGAACTTCTATTCGAATGCCAAGGCCAGTTTTGTTAGCAAGCTTTATAGTCCTAAGAACACAGGGCACTTTTGATTTTTTAACTCATTAGCGGCCGACTTGCACGACTTCTTTATTTGACAGGAAATACTCTCAATAACTATCCACTGTTTGCTCTTAGTCTCCATTGCATGGTCTAGTCAACATGGTTTACACGTGTCCCCTGATATACGAGCGCCTGCTGTTTATAGCTATTTAAATATACAGAGTGTTAGTCAAGTTGTTTATCTACGTATGTTTTAGCTAACAAATTATACCCGTCTTGAATGATGTTGAAGCAACGGTTTGATGCTTAACCAAGTAAAAACAGCAGATTTTTAAACGTTTACTTGAATTATCAGTCCATAGTCTAGTCTTTTGGTTGGCGCTATATGCAATTTACATTAAATCAAATGTGTATTGGTAGTTTTTTAAATTTATTATGTACATGCACCATACACCAAAAATTTGCAGTACTTATGCTTATCGGCATATTTATTGTGGATATGTCAGAGACTTTCTAAGATAGTTCGTTTTCTATTTGACAAATATGATCTAAAAAATGTTTGAGATACACCTCTAATTCCATTTAGTAATTGATACAAGTTTTTCACTCTCAAGATCATTGACTATATCCTCTTACTATTACTTTTAAAATTGCTGGGGATGTGTTACACTTACTTCTGAATTCAAACAGTTTTGGTTATCATCGATTTCAAAAAAGTGCAAAAAGCACATTTTCAGTATTATTTCAAAAACCTTGGCGATAATGGGGATGGTGGATATGGGGCGCTAGTTCTTTAGTATCGAAATGTCATCCTCACAGATCGGTATCACTTTTGCAATTTTAGAAATAGAATAATTTAATAAAGCACTCACCTTGACCCATTCTTACAAGTTCAAGTGGAAAAATAACTGTTTTTAAATTAACAAGAACACCACTAGAAACACACTGGATTGTTTACACAAATTTATAGTAGGATCTTGAAGAGTTGACGCGCACTAGTGTACAGCCACCTGAATGTAACCTGCAACATGGGAAGGGTAAACACTACCCTTTCATTTATACGAGTATCTGAGTCGTAACATTGAATTTTTGGCCACGTCTCTCGAAATGTAGTTCCTCGGATAATCTGAACGATTCTCGGTTTCCTATCGAAGGATGTCCCAAGCCTATTGTGATAAACCGACGACATTTCATTGACTGTCTAATAGGGTGTATTATTAGTGGAGTAGATGTGGCAGAAATAAGGGGGTGAAAAACAAGTGCTCGTTTCCAAAAAAAAAATTTTCCCATCTTATACAGGACGACTTCCTCCACTTCCCCTGATACTCCACATCCGAGATCTAGGTGGGGGGGGGGAAGGCTGTTAAACATATGGAAAATCGGTTTTTCTCAGTTTGCGCGCGATTGGGGAGACGGACAAAAAAATGTTTCGGATAAAAAGGAAAGGTCTCCCTGTGGCGCGTAAACTGGTTTTAGGTTTTTTTAAATCGTCCAATTAGGGCCGGAGATATAGCCGCTTGAAGGGATTGAGTTTCAGGGTAGGAAAAGGGATCGGACAGGAGGTATGAGGGGTGTTTAAGAGATAAGGCATGGGGTTAGGAGGGAAATTTTTTTCTCTGTTGTGGGTGGTTATAGGAAGAGGTCGAGGCCGCGGGGGGAGCTCTCTAGGGCAATTAGGGAAGAAGTGGGAGGGGGGAACGTGCAAAAAGGAAAACGGCCATATCTCCGGTTCTAATAGGGCGATTTTAAGAAATCAAAATGGGATTTCTTCCTTTTTTGAGCAGCTATAATGTTGGAAAGGTAGGAAATAATTTTCGTCGAAAATGTAAATATGGGAGGCAAAAGAAGAAATTCATTTTTTTTTTCAAACGATTTTTTTTTAGGAAGGGGAGGAGTGGGGGTATAAAATGCTCCTCAAAAGAAGGAGATTCTTATCCTCTTTAAAATGAAAAAGGAATGTTTAAAATTCCTGCATTAGGACAGACATGGCGACAATTTGAAGTTTAAGCCCTGCAGAAGGGTAAGGGAATGTCCTACGCCCTTCTGCCAGGGCACATTTTAAACAAAACAAATTTCTCGTTTTATTCAAAAAATAATAATAAATTCGATCGGACAGTAACTTGCGCTACGCGCGCGAGTTACACTTATAAATTTATTTCTTTTCAATCAGCAGCTGCAGTGGCGGGAGAATAGGCGTGGCCTCTACGCTCTCTACTCTCTCGCTGTTCTCACTCACCAAAAAGAGAAACTCTTTGTGTTCGTGTGGGCCCGTCGCGCGAGGCGTTTTCAATATTTAAACTCACTCAATTCTTAACCGTTTTTAATGATTTTTTTTATTTCCCGTGATTTTACGCAGCAAACATCTCGCCGACGCCTCTCGTGCATGAGGAAGTTTCTTGTCGACGTGAGGGTGAGCGGCGAATAAAACGAAAGAGAATGAAAGAGGCAGATAGCGGCCGTATATCACGAAACCTTCCGATTCTTATTTTATTATCTTATACACGGCGGACGCCGGTCAAGTCGGCCGTGCGATGCCTCAATTATCACGCGTGTGTCCGTGGCCTCATCATATATATCCCATGTCGGCAACTGGATAGAGTTTCTGTAGAGTGGCATATGCCGGCTGGTTGTGGAGACATCACAGGCGCGTGATCATGTCAACGTCCGCACGTCCGACTTCATCGACGCGCGCCGCATACAAGAATTCAATGCACACCATTCAATTTTTTCCCTCTTGTTCTCGATTTTTCTTCCATTACCTGCTATTCATTTCTATCTCTTTCTATTATTATCTCACCCGCGGCCTAATACGAGGAAACAATGCTCATGGGAGACTGTCGCGGCAGCGAGCTGCAGCTCTACAGGTCAAAAATTCCTGCGGACCTCTCATCTGATAAAGCGAGAGTAAAGAAGAGCAACATGCGATGAGGGTGGGAATAGGGAAATCGAAGATTAGAAAGGTAAGTCTGACATTTTCCCTTGATAAAAAAAATCGTTGTGAAAAAAAAAAAATTCTCTTGCCCCTCATTTTTACATTTTCGACGAAAATTATTTCCTACTTATCCAACATTACAGCTAATCAAAAAAGGAAGAAATCCAATTTTGATTTTTTAAAATTGCCCTATTAGAACCGGGGATATGGCCGTTTTTCCTTCTTGTAAGTTCCCCCCTCCCTCTCCTTCCCTAATTGCCCTAGAGAGCCCCACCGCAGCCTCCACCTCTTCCTATAACCACCCACAACAGAAAAAAATACCATCCTTACCCCATCCCTTATATCTTAAACACCCCTCATACCTCCTGACTGATCCCTTTTCTACCCTGAAACTCAATCCCTTCGAGCGGCCATATCTCCGGCCCTAATTAGCAGATCTGAAAAAATCATAAACCACTTTACACGCTACAGGGAGACCTTTCGTGAGAAAAACAGATTTTCCATATGTTTAACAGTCCCCCCTCCACCCCCACCACCTAGATCTCGGATGTGAAAATGTTAGGGAAGTGGGGCAAGTCGTCCTCTATATGACAGGAAAAAATTTTTTTTGAAAAAAAAAATGTTTTTTAAATGCCAGATCTACTCCACTATATTATTATTATGCGAGGTTGAATTAAACTCATAACTAAATAACATTTCTATTTCGCGTCTCATAATGTTGAAATTTCTGTTGCTTTGATGCCATTCTGTAAGACAATTTCGATCAAATTGCTCAAAGAAATTACAGTGTTGAATTTTTTATTCAAGTCAGTATATTTGACAACTTCAACATCTGTAAAAAATCCTTTGGAAATAAACATTCTTATATTAATTGATGTCGTCAAGGCTTCATCTATTTTGTTTTCGTTAAACACGGTAATTTGATAGCCAATACGTTTTTTCATCCAGACATTGGTTTCTTCATATTTGCAACAACATTGACTTTATCCGGACCAATTATTTCTGGTGTGACAAATTAAAAGTTTCGACAAACAAATATTCAAATATTGTCTATAGCAATTACATCAGTACAGAAAATTCGGCAGTTAAAAAAATTAGAAACCTATGCTACTGTTTCAAGGCAAGATTAATTACTATGAAAAATTGCGATTTGGTGCAGCTTATTTTCACATTAATACTAAAATAGATTAAATTTTTGAAGAAATTGCGTAAGTTAATTTAAAGATTAAATAATTCAAAAAATGTAAATTAAGTAGTTAATTACTTTAAGTGTTCCAGAAACAATGCTAATTTGAATGTGCTATATCTTTTTCTTACTTGCTTACAAAGTTTAACCTTTTTATTTGTTGTGTTTATAATGTAAAATCTTTAGGTAGATATCAATGAATTTGAATTCACAAGTCAATGTTATGGAACAATTAAACCATATAATATAACAAATAGCGTATTTAAGTATGAAATAATGTTCAACTAAAAATAATAATCTGCAAGAACTTGCTTTAATTCTTCAATAACCGTAGTGTTCATCTTCTTAAATACAAATAGCAACAATTCATATAATTAGCTCTACCACATAATAAAGTTACATGTGACATTCGCACTGTATGCATGTTTAAGCCTGACTACGACCCCAACGACGCTTCGAGGCACAAGAGGCCGAAGCTCCAGATCCTGGATAACGGTTAAGTATAACAACCGTTTTTCTGTTTCAGCCCGACCTTCAAGACATACCTCAAGGGGACAATGACCAAACAACATCCAGTAACCCGATCTCGGGGGTACCAAGCAAATGACCAGCTCGGGATCTTTACCCTAGCCGTACCAGCCTCTGACGCTAACATAAGCGTCTTTGACCGAACACAATCCTTGAACTACACACTACTATACAGTTCACACTTCCTTCCTACGAAATCGGACCACGTGATGCCAATTGGTACCTGGGCTTCCGACTAGTCAACACCCCCCAAATCCTCCAAATTTCGAGAGGGCTCTTCCCTCTCACTACAGACGAAAGACGCCCCCGAGAGCCGACATGCCAGCGAAGAAAGAAGACCAAGAGAGAAGAGCGCCAGAAGAAACGACCTGGCTGGCAGAGTCCAACAGCCAGGACCAGGGGAGATCTGCTAACATCGCCTACTCCGCATTTGCAGGGGGTAAGCGAGAAAGCAGGCCCACCCCTTACGAGGCTGGTCCAGGTCTACAGCAATGATTAGGGCAAAGAGCTCAAGCTAAAGCTAATCATCCGTGACCGTTATCATTAAGGTGCGTCTCCATTATGGTCGGCTTTGTCGATCGGCATTAGCCCACTAGTATATTCGGCTTGGATTCCGACCGGCATATGCCGAATTGTACGTACCCACTTGCCAACAAAGCCGACGATAATGGAGACGCGCCTTAAGTCAAGAATATTGGCTCATGCTTAAGCCTGCAGTCAGACTGAAGCCACCAACCCCACTAATTGTCATCAACTATTATCAACTAACCATCAGAAAATATATCTGTGTTATGCTTTGTTAACAAAAATGGAATTCTAGGTTGGGGCGCTATTAACAACTCTAAAATGAGGTTTCATCGTCGAATAAGAGTTTTGATGGTAGGCACTCGATGACGACTGAGGCCATTTTTAGTCATACCGAGAAGCGAATTTTTAATAAACATAACTGAGAAGTGGAAAAAATGTACAAACTAGTCGAAATCGTGAATCCCTTGAATGCTTTAAAATACTATCAAGAGTTCAGTTACGACGAATCACATAATCGCTAACAGAGCTCAACACGGGCAACTCAAAATTTTAGTAACATTTAGTGTCGTCAATCTCAATATATCCTACAAGAAATTTAAATATTACTCTGCCAATCGATTGTGGCCCTCACTCTAACCCTGTTATGCAGTTAAGATTAAGCACTATCGGAATGTGTCCCATACTTACCATGTATGTTATGCTCCAGATAAATACCATCCTACCTTTGAATTTGAATATTGACGCCATCTTCTATGTATACAAGTTTATTACTTAGGTATAAAAAACATCTACGAATTTCTCGCAAAATGTTGATGTTTGTGATTGATTTTCAATGTAAAACATTGTAGAAGATCGATTCTTGAAATGTAAACAAAAATTGTACAGCCAAAAAAATATATGTATATATTTTTGTTGTGTCGAAATCGGCCAAGAAGATACAGATGTTATATGTTTGTTTCACATATGAAACGGACATTCCAGAGTGCTACGCCTATAGGTGTTTGTAATTTTGGATTGTTAAGGTTTAAGGTCAGTCTCACTTAAGTTATGTAATCCCTGACATAATTTAACAGATACGACTTTCAAAATATAATAGAAAATAGAAAATGATATTGGTTATTCATCCATGTTACTAATTTGAAAATTTTGAATAATGCTTTTACACAGGACATTTTCTGGATTCATTCAGGATTTTCATTTTTTAAGAAATTTTCTATATGGCGCACTTCCTACCATTAGCCTACAACAATTAAACATTCATGGCAGTTGTAGTGTTTGAACTCTGAAGAGGTACACAGAGCGTAGTTGTTTTTAATATCTTGCCCCAGCTAATTACTCATTTTTAAATTGAGACTCAAGGACATAATCTTTGCTTTTATTATATCTTCAAAATTAGTGCTGACTTTACACCAGGAAACACAAAACTAGTGGAACGCAAAAACAGGTGTATCAGTGGAGCCGATCTTGACGTTCCTTCTCGTAAATCCCATCGTAACAATACACCATTGTTTGCCAAAAACTTATTAATAATTGTCCATTTAAATAAGTAATTATAAAGTAACAAAAACAGTATAGTATATTTAATAGATTTGTTCCCAACCACGTCGTTATTATACTAAGGAAGTTAATATATTATTGTTTCTTGTACTTTTACTTTCATTATGTATAATACAGTACTAGAACATGAATGAATGCGGGGTATGGTTTATTTGTACCAATACAAAGCGGTAATTATAGTTACAAAACAATATTATAATTATAATTCTTGGTTCATGAGGATATTAATTTCAAATTAATTTAACTGGCACCTATTATAATTAATAAGAGAACCCACCTTCAATCGCAGAAATTACTACAAAGCCAGGTATTGTGTGGGGCAAATACTACTGACAGAAATTAGTGTATAAGCAGTTTAATTAATAAATGAATTGTAATAGTCTAATGATTTCTTTCAGTTAAAAAAAGTGCGAAAGTATACTAGAATATTCAACAACTTTGTAGAGAATTAAAAATTCGACGAAGAGTATTATTTTTGATTTCTTCTTCAATTCTTTGGGACTTCAGCCACATGCAAATTTTTTTTTTAAGCGGTGCTCGGGGAACCTACAAAATATGCAATTAACCAGTATGTTACTGGTAAATAACCACTACGTCTGTGACTTTTACGTCAACGGATCAGTTAGAGGTTGCTTTTTTTAAATAAACAACACAAATAAGTATAAAGACTTGAAGTTAAATTCATTTTTCAAGGCTTTTTTTGAAAAATCTTTTTTGCTGTGTATGATAAATACACAGCTCTAAGAGTGTTTATTATATTCAATATCCATAGATACTTACTATTTACATAGAACTGTTGATATAGTTAATAGTTTTTTTACTTTTATACAATGTTAAGTTTGTGAAGTTCTTTTTTTAACATTGGCAACCAAGTTGTACAGATATCTACGGAACAATTCGACACGCATCTATCCTCATTCAATAACATTATCGCGGATTCTTTAATTTATCTTTTTTTGTTATCTGTCACTTTTGTTAAAATTTCTGCCGAGTCCCAGTTTATTCTATGTCCGTTCTCCCAAGCGTGTTCGCAGATCTTGGACCTCTGAATTTAATTTTTTCTGATATAATTTTGATGTTCGCCCAATCTTACACTAAAAGGTCTGGATGACTCACCCATGTATTGTTTGTTGCACCCATGCGGAATACTATAGAAGCAGTTTTTTGAATTTTGCTCGTTGTTTTTTGGTATCGTCTTTGTCAGAATAGATCTTAAAGTGTTGTTTGTTTGAAATACCGTCCTAATATCAAATCTATCACCGATGCGGTGCAACTTTTCGGATAATCCGCATACATAAGGTTTTAACGCTGTGTAACGTTTTTCAGGTTTTTGTCGTATCTGACTGCTATTTTCAATATTTATAAAGGTTTTATCAACAAAACACCCAGGATATTGGTTATTTATAAGAACTTCCTTTATAAACCCGATTCTCATTGTTTAGTATTTCATCATTAGAAGAAATGATTTTGGCACTATTATACATACATTTTACAACACCCCTCTTAACGTGCGTCGACTGATTTGAGTTGAAATTTAAGTATCTGTTGGTATGTGTTGATTTTCTATAAACACTTGTTTCAATTGTACCATTTATTCTTTAAATTAAAACATCTAAAAATGGTAATTCATTTCTAGTTTCCTTTTCTAAAGTTAATTTAATAGAAGTTTCTTGATTATTTAAATATTCCAAAAAACTACCTAGTACTCAATACCTTGAAGCCAGATTGCAAAGATATCTACGTATCTCCACTAGATAACGGGTTTGTATGCACAATTTTGAACATGTCTCAAAAGCCTCCATAAACATATTGCTTAAAATCGGTGACAATGGAGAATCCATTGCCATACCGAAATCCTGCTGATAGAAATCATTTTCCAATTGAAAATAAGTTGTTTTTATATACAGAGTTAAAAGTTCCATTATGGTATTTACACTCAATTTAGTTATAGCTTCCAAATTATTTTCATTTAACAATTTGTCTTTGATTATTTTTGAAGTTTTGTCTACTGGGACGATAGTGAACAGACTAACTACGTCAAAACTAACCATCAGATGTGTATTATGAATATTGTTTTCATAAACTTTTTCGATAAAATGTTTATTGTTTTTTATATGCGAGTCAGTATTTCCAGATAATGGATTAACAATTTTAAGCTAGAATTTTGCCAAATTATGGCACGGCGAATTATTGGAACTAGCAATTGGTCTTAATGGGACATTCTATTTATGTATTTTTGGTAAGCCATAAAAATCAGGAGGCTTGCTATAATGCGGTGTAAGCTTCCGTCGTTCAAAGTCATTAAATTCATTTTTGTATGTAAATAAAGTTCTATAAGTTTTGCCCTCAATTGACTTTGTTGGGTTTTTACTTAATTTTGAGTATGATCATCATTGGTAAGTGTCATGGTTTTTTCATCATATGTATTTTTATTTATAATGACTGTGGCATTACTTTTGTATTCTGTAACGGGCGGAATGCGCAAAAGCATCCTTCGTTACATTTTCTAACATTTATTAGAAAAATTTTAATAATCAAACATTTTATTCTCCGATGCTCTGGTACTATAACGAACTTTCCTAAACAGATGAGAAGTTGGCAGTAGCTTATGCTTACGCATCGGTGTGTTGAACAGCGCACGCTCGATGATATTCAAATTAAATTAAATAAATAAATCAAACTAACTGAAAAATGAAGTTGAGTCGATTATTTATAATAAAGTCGGATAGCCACATGAAACGTAGAACTATCAGTAACAATATAGATCCTTTAGCTAATTAAATATTTCTTTAAAATAAAAGAACTACTTTTTGGGCGGAGCCACGTTACTGTCGGTCCGGGACATATGTCACAATACGCCGCGTTAGACTAAATTCCTTCTCTTTCACTCGAGCCGTCCTTCGAGGTGGACGTAATAGAAATTTTGTAAGACCCTAATGGGGATATTAAAATAGGAAGGAACCTTATAGACGTATAAGGTAATAGTTAAATAATTATATATCGTTAAATACCATCTAACGTATAAAAATATTGTTTTAGGTTCTTTTTCTTTTTCTATACAATTACAAATTTCATTTTAACTTCGAAGTGATCTCGATGTTACACCTTTGCTTCGTGAACAATTACCTGTATTCAGCTTTTCTTAATAATCAGTTAATGAATTCTACAGTGCTACGTTTCTCTTTATTATGGAATTTCTCGACATGGCGCATTTTTAAGATTTTACTACTAAGCAAATCATTCCAAGTCAGCAAAATGGAGGTACCAAACATCAGCCTACACAACATTTAAATCCGTATTCATCCCAGAACAGGAGCGCACTTAGGAATTTCTCTCACCAGGAGTTTTAAAACAAAAGATAAGTACTTTTGATTATTATCTCATATAAAAGGGTTTATTTTCACTTATAGTAGTTCTCGCTTCATGAAAGCAATGTACTTAGTTTTGGTTCATAAAGCCAAGTATTTTAATTAAATCTTGGAATCAAGCGTCTTCTGTAAGATTTTGTTTTGTGAATTCGTTGTAATATATTTTAATTCACAGTTACCTTTATCTTAATTCATTGTTGAGATTTTCCATCGTGGTATTGTATATGCACTTTTGTTTGGTTAAATATGGTAATAGTCATGGTGCATTTTGTGTAACGAGTATATATAGAGTTGATGTGGTAAAGCCATGGGGCATTTCGTTGTAATATATGTTTTGTGAGTATTGAGAAACCGTTACGAGACATTTTTTTTGTAATATAGTTATTTTGTCTCTCGTAATATTATCAAGTAGCCCCCAGGCCTTACTTTGTAATATATTTTGTGTTGCACTTTAGTATATCTAGTGCTGTAAATAGTTTGTTTGTCGGATCGTTTGTGAGATACCTTTGTATTATAGTTCGGTTTAAATCTCGTAAATGTTCATATCTTATTGTAATATATGATTTTTAGTATTGAGGTAAAGTTACGAGACGTATCTTTTGTAATATATTTTTTTGTCTCGTATACGCCTCAAGTTTATCTTGCTGTTGAGCAATTTGTAATATAGAGTATCTTGTAATATAGTTTATCTTGTACATATTTCGGTTTGATATTTTGCTATACAGTATCGCTGATGCTGTGATAGCTCATTCTTTTGTAACATAATATTTTGTAATATAGTTCTATTGTACATATGTAACATTTGTCTTTTGTTTATCTTTATCTTTATCTTTCGCTTTTTGCTCTCCGTATCTTTACTGTGCTAGCCAGGTTACACCAGTGACGCTAACCACGTCGCTCATAGGGTGGCCTACTTAGAACAACTTGGGCAACTTAAAACCAACTTTTCTTAGCCACAATTGTTAAAAGAAGAACTTCTGGAGTTTAATAATGTATAAAAATTATGTGTATTTATCATACACAGCAAAACAGATTTTTCAAAAAAAAGCCTTGAAAAAGGAAACCGATTAGATTTCCGAAACGTCGGCGAAATATTTAATTTCAAGTTTTTATATTTATTTGCGTTATTTATTTTAAAAAAACAACCTCTAACTGATCCTTTGACGTAAAAGTCACAGGCGTAGAGGTTATTTACCAGTAACATACTGGTTAATTGTATATTTTGTAGATTCCCCGAGCACCGTTTAAAAAGAAAATATACATGTGGAGGAAGTCCCAAACAATTGAAGAACAAAAAAAAATTAAGATAATGCCACAATTAACATTTAGACAATATGAAGGAGTATTATGTTTACATCTAATTTCATCCATATTCCTGTTCTTTTTTATTAAACTAAATATTCTTTCTGCCAACTTATTCTATTAAACACCGTACTTATTTCCGTATATGTATTGTCTGTATCAAATGACTGCATCTAATTATAATTAACATAGTAAACGAGTTTACGCGAACAAATTCCTTATTAAGCGGAAGTGTGCAAAGTTGATTCCAACAAAGAACTATCATCGGAAATGGTTGGAAATGCAAAGCTGCACGCCAAGCAACTGTTGTTTTCGTCCGGCCTGGGCGTTATTAATTACATGGAAAATCATCTGACCTGTTACATAACTCCATGGGCAAAATTCACGATTTGCATCGTGGGCCCACAACAAAAATAAAAAAGAATAATAATAAATGGAGTAACTGTGCTCGGAGGAGAATAAATTTGTAGACTGTCACGGACAATTGGAATTATTAATGTGGTCGTATTTTTACAAGTCGAGAGGATTTTTTTCTGCTTGGAAATGCGACTGGATTACTTGAGAATTTTTAGCATAACATCTGTATGTAAGGTAACCGGTGCATATTTCATCAGTTTTAACAATTATAATAAAAAAAGTTCGGCAACGGAATTAAGATTATTTTTTGACATTGCAAAACCTATGTGACCAATTCTCAGTCAATTGTCTCCAGCACAAAAGTTATTGTTAGCCGACTTTAAACATTTTGAAAAAGGTTCTCGATTTGATTCGTCTTCGTTCTTTGTATGATGTATGATCAGCGATTTCTCTGAAATGGTTCAAGCGATTTTTATGAAAGTTTTCATATTGTAGACTGGTGGTTCCATATTTTTCATCAAGCTATATCTAGTATAAGACGAACAAAACTCGGAAAGAAGAACTTTCTTAACTAACTTTAATTAGAGAATATTCGAAGTTATGGTGACGAGGCGGGGAAGGTCAGGGAAGGGCTGGGAATGGCAGGGAAGGGCAAGAAAGGGCAGGGAAAGGCAGGCAGGGAAGGGGCGGAGAAGGGACAGAGACGCAGCAGGGAAGGTGCAGGGAAATGACAGGGACGGGGAGGGAAGAGGCAGGGAAAGACAGGGAAGGGGCAGAGATGGGACAGAGGGCGGGACAGGGAATGGGCAGGGCAGGGCAGAGGAGAGCAGGGCAGGGAAAAGTAAGGGAAGGGGCAGGGAAATGGCAGGGAAGGGGCTGGGAAGGGTCATGGCAGGGAAGGTCAGGGTATGGCATGGAAGGGCAGGCATGTCATGTAACGGACAGGGAAGGGGCAGGGAAATGGCAGGGAAATGGCAGGGAAGGGAGGGAAGGGGTAAGGAAGTAACAGGGAAGGAGGGAAAGGGGCAGGGAAGGGGAGGGAAAGGCAGGGAAGAAGCAGGGCATGGAAGGAAGGGAAGGGCAGGCAAGCGCTGGGAAGGGAAGGACATGGCAGTGGCAGGGAAAAGGTCGGAAAGGAGCAGGGAAGCTGCAGTGCAGGGCAGGGAAGCTCAGGTTATTTTCTTTAAGAGGGCCACTTTCCAAAAGAAATAGGTATCCTCTTTGCACCCTGATATCTGGAAAATTGTCCATTTTCCGACCTTGTGCCAATGAGTACTTTTATTCGGGACGGATTGAGCTTCAATATGCATTTAGTTTCATCCAATTTGTCCGAAAATAATTTACCATCTAAACTGAGCCAGGTCTTTTTTCAAATGGACAATACCATATATGTTTTGACTTAAAATGTTGCCGGAATCAATTACCTATACGCGAAAATTCATATGACAATTTTTCTTACACATGAATTTTTCAAAAAGTTGACGAAAAAAAGTGGTAATGGCCACTTTTTTCGTATAAAGGTATAAAATTAAAAACCGTCAATTCCACTTCTTGGAAGTTCATATGCAAGGTCTAAAGATATTATAAAAAAATATGTATTGTAAAGAAAACATATTTTTATTATACTTTTGAGCTTCAAAAAACAAGAATTGCTATTTTTCTATTTTTAAAATTAATAAGAACATTGAAAATATACAAGTTAACGAACAATTTTTTGTAGGAAATCGGTCAGAAAATATTTAAAAAAATGTTTGATTGAAAGAATTTAATATTTTCTTTTGTTATAAACAAAATTGATTTAAACAGCATTAGACCAGGTTGCCGTCTGATAACATGGATTCTTATAATCGGTAGTGTCTCCTAAATTGATTCCAGCAAAACATCTGCCCGGAATATATTTGATACTCTTGTGCCCATTTAGGCTGGTCTATATGACAATAATTTTCAAATTTGTAATCTAAATAGATAAGCAATCCAATGGTGAATCCGCGCTTTTTAAAATACTCTCAAATACAATACTAAATAGCAGTAAATCGTTGAAAATACTCGGAATTAAGGTAATAAATTTGCAAAAAGCATAATAACTGTAAAGCACAATGTGTTTATCTCCCATACAAGTAATAATTACGCTGCAATTCCATATAAGCCAAAGTAAATATTTCTTCAGCAAAGAAAACCACAACTGAACTGACTATTTGCATACCTTTTAAAGAGTACTTAGTAACAAAATTATTTAATTTCGAGTCTGCTCAAACAATAAAGGAGTGTACATTTTCGTTGATTCATCAGTGTTTATTCTGGTTACGTGTTTCTAAGTGAGAAATTCGGCGTTGCCAAACTCGGAGGTTGCAGCGTGACTCAAATCCAGCCTCTGCGGTTTTGCGGTGGACGCAAAAACTTGAGAACCATTCATAATGCTAGAATGTCAGTTATGGTAAAAATGTGCAACGATACGTTCGAGAATTAACTTCTTTATTTTATTTCTCACAGAGCGTTATTTGGTTTGCTGATGTGCCATTAAAATATTTGCCTGATTGGAATTTGTAGGAGAAATGCGGCGATGCGAAGTCAAATTCGTCGAGTTGTTTAGATGGCACAGACAGCAACTAATTGATTTTGTGTAGTTTGATTCACAAACTTATAAGTATAGTGTTTACGAACTCAAATGGAACAGCACGGAACTAGAGGATCTTACGGGGTATTGGCACTATATCGCTTTACATTGAATGACAGCACAGAACCTTGTTCAGATTTTTTGCATGCCATAATATATAAAACAAAAAATACGTATGAACTATTTGTATCGCATGATCTGTACGAGGCAGTGCAGTACAGCCAGGCAGCGTTATAAATTACTTAAATGAATATTTGAACAAATTAATTAGTTTTATTCCTGTATTTGAGTGATTTTTTGCAATTAAATGTTTAAAATGGCATTTTGGAGGCCTTTCGATGGTAGTCACAACGAAACGAACGATTTTGATAGAGCCTACCAGCGAACTTTGAAAATAAAGACTTACACCTTCAAACTCAAAGGGTTATTTTGAATATTTACTCGAGTTTAAAAAGCGAAAATATTGATTCCTCATATAAACAAATTGTGAAGAGGATTTGTGAATTAATCAAATTTAGCCGTACTAAAATTTATAGGGTTATTAGAGCCGGGGATGTAGTTGACCATTCTATTAAACGGAAAGGAATTGGACAAAAACTTAAAAAACTTGATAACGCATCCAAAGATGTCATTCGTCGATATGTTTATGACTTTTACAATAAACAGAAGGTGCCCACATTAGAAATGATTAGGGATAAGTTACGCCTATTCAGATTATAACTATAAATCGTTAGATACTTTGCGAAACGTTTTGCTCGATTGCGATTGCAGGTACAAAAAATTGGACAAACGAATGGAAGTTATGGAATCAGCACGCATCTTTGATCATCGACACGAGTACCTGCGTAAAATAAAAGAAAACCGAGATGCAAATAGAGACATAATTTATCTTGACTAAACGCGGTGTGACACATATGATGTAGTTTAATACGGTTGAGTAGATAACATCAAAAAGTTTAATTTAAGTGCTCCATGTGCTAAGGGAAAAAGAATAATAATTCTACATGATGGAAGTAAAAACGGTTTTATTCCAAATGCGTTGTTGTTGTCTGCTAAAAATATCAAGCAATCCTCTGCCGACTACCACGAGGATATGACACGTGTGTGTCTTTTAAGTTTTGATATAGTGCCTATCCTAAACCAAGTGTGGTTTTATAATACTCTTCTCATACTCTCTGAGTAAAGCTTTAGATGATTTATTAAAACTTGAAAGTTTTAAAAAGAAGCATGTAGGCCCTTCTCTAGATGGGCCCTTGTACTCTTATAAAAGTTTTAAATCGGCTTCATAGAGTCCTTCCAAACTATTCACGTTTATAAGTATAGTCTTGGAAATAAGTTTTTAAGATAACTTATAGATTATTTTAAAACCTACAATTGTTACTTGGGTTATACTTAATTATTTGGACAACCCGATCACATTCACTATCACATTCACTGATGTTGTGCAGATGTCTGAATGATTTTGAAAATGCATCAGAATCACCCCTTGAAAAGATATAAAGCCACATAGAGACCTACAGACATATAAACATATGCGTCAAACTTATTATACACCTCTCCTTTTGTGTCGAAGGCTAATAGCTATTATTTTTGGAGAATTATATGCTCTATCAAAGAGGTACATTTCGTGCTTTCCATGTCTCGTTCAATATTCAAGATATTGACGAAACAATATATAAAGTCCCCTTAAAGTTTACCGAAAATTGAAATTATTAACGGACTTTAGCTTCCTTGAACTCAGTGTTTATCATTTATAAATGACACAAGATTCCACCAACAATTCATTTGCAGACGGCAAGAAGACACAGATGAAAATCCATTTGGCACCATGATTGATTTGTTTAAAACAAACATAACCATTTGAGGTTCCGCAAAGAGCTGTTAATTAAAAATTTTAGGACTGAAAGGGAAACTATGAATTAAGCGTATCAGAAGTGAGGGTTCTGCTTAGGAACTATTTAAAAACAAAATTCTGTAAATTTAAAATCACGCAGAATAAAAACAACTTACAATTTATAAACAACCGTTACATATCTATTTAAAGGTATTGTCAAATGTTTGTGGTAATATGCAATTTTGATAAAAAGCATTTTGGGGAAATAAAATTTTACGTAATACGCAAATATTATAGTCGCTTGGGACTATCACGTTTTTATACATGTAATTCCAATACAAATTGCCACAGAAAAATATTTTTATTTAGTATATTAATGGACTGCATCGTAATAAATTATTAAATAAAATATTTCACGTCTCATTTATCTACTAGTTACAATTATTTCTACTTTGAAAAAGTTTCATTATTTCAATTTAAAAAGTAGCTTTTTAAATTTTCGCCTATTACATGAGCAGTAAGAAGTAACAAGAACCAGAAGACCGTTTTATTACATAAGAAAAATCCTCAGGTGCTAGTAACAATGAAATCCACTGTGAGAAACCAGCAGGCTATGGTGTTCCTTTCAGTCATGTCATATTTTTTTATTTATTTATTTAACAATACACTATCCATCAGAGCATTCCAATTACAGGGTCATATATGCATACATATCTAAATACCTACAAAAAAATTGTTACAAACATTTTTTGCTTGTAAAATTTGTCAACATTTAACGTATGTTAAAAATAAACAAATATTTAGGACCTAAGATTGATGTACCTAATATACTTTGATGTCCCGATATCAAATATAATAAATCTATATTAAACTGTCAATAATCTTTAAAAAAAATGTAAACAGAATTCTGAATAATTTAATAAACATATGATACGTGTCATGTTACATCTCCATTCGTTGAAAAATAATGTTACCATATATACCGGACGATGCGATATACCATTATCCTATTCGAGATAGAGAAGGAATAGCTCTTAACTATCTGATACTTTCGCATTCTAGAGATGGAGGTACCTTTTCATAAAAATGTGCAATGTCCTCCCTGAAGAAGTAAAATACCAATACGAAACATAAGTTTCCCAATATATTTGGTATTAATTGGATCGCAGATGTGCATGGATCTGCTTGTATGATTCTCGGGCGACGTTTTACCTCCAACTGAGCAAAACATCTTCGATTGGATTTCTCACTTCACATAAGCTATCCATGCAATTTTCCAAATTTATGTATGAGTTCAAGTTTGCAGCAATTTCTTTTCCGTTTTAAACAAAATTCAGCGATTTTGATAGGTGAACTAAATGTATTCTTAAATCTCCTGTATTTCGAACAAGCAATAATCTAGTAAAAATACTCACGAGTATTCGGCACAACAGTTGTTTTGGCTTCCAACTAAAGCTAGACGAAATACCAGAAGAATCCCCGGTCATCCTAGGCCGTTGCCTTATAAATTAGAAAAAAGCGATTTATTGAAATAGAGAATATATTTTTTACAGTAATTTATAGTTCTATGAGTTGCACAATAAGTGTGTCCGTTTCATTATTCTCTCCTCAACTGGGTGTTACTGATTTGATTTGATTATGTAACCTTGTGAATGGTTACTGACACCTGCGAAATTTTAATGGTAAAATATGCTAATAAATAATCAAACATGATTCACCACAGGTTGTGCGTTGAATGCAGAAGACACTCCTCTACGTCAGGCGTTCGATTTTCGCGCACTGACGTATGTAAATTGCGTTTGGATATCCTTTCAGTTCGTTTCGATGTGTCGGAGATGGAGAAAAAAGGCGTTTCATTACCGCTAGATTTGGATTCAGTCTTGACGTTTAAATAATGCTAATTAACGGCAGACGGCAATGTTTTGATACGTCCGGTCTTAAATAAAAACTAAGTATGAAATGTTTTGCTTTGAGTCATAAATAATGTCATTCTGTAGTGTTTTATTTTTTGGGGAATAATTCCCAGAAAAAGTTTATGATTCTATAGTTTCAAAACATACATAAGAACAAGATATTAAAAATGTACAGTTATGGTTTGTGCAAGAACAGAAATACACAAATTTTTCCTAGAAAACGATAATGCATTTCTCCAATGGCAATATAGGTATAGTAAATAGCATGGTGGTACCCAGATTGACACCCTTTTCCCTATGACAACGAAACTTCAAATATATAATAGTATATGTCGGAGACGATAACCTCATAGGCGCCTATAAGCACATAATTCAAGTCAAGAGAGTGTTGTCAGCAAGTACCGATTGCGTTGACAAATGTGAAGAGTAAACATCTCCATATATGGTGATGTGAAACATATGACGCCTGGAGCACCCTGGAAGAAACCTTCTCCCCGGTGAGCAGAAGAAAACCCCTTAAGAGTTCCGTGGATCATTATAATACTCTTCGCAAATGCAAAACGAAGAGTATATTGCATTCGATCGGCACATCTCTAAAACCGGTAATATTGCACGTAGAGAAAACATTTTCATATCACTGTGTTGGTGATCGAATTCTGAACAACCTTCAAAATTCCGTTATTCTGTCTGTACGTCCGTCCGTCCGTCCGTCACATTTCTTGTAATCCCGATAACTTAAGTAATAATACGAAATGTCCGATTGCATTGGAATTTGGACAGTAATTTAGTGTTAGCTAGAGGAAAAACCTTTTTTAACAAAATCGATCAATAAATCAAAAAAGTTATTAATTTTTTAAATGACATTTTTTATGTTTTGTAAATTAACAAAAAATATCTAAAACTAATATTATTTACAAAAAAAACGCGAAGAGTATCCTATAGAACGTGCAACAATTATATAAAAAGTGCAGTAAATCGGTGAGGAGTATAATGATTAGCTTATTATAAGTATAAACTTTGCAGATAAAGTGCGAGATCGTGGGACTAGTGGTTGCGGACTGCTGGCCCCTCAAGAAAGTATTATGTGGTATTGTTTGTATTTTCATTAATAAGACATTATTATATGACATATATTATGCAACAAGTGTAAAATTAGCAATTGTGTACAAGTTGAACTTTTTCTACGACAACATATTAATTAATATAGATTTTTAGGAAACAAATACGAAATTATCTGATACCTACAAAAATTTTGCCAGAAGCAAACTGATGACATTTATCGTCCAAAAAGCGGCTAAATATTAAAATGTTACTATTTTTAAACGTTGTTTAAGAAGGAATAATCGCGAAGTAATTTTAGAATAAAAAATATGTACCAGAAAGTTAAAAAGAAATTAAAAAAATTATTCCCGACACTTTCGCTGAAAAAAGAGGCAAAATGATAAATATAATTGTTAAACGTTAGTTCTGTAGAAATAGATGCCTGGTAATTTTAGAATCAGAAATATATGTCGAAAAGTTCAAAAGAAATTTTCAAAAACTACTCCGGTGCAAAATTCAAAGCAAGAAGTCCGCTTGGATAATTTTGTAGCAGAGGGTGAAACATCAAATATTTAAAACTCTATAACTTAATACATACATCAGCTGGAAGACTGCGTTGTCTCTATAGAAATACGGAAACTGACAGTTTGTCAGCATCGTATATCGCACCGGCGAAATTGAATACGCGGCGGTGTAACGAGGTGAATTTTCCGTTGCCAAAAATGCAGTTTAATTTACCAATATACTTCGTTATTTGCTCCGCTTACATTCGAACATATGCATTGTAAATTATTATTATAGATTTCTCCTAATTTAGCTAGCTGACACCGCGAAACAGATTTCTACTTTAAATAGGTAATTTGATAAACCTGGCAGTGAGAGGGCTGTCCATAATATTAACATTAATTACAAGATTTGATACTGAGGGCGTTGGTAATTCAGCTGCGTAAATTAGTTTCATTAGAGCACATTTGAATATCACTTCTGTCCGATCCGTCAAACAGCCCAGTCGGGTACTATTCCGTATATTCACAACATGTAAGTACACCATTTTATCACCGCCGCTGGTTTCTTGTCGACCTTTTTATATTAACACCGATAAGAATAATTCACTGAAATGTGTGTTTTAAAGCAATAATTTGAAACCGATTCCGTTTAAATGTATCAGAATATAATGATTATTTTCCGACTTTGCCGAAATTAAATGAATTTAAATTATTACAATAGTAAGAGAGTCCAAGTTAGGACCTGTCAACTTCTCCGATTTTATCCAAATAGCTATGTTCGCAAGAATTTCCAAAATGGGAAAAAGAACATAGATGATATTTCGAGAGAAAACTGTGTACCGTTTACCGTTTATATTATTTTAATCCAGACCATTTGTGATGGTACTGCGATAAAATAATATGTTGTTCTACCAAATGGGTAGAAGTTATAATTACCGTATATTTTATTTTAGCTAGTTCGTAGCAAAATAAAATCTGTCTTTGCAAAAATTATTTTTGTGAAATTTATTGTAGTGTTAGTTAGTTGTTAATTTACCGTTCATTTTGTTCCCAATATTTCGTATTGATACGAAATGGAACAAAATTCCTTACTTTGAAATAATTTATAGAAATTTATTATAGTCCGGGAATTGAGAATAACATCTAGGCTACCGTAAATTAACTAACATTATATTCTGATACACAGACATTTTCCACAGAAAATCCGACAAAATACCACGTGGCCGAACCGAAATGTATTTAATGAAAGCACCCAGCTGTGGGTTTGAGGCGCTTGGCAAACACCGCATCAAGTGTTGATGTAATTTCAACATTTCCGAACCGAACCGAAATACCACCGTTCTGATTATTGCTGTCTGTCCGTCTAGGCAGAATAATCTCCGCCGTAAGCTGATACCAAATCCGATAACCGTTTTATTTTCCGAACCGAGTGTAACCAAGCTTGCACACCGCTCCGAATCCGATAACCGTTTTATTTTCCGATCCGAGTGTGACTTAAGTTACACACGGCACCGAATCCGAAAACCGTTTTATTTATTTGGTATCAGTTTTATTTCATTTTGCCAAGTTCTTCACACTTACACTCTGACCGTCCATGTAGGCATGATTATTGCTGTAGATAACCGCTTACTTTTGCCTGGTATTTGCACGCTGTCCGTTTTTTTTTTAATAACTTACTTGTGTAGTTTTTTCCGTTTACTGTTTTTTTTTATACCGCTTTACTACCGTTTTTTTTCACCGCTTTCACCGTTTGCTTGCTTACCACCGCTTGCTTCCGCATTAATGAGTAGCTAACTAGCTTCTCACCGCCTGGTTACCCGTATGTCACAAAATGGCGCCCTTCCTAATTCAAATTAAATTAAAATGACATATCTTAAGTTTTTGTTATTGTATTTATCAGAAACTCCGTATTTTGGTACCTAACCGTTTTTTTATTGTTTTGTAAAAATTTCATTGTATGTTAATAAACTTTGTTATTTACCGACATCTGCCTTTTACTGTTGAATGTGAGTGAAAGTCTAATCGTGGACATACCGTGTCTCCACTGTGGCTATCCCAGCCCAACTGCAACAGGCTGCGTTTAGGAGGCTAATGTGGGACCTTTGCCCCACGTAAAAATTGCAAAGGTGGCGCTCGGGATTACCGAATTTAACCGAAATACAGCTCAGCGCCAAAGTGACGCTTCCACTTGCCTATGCACTAGGCAACTGGAAGAAAGCACGTCACAGCGTGAGTAAAGCAAAAATAAAATTTTTGACAATTTGTGAACCCAATTTTGCTACATTCTCGACATTTCGTTGTAATTTTTCAATTGCAATTATGCTAAGCAAGATTGCGTATCCTAAATAAATAAATAACATTTTGACTACTTTACGAGCAAGATTCGCCATGTAGATCATGAAAAGAATCGACAATAATTATTCTGTATAAATTTCAGTGAGATATTAAGTAACAATTTAAGTTATGAATCTGTATTCATTACAAAATCTTTCAAAATATCTTTTGTCTAAAGTATGCAGACTAGATATGAATTTTAAAGCCTCTCGACCGTTATAACAGTACTGAAAATATTCACATCGCTGAAAGCGAGATTCGTTATAATTCAAGTTCTCCACGTTTAATCAACCAACAAAAAAACATTTATGTTTTTACCATATATGACATTCATTTAGATAATCCCAGAGGATGTGACAGGTGATAAGTGATAAGCGTACAGGTTATCATTCAGAAACTAGTTTTTTACATGAATAGAATATTAAATTATGATCAACACAGAGGTTGTTGAATATTTAACAGTGTGAGGCATTTATAAATATGATGTGGAATGGCTTCTATTAGGCGATGCGGATGATGTGTTTAGCGATATTTAAAATATCTTCACACATCAGAAGTGATGCATTCAAATGTGAATGGACAATTCAGAATGCTACGTGCGTACGCGGGAAGTAATTAATAAAAAAGAGAGAAAATGCTGACGTTTTGTAAAAATAGAGATGCGATGTGAAATACCTCTAAGTTGGAATTTATCTAACACCTATGATTTTTTCCTTAAAGGAAGAAGATTAACCGTAAGCAACTATTTCCCGGGTTATACAGGGTGTTACAGGTACAGACATCAGAGCTCGGGAGTTTTATTTCAGTCACATCAACATCAGGGTTGGCTCTGTCAGCGTGGACTAGTATATTCTATAACAAGTTATGGAATGGCCCATATTCCACACGAGCGAAAAGTTTGTAGGCCGAGCCGAAGGCGAGGACTACGGTTCGCGAGTGTGGAATATGCCATTCCAAACGTGTTGTAGACGCTACTTTCTCTAACAAGATTTTAGAAATTATACAAAAAAACTTTAAAACTGTTCAAAACGTCAAATGCGAAGCTACCTTTTGTTCGACGTAACCATAGCAACCGAACAACTAACAGCTCCTGATTCGTCGAAAGCCGTGCGGTATTATACCATAACAGTGTGTTGGAATGATACTTGTTCCGACCCAATTTTTAGTTGTGGAATTTGTAATTTCTGAAATAGTGTTAGAGAAAGATTCTTATGTAAGCATAGCGCAATATATTTTACCTTGTACTTCTTTTAGGGAATTCCGTATTATCCAAAGTTAATATCGTCAGTTTATTATAAAGGCTCGCTCGAGGAGCATGTATTGGGGGACGCAACATTGAACTAACATTAGCTAGTTTCTATCACGGTATGTTACATCCCACCATCACTTCCACTAAATCTAAATTTAAATTCCGTTGATTGTCACTATTACTAGAGCCACTAGCCCTCATATGCTTTTATGAGAAAATGGGTCTATTAGTTCATCAAAAACAATGAACTTTGTAAAATTATTGATTTACAATCTTTGCATTCTTTCGATAATCTGAATTAACTTTTAAACATGTATAGAGTATGAAGGCTCCACTACTAGAGTCGGGTACAATTTAAACTGACTTGTGTCATGGCCGCTAAAACATCCGAACTAAGATTTCATTTGATGCATATGAAATGCCAGTAGTTCTCAAACAGTTCTCAGCAATGACGTCGCTAAATCATTTTAAAGAAATAGGAAAGATATTATCATAAAATGTTAAGATTATTAATTTAGTAACTTCATAATTTTAGTGGAATTCTGATTATACAGTGTCCATAAAGTTGGCTACATATGGGAAAAAATTGTATTTTTGACATTTCTAAAAACCTGTATTAAGGGTTCGTTTATGTATGTCCAACAACAAAAAAATTACATTTTGACACATGTCATGTGATCACCGGTTTGGCAGGACTGTAAAAAATAGTTGACGGTGGTACCGAAAAATGGGTCAAATTGTTAAGACATTGAAAAATTTTATGAAGAAAAAGTGCATATAGGATACAACAAAGACCCCATATATCAAATTTGAAGCAGATATGAGGAAAACAAAAAAGTGCAAATTTTACCCCTACCATTAATTACTGTATGAAAAATCATAAACTCTTGTGTCTTTCACAAATATTTGATTAGTTTCGACAAAAACTTCGTGTATTTTAGTTGAATAAAGTTATTTGCATGTAAAAAAAGAAACGAACCCCCAATATAGTATTTTTTAGAAATCTCAATAATACAAATTTTTCCCATATGTAGCCAACTTTACGACGGACGCTGTAGGTATATAGGTTCGAGCACAAATGAAACTGATGACAAAAATGAATTGCCCAATTCAGTCAATAACAATGAGTGATCAGAAAAAGAAATCAAAGACTAATATTGCTACAGTTCAGCAAGATACAAGAGAAGGTTTGGGCATTTCTTGCCCGGAAAGGATAGGATCGTAGTATTAGTAGGGGAAACGATGTCATTAAAAATAAAATATTTCATATATAAAAAAAATCTGAAATCTCTATGAGAATAACGAAAATAAATTATTTTTCTTTTAGCGGTAATAAATAAAAATTCTGATTGACAAAATAAATATTAAAAAAATTAACAATAATTTTAAAACAAATAAATTAAAACAATTCTGAAAAAATAACGCATTGACACGTTTTCATAAACACTACCCTTGAACAATTTATCTACTCGACGCACGTTTCACCACTCGTGTATTAATATATAACGTAACAAAGCAGGGAAAATAAAGTTTTAACAAAACTACTCTAAAACGTGTAATATCTACGTACTAGAAAATTGTAAAACTTAGTGGTTTGACATTGTTCGTTTGACGAATGAATATCTACTTTTATCACTAAAAAACACTTAAATATTTCATATAAATACGTTATTCATTTTTTAGAGTGGAAATAAATAATATTCATCGTCAAATCACACACAGTTTGAGAATCGCTGAGCTTATGACCACGTTTTTCACTCCTCAGTGTACATTTTATATTTCCGTCCCAAAAGAAGTGGAAAAGAATCTTGGTAGACATAGATGGACAATGTCTTTAGTTTGTGTGCAAAAGATAGTGGAAACGCATGTGCACTATTAATTCATACATCGACCTTTTAAAACTTGACCCTACTCTAGTCTAAATACATAGATGAAAATATTTTTTTCATTCAGTCAATGTCAAACATTAATGTCAAAAAATTTGGTAATTGTTTTGGTTTTTGCCTTTCTGATGAGTTCCAGAATAAAGGCAAAAAACGTTTCAAAGGCTAAGCATTTCCAAGAGACAGAATGATAGAGTTCATGAAAATGTAATCTATTTGAATGAAAAATTTTCCAAAAGACGAGGTATGTAAATAAATTCATTTTAGGCCTTTGCTCTCATTTTTAACTGAATCCTCATAACCGTACGGGTTACGTGGATACTGGTTTACTCTGCATAGTCGTAGGGGACTATGTGGAAACCAGTGTTAGATTGAGAACTGTCCGATAAGAAAGACAAATTCATTTTAGAATTCAGGTTATTGAAAGAATGCAAAGATTGTAAATCAGTAATTTTAAAAATAGTTTTTCTTTTCATTCTCATAGATAGATTTTTCTGCTGTTTGCAAAATTCTGTAATGAATATGTTTCATTACATGTCTATTAACATTAAAAAATAGAACGTATAATACGTATTTACATTTTAAAATGAAATAAAATTCACTTTATCACGTTGTATACATTTTTGATGCACACCTACATCCCAGTTTTATGCCATATTAAACCTTAACCTTGTATGTTATGTATGATTATTTAATATTATATAAAAATGATTTATTTTATTGGGAAAAATGATTTATGTTGCCAGCAGCCATTGGGTTTTTTTTATATTTAATTAATATGCAAATAAACAAAATATACACGCAACAGATATCAAACAGGGCAATCATAGAAACCAGCACATGAAACATACGGGTTCAGAGGATGATATTCACGAACACGAAAATTTGTCAGTTCAGATGAAGTGACAAGTGACAGTAAAAATGGTACCAAAAGTATTCCTCAAGGGTGACAAGGTGACACCCATCAAGATTGGAAAGACTACACCTAAAGGAGTAATAATCAGAAGAAAAAAATTGGTAATACCACATTGCAAGGTTGGCAAAACTTGGTCTCACTGTCAACCCGACTATAAGGTCCAGGGGACGAGGGGACAGAAGATAATGAAATAGCAGATTGCTTTGCAAAACACAATGTCGTAGCTTCATTGAAAACTTGAATCGTTTTGTTTATTATCCAAAGGGCACATAGCGAAAGCGATATAAAACCTCAAATAGAACAGAAGAAGTTCTACAACTTCAAAAGTTCAACTTGAGACTGATGTCGGGGCTTTTAGTGCACCATTTGTCCTTGAAAATCATTTAAAAACTATCAGCAATGCTGAAAAGTATAAAAGCATATACTGTGATACTGCAGAACATTTAATTTGTGAGTGTAAGATGTTAATGCATACTAGTATAGTGAACTTAGAAAATATACAACTAGCGCCAGAAACAATAGGAAAGCCGCAAGCTTTGTCAGGACTAGGTATCCTGGAAATCACTAGATATAGGGACAATTCACAAAAGATTCCTTATTTCGAGGTCTAGTATGGCTAAGCAATCGTTCGATAAATATACATTAAGAAATTTAATCGAATATTCGGCCAGATCTCCAAATTAGACCCCGCTGAATTTTTTCTGCAGTTCGAGAATTTCACTTTTTGGCGACTATCAAGCGGTAAATGGTTAAAACTTTGAATATTCTTTGCGATACTTTTATATTATTACTTTAAATTAAAACACTGCTCTAAGTTCAGTTAAATAGAAATTAGTTAAACCATCCAGTCGGTAAAGTAAAAAATACACCAGAAGCTCGAAACAAATGTTATCAAATGTTTCCTTCAGTAACTGCTAGTGGGAGGATTAGACATCACAAAACAACAAAAACAGTCTTGAGGGTGCCGCGCAACCCCCCTCAACCCCCCCCCCCTCGGTGAAAAATGCCTTAATTTTGTGATAACTCGTTAACCGTTGAAGATATAAAAAATTGCTCAGCATGAAAAAGGAAGCTTGACTAATTGCCAAAAAAATAGTCCTCTTGTAATTTTCTTCTATATGCCATGGTTTTCGAGAAAATCGATTATGACAAAAATTGCTAAATTTGTATTTTTAATGCGCGCGAATTATCGTTTATTTGAAATTTCTTACGCGCGGGGCAATAGGAAAAATGGAATTGCTCGAAAACCAAACAAGCAAGGAAGAAAAAGCAAAATGGGTTTTAAAGGGGATATAAAATACTCTCTTGTGTTGCCATTTTTGATGGCTATTGATATTTATTAGTATATAAAAATAACAGTATAATATAATTATCTCATGATTTTTTGTACATCTAACTATTCACGGGTTCATAAAAAATAACTAATTTTAATATAAGTTACAAATGCATGATCTTTTAGTTCAATGCAGAAAAGTTAGGAATAAAAATATTCACATTTACAAATTTACCAGCATGTTGAAGTTAGCCAAAAAGAAATCCAAAAATGGCTGCTTATTCAAATTTTTAATGTTATGTTCTTTTATGCAATTTTTTAACTATTAAATTTTCAAGATGTTTGGATATTTTCTTTTATTTTTAGGAAACAATAAAAAAATGACCAAAATTTGGCTAATTTCAACATGCTGGTAAATTTGTAAATGTGAATATTTTTATTCCTAACTTTTTCTGCATTGAAGTACTACCTTGAACTAAAAGATAATGCGTTTATCACTTATATTAAAGTTACTTGTTTTTTATGGACCCGTAAATAGTTAAAAGCGCACAAAAACAAGAGATAACTATATTATATTGCTATTTTTATATACTAATAGATATCAATAGCCATCAAAAATGGAAGACAATAGAGTATTTTATATCCCCTTTAAAACCCATTTTCATTTTTCTTCCTAGCTTGATTTTCAAGCAATTCAACATTTTCTATAGGCCGCGCGCAAAAAATTTCAAATAAAGAGAAATTAGTACGCATTAAAAAAAAGTTGCAATTTTTTCGATACCGATTTTCTCGAAAATCATGGCATATACAACAAAATTACAAGAGGACTTTTCCTTAGAAAACTAGTCCGCTTTTTTTATAATGAGCAATTTTTTTATATCTTCAACGGTTAACGAGTTATCAGTGCGGCACCCCAGAACTGATTCTTGTGGTTTTGTGATGTATGATCCCTCCACTAACAGTTACTGAAGGAAAATCTCAGATAACATTTTTTGTTATGGAAATCTTTATAATTATTGGACTAATTCTAATTTATATAAAATTAACCTTTGTATTTGGGACCCCTTACTTATCATTTTTATTCTCTTTTGGATGACCACCTGGTATGTTTCTTTTTTTACTAAAAGTTTTTCCTTCTTATCAACAGTGACCTCTACATTATAAATTATTATTGTTTCTTAACTAATGATATTTTAGGATGATATACTTCACTAAAACTATATCAGGTTTCTTCTTTAGCAATTGTGTCAACTACCTGCCAAATAGTCATTTTCTCCGTGAAGTAGTTCTTTAAGACATAGCGAGAGACAAACGGGCAGACAGGGGCAGATAGACAAGGCAATAATTTAATCAAAGAATCTTTGGATTAGCAGATATTTGTGTATTTTCCGAGGTTTCGATTTTGTTCATTATTCCATAGACTCACTTTACAAATACCTAAGTTATTTTATTTCCTAATTTCAATTGTGTTGAGTATAATATAATTATTTATTAAATCAAATAGCTATAATAAATCGACTCAATGTATTTCACTTGCTAAAGATTCATTCTAATAATAGACAACCAGGCTTATTCAAAGACCGTGTTGTTATTTTGACACTGTTTATCATCATGTTCTTACAAGTTGTGACCTTGCGCATAAAAAATAAACAGAATTCAATGAACCTCCGAAAGGATAAAACACCATTAAATAAATTACGTAACGTAATGTTATATAATGTTTAATTTTTTATCGACGGTCGCTGAAACCGCAGGTTTCGTTTAATCATCGGGCGTTGAAGTCTCCGCGAAATAACAAATTGAATCCCGAGACCCATTCGGCGCCTATACCATCGGAAAGACCTTGTAAAATTGATGCAATTTTAAGTGTTTACTTCTATCCGTTGAGGAAGGACTTACCCATATGCCATTTTAATTTCAAATTTGTTCCAGATATGACAAAAAAAGACATCTGGACCAGTTTGCGAGCACTCGTTGTTCTTATATGTGGCACTATTACGTAAAGATGCTAACAGAAATTGCTACTTGAACCATTTAAGACGCAGACCAGAGCACTGTTACGCCAGCGATGGTAAGCAACTTTTCAGTGGCATGCGAGAGAATCTCGAACTTGATACACTGTGTGTGTTGCAGTTAATGTGATTTTTTTGCACTGGTTTTTCTCCATTAGCCAATTGCATATTGAATATTCATTACATAAATCATTCCCTAAACAAACCACAACAACCCAACCATACAATATACACAGGATAGTTCACACTCTCTTCTCTCTGTAGACACAGGTAGACCACGGAAAGGGGGTATATATATAATAATTACAATTAAGGAATACGAAGCTAATTAAAAACACGTCTTCTTCAAAGTATCGTAGTAGGCCGCGTTTAAAAACTGTTTAAGCTAAGTAACTCACTAGATGTGGGTTTGTGGATGAAGTTTATGAAGCTCTATCTTTTTATCAGAAATTATGTATTTATCTCTAAAAATAATGAAAATAGAAGGGTGTAATTGTATTAATGCGACACTGTATATATTTTTTTTAAATTTTTGTTCAAAAAATACAGAGATGAAATTTGGAAATAGTATAACATTGATTTTTTTACTTCCCTCGCATACTGATAAAAAGTATTGTATTCGAGAAAAAATCACCCTCCGAGATTTATTCGGATTTTTATGTTTCAAATTATGCAAATTACGAAAATATAGGTTTTTAACTGCCGTCAGTCTGTCTGTCTGTTTGTTGGTGTATTAATGAAAAAACTACTTGACGGAAAACAGTAAAATTTGGTAGATAGGTGACGCTACTGCCAGCGAAGAAAAGGTTAGACTTTCACTGGAAGATATACAGGGTGGACCGTCTAAAGGAAGTAGATAATGAAAAAACATTTTTTCCCCTCAAATTTAATATTTTCACGTTTCATGACATTCTAAACCTAATGAAACATATTCTTTATAGGATTTTGCAAACAGTAGAAAGAAAAGCTATCTATGAGAACTAAAGGAAAAAACTATATATAAAAATATTAATGATATCTTTGCATTCTTTCGATAACCTGACTTCTGGTTATGCTAACAAGTAAAAAATTGTATTTGCCATTCTCATTTTAACACTAGCATCCAACCTAGTCCCCTACGGCTAAGCAGGCTAAACTAGTATCTACATGATCCCCTACGATATGCAAATTCAGTTAAAAATGAGAGCAAATGCCTGAAATTAATTTATTTACGTACCTTGTTTTTTCATTCTAATGAATCACATTTTCATAAAATCTCATTCAGTTTCTTGGAAATGCTTAGCATTTGAAACGTTTTTCGTCCTTATTGTGACTCATCAGAAAAGCCTAAAGCCACTCATAACGATGTTCCATGTAAAACTAAGACAATATTGTTACGGATTTCCACCTTTTTGGAAACATCCTGTATGAATCCGTGGGTTCTAAATAATTTTAACAAGAGATTAAACACTACTAACACTTTATTTAACTATTTACTGACTACAATACTTCAAATTCACTTTATTTACTATTTATCTAACCTCACTTTTCACTTTTCTACTTGTTCACTTTTATAAACTGCTTTCTTCATAAAACTTCTCCCCCGCGCTTGTAATCGCGCCTTATATACTCCGAAATTAGCTCTAGATCAATTCAGAATCTTCTTCAACCATAATCTAGAAAAGTCCTTGGCTCTTTCTAGAGCCTTTCCAGTCACCATCAGAGGCATAGGCGTGCCATCTCCTTTTCCAAGGGGGTGTAATTCATAACACTGCCCCCTCCTTAAGCCTAGATCGTCCCGATCAGGCAACTCAGAATCATCGATGTAGTTCGCCAGCCTGTCCAAATGCACGATCTTCATCTTGGACTTTTTGCTTCGTTGAATCCGATAGACGACATCATTAATTCGGGTAATATCAGTATACGGTCCATCCCAAGGCGGTTGAAGTTTCGGTGACCTTCCTTTCTTCCGCTGTGGGTTGTACAGCCAAACCAGGTCTACTGCCTTGAATCCTTCTGAACTACCCTTCCGGTCGTATCGAGCCTTCATTCGGTCACTGGCTGATGATGGTTCCGCTATATCGTTAGCCAACCTCTTGAAAGGAGCTCTGGTGTTGAACTGCTTCTTTTCACCCTTACTTCCAGTCTGTGGTCCCTTACTGGCTGCACAAATCTTGCATTTGCGACACCAAGCCTCCACATCCTGACGACTTCTTATCCAATAAAATCGTTCTCATATTTTCTTCAGGGTCTTGTTCACACCGAAGTGTCTATCGGATGTCCCATTGTGCACTTCCTGAAGCACCTTCGCTACTCGACACCTGGGAATCACTAGACGCATAACCACCTTTTTTCCATCCGGGCTTTCCCATGCTCTCCGCAACAGCCCGTTCCTGACACTCAGTGAGTCCCACTGCGCCCATAGTGCCTTCAGTCCCACTCTTTTGTCCGAAACATCCTTCCATTTTGGACGAGTTCCCCTTTCTTTGGCTCTCAATATAGGCCCAATTTCCACATCGTTTAGTTGCTCTTGTCTGAGCGCTTCATCTGCCCTATCATCCGGCACTTCCACCTTGACAGTGTTGACTGCTCCCTTGACCTGCAGTTTCTCCTGGTGGTAGTACTTGCAACCCCTTGTACCTTCTTCCGGATGAAATGTTTGCATTTCTCTCGGGTTTCGTTTTATCGTCATATCCTTGTAGTGGTGGCCTTTCTGTAATGTTCCGAAGCTGGGAAATCTTCACTCCTCTAGGGGCACCACGTTCGTTATCTGTCACAGCCTCTCTGGTACCGGCTTCCTCTGGTTTTCCCCTTGGCTTCACAGCATCTCCGGCCTTCACTCTCTCCAAGCTCCTCTGTGGACATTCAAGCTGGATATGTCCTAGTTCCCCGCACCTGTAGCATTTCATGCGCCATCCACTTGGCCTTCCACTACTTTGTTTATTCTGTGTCTCTGCCCTGTTTCCAACATTCACTTTCCTCGAATTCCGCTGTCGACAGTCTCGTTTGATATGTCCTATCTTGCCGCAGTTGTAGCATTTAATACCCCCGCTTGGTCTTTCTCTGTTTTGTTGGTTTTCCTGCCTTCTTGGAGGATTCGATTGAGCCAGTAATTGACCGATCATTTTATTCGTTTTGAGAATCGCATTCAAGATAGAGTTTTGGTCTCTCTCTTCTGGCTGCGATTCTTCAAGCGTCATAGCCCGCACTCTTGACTTTGGAGTATCCCTATAGACGGCTTCTACCTCTAGTGCATCCACCAAGGCTTCACTACTACTTTTATGTCGGGATAGCCTGAGGACTCGCCTGATCTCCTCGTCCCTTATCCCGTCTAGGAATGCCCCCACTGCCAATTGTTCTTTAAATTCTCTTGGCGCATTAGGATATGCTAAGTGTGCCAGTCTTTCCACCGCAGCTTCAAATTCTTGCAGACTCTCTCCAGCTTTCTGAACGCGCACTTTCAGCTGGGTCTGGTATACTTGAGCAAGGTGTTGATCTCCATATCGTAGATCTAAGGCAGCTTCTAAAACTCTAAAATTCCGTTGTTGGTCTGCCGGAATTGTCTGGAGCAACTCCAACGCTTGGCCTCTTAAAGCCACGATTAATGCCTTAGCCTTCTCTTCGTCGTTCCAGTTGTTTGCACTCGCTGCTGCCTCAAACTGTGTCTTGTAAGTCATCCAGGAACTTTGACCATCAAAAGAGGGAATTTTCAATCGTTGGCCTGATGACACCACTTACTGGTTTCCTCTATCCCTCAACTGTCGTTTAAGCTGGTCTATTTCCTCTTTGACTTCTTCTTCGAACTTGTTTACTTTCACTTTGACTTCACCAACTTCTTCTTCGACCTTATTTACTTTTACCTCGGCCTTGTCCATTTTTCCTTCAACCCTATCTACTTTTTCTTTGACTTCACTTACTTCTTGCTCGACTTTATTTTTAAGTTCTTCGGCGACTGAAAATATGGCACTCTGTTGCGTCTCTATAATTTTCCTTAGTTCATCTCTTTCTTCTTGTTGTTTAATGTCCAAGTCTTGCATGATTTTTCTCAATTCTTCCTGACGTCGTTTCTCTTCGTCTTGATGTCGTTTCTCTTGATCCTCAAAAATTTTTCTTAATTCTTCTTGACGTTTTTGTTCTTGTTCTTGTCGTTTTTTTTCCCGTTCCTCCTTCTCTTCCTGGCGCTTTCTTTCCTGATCCATCATCATCTTTTGCATTTGGGCCATAAAGTCCTGCATTTGTTGTTCGGATGCCATGCTTCTGGTCGTTACCGGCATACAATTACGTTGAAATCAAATAAGTTTAATATAATTACGTCACTATCGGTAATGGGACTGTCCAGAAAACCCTCAAAACGGCACGAAAAAGTCTTATCTAGAGTCTTTGTCACTTAACCTCTAATGTCCAACAAAATGTTCCAAAAATGTCTCAAAAATGCACTTAAACACTATTTTTCCTGTTCGAAAATAAACCTCGAACAATGTCCAGTAAATTAGTCCTTCCTGTGTTGGCACTAACTCCGAGAATACTGTCCCAGTCTTCTCAACACTCCCGAAAAAATCCTCTTGTCAAAATTCCGCTTCCGACACCAAAATTTAACGGATTTCCACCTTTTTGGAAACACCCTGTATGAATCCGTGGGTTCTAAATAATTTTAACAAGAGATTAAACACTACTAACACTTTATTTAACTATTTACTGACTACAATACTTCAAATTCACTTTATTTACTATTTATCTAACCTCACTTTTCACTTTTCTACTTGTTCACTTTTATAAACTGCTTTCTTCATAAAACTTCTCCCCCGCGCTTGTAATCGCGCCTTATATACTCCGAAATTAGCTCTAGATCAATCCAGAATCTTCTTCAACCATAATCTAGAAAAGTCCTTGGCTCTTTCTAGAGCCTTTCCAGTCACCATCAGAGACATAGGCGTGCCATCTCCTTTTCCAAGGGGATGTAATTCATAACAATATCCATGAATAAACACTAGATCTCCCCCTACACATACTTTTTCACTTTTGAGGGACATTTTATCTCCTCAACTCCAACCTTTCATAGAAAATAATCGTTTAGGAAAAAAATACATTTTTTCTTTTGTCCCCTATTTTTATATTTTCGGTGAATATTATTTCCTACCTACATTAAAGCTGCTCAAAAAAGGAAGAAATCCCATCATGATTTTTTAAAATTGCCCTATTAGAACCTGAGATATGGCCGTTTTCCCTTATTGCACGTTCCCCCCTCCCTCTTCTTCCCTAATTGCCCTAGAGAGCTCCCCCGCGGCCTCGACCTATTCCTATAACCACCCACAAAAAAAAAATACCATCCTAACCCCATCCCTTATCTCTTAAACACCCCTTATACCTCCTGTCCGATCCCTTTTCCTACCCTGAAACTCAATCTCTTCAAGCGGCCATATCTCCGGCCCTAATTGGCCAAAAAAAACAAAAACTAGTTTACGCGTCACGGGGAGACCATTCCTTTTCATTCGTAACATTTTTTTGTCCGTCTTCCGGATCGCGCGCAAACTGAGAAAAACCGATTTTCCATATGTTTAACAGTCCCCCCCCCTTCACTCTCCACCACCTAGATCTCGGATGTAAAAGTGTCAGGGAAGTGGGGGATGTCGTCGTCTATAGGATGGGACAATTTTTTTTTTAAAGGGCACTTGTTTTTCACCCCCTTTTTCTGTCAGATCTACTCCACTAGTTCCACAGGATCTAAACATGCCAATATTAAAAGAAACAATTTCTTAATATCAGAAACAGTTATGTTATAATTTTCAACTTAACTAACTGGGTCAAAGCAATATTGGTATTCATTACAAAAATATAATAGCACAATTTCCAACATAGTTGAATTGAATGCAGCGTAGTGGATTTCAGATACTAATAACAGAAATGTCATCTAACAATGACATCTAAATAAAATTAATAATTCCAAATGTCAGAATTTAATATTATTTAATTTCCTAATTAAATTTACGACTCATGAAAAAACAATCACTGTTTGTAATTTATTGCATAGATAATTATTATGTATTTTGCGTCTATTAAATTTTATTACAGTGACACACATGGTCTCTTTCTACGCTCATCAACAAATTATTTACCAACTCTAGCTACTTCTTATAACTCACATCGCTAGTGGCATTTGATACTGTAGATTGGTCCTTCTTAAACTGTATTTTATGTGACATGTAGGTATTATTGTTTTGAGAAAAAAAATCTTGATATTATTACCTACATGAATAATTAGTACACGTTAGCTTTTGTTTTAACCTCCCCACAATAAAATTGTGGGAGGTTACTAAAATTGGTCCAAAATCGAAAATTGAGATAACATCAAATCTTTACGTTTTGAGGTCCCAGGAATCCAAAAAAGTGGTTTTTGAAAAATGCTGTGTGTGTGTATGTGTGTATGTGTGTGTGTGTGTGTTAGCACGATAGCGGCAAAACTACTGGACGAATTTGGATGGAACTTTGCATGAGCGTTTCTTTAGTGCTCTAGAAGATCTGAAAAGGTTTTGGTTGAGATCGGATTACGTTTAGTGCCATTTTGGCACAACAACTTGTTTATTTTATTATTACTTACAATTTGTAATCTAACCATTGGAAAGCAGTTAAAATTCCGATTTCAATGATATATCACACTTGCACCTTTTTTTTATATACTTACAGTTTTTTATACAAATTATTGCAGAGAACAAACAAAATTCAATGTCTCTATAATATTAACATATGTAAAAATACGTCATAAGTTGTCAATGGTCCAGTGCGCTAAAGCGTCGACTTACAAATCAAGAGATCGACGGTTCGATCCCAACACAGTCCTTTTTTTTTTTTTTTCTTTCTTTTTTCATTATAAACTTTATTAATAATAATTGCGGAAAATGTTACATGATTAAATATCATCATATATTAGGTGTTTGTAATTATTCAGAGTTTAAGGATTGGTTACTAGTTTTAAATGAAATATAAATAATTCTATTGCTGTTTTGGCGGTGAACACATACGACGTCGTAAATTAGATAAATATAGGTGGGTCATATTACAATAATATATTTGATTTAAAGGCATGTCATGACGGCTGATTTGAATTGACTATCAGAGCTCGCGGCATTTGCTACTATTACGAATCAAATTACAGTTAAAAAGTAGCAGACTGCTTAGCAACCCATCACTAATTTCAACCACCGGGTGGGGAGGTTCCAGCCGCTTCCAGTAGCTGCCGATTTTTTTTATAAGGATTGGTACTTCGCCCAGTGCTGCATAATATTTGAGTTATACATTTAGGGTGACCCAGAGTCAAACCGCCAAACACGATCAGTTTTTCAGCTTAAAGTAAGAGACTTTTTTCATCTATAAAATATAATATTACGATATTCTCGTTTAAAGAAACTTGCATGATCTGGATGTGGAAGTATTGATTCCTTAGGCAGAGGTTTTTCACATATTGGCATGGACAATACTGTGGTATCAGCAGCGGATATTAATAGAACTACTTAAGTTAGTGTTGATTAGATTCTACGCTAACTTAATAATTTAAGTAGTTTATTGCATGTAAATTTTGTGAACTAAGAAATCGATTTGCCACATTGCCTCCTAATACCCCTGTCCAAACTAACAATGTCTGATTTTCACTAAATATTTATTAAGGGGTAGTGTATTCTTGTCCCACAGCATTATGAAAACAACGCTAGACCTACCTACTCCTTTATATGAGGAAAGAAGTAGGACATGGTGGCCCAAGACTGCAGCAGGTGTTTAAACTCAAACCATCTGATCTAGTTGATCACTTAAAAATTTTGGAGCTAATTCAGATCAAACCTACTGACCATTAACCAAGCAATATTTCGATTGTCAGTTTAATGTGCTGAATGAGAGACATCAAACAAGCAGGATCGAAGCACTCAGATAATCAGACCGCATTAAAATTGTCTTTGAATCTGAAATTACCTGGCAATACAGACAATATTTGAAGCATTGGCAAAAAGAGCATGGGGGAATGTAATTTAATGGATTAGCTGACGGTTCTTTGAAAAGGTGCCGAATAATTGTTAATAAATTAAACACTGCTTTTAGATGAATCAATCAATATATTATAAATACTCTACATATGTTTCGGCTTATTAGGCCTTTATCAAGAGTATTACATAGTGAATACTAAAGTTTCTGACGTGCTTATTCAAGGTGCCGAAGCCCTATTTTTATGTCTCAACCATTTTGTGGTTTATCTAAGTTACATATAATGTTCTCTCGGTCCCACAAAGGGAACATAAGTTTACTACTTATTAATTATTCCACAAAGAAAGACTCGAAAAGTCTTCATTGGGCTGATAACAGCCCTTCTAACTGGCCATCGTCGCTTGAAATTTCATCTTGAGAATATAGGCAAGGCATAAACTGATAAATTCGATACAAGAGAGACCGCGGAACGTATACCTCGCGAGTGCAAGTTGTCAATTAGTAATAGGGTACAGTAGCGAGAAAAGGAGGAATTAACGCCTGAAGATATAGGAAATCTAACTTCTAGAAAAGTCACTAGCTTTATAAGAGGTTTGGAAACCTTGGGCAACAACTAATTTATTGATTTGTCAGCGTAAGGCTGGCATTTCTGACGATTCTGGACATCCAATTGTGCATTATTGCATCCTTCACTCGCTGTGACATGTTCATGTCATGACTGGGCGACTCCTCCGACCGGAACCTTGGATGTTTTTATATAAAAGCAGTATTTCGATTATTAGTTTAGTGTACTAAATGAGAGCCATCAAACAAGCGCGGTGGAAGGATTGCGCTTGGAGAAGGGGTCACTCAACTGGTATAAAGATGGGTCGAAGGTGGCTGAAGTGGTGGGTATGGACATAGCGAAGGCTATAGACTCCTAGTCACCACTCCAACCGTCTCCGAGACAGAAAATCTATGCTATAGAATTATGTGCTCAGGATCCGATAACCAGACCGGATTAAAGGCTCCTAGCCTTACATCCGCCGGTCTGGTCTTACATCCGGTGGATTGGAGACGGGACATGCTTGTTGCCAGCATGACATGACGCATGGGGTAGGAATATAGGATGAAAAGTGTAGGTGTTTGTGAGATGCTTCGCTTAAGTTTACATGTTTCTTTTTTAGTTTCCATAGAGGTTTCCATGATTCTTTTTAAGTTTCCATCCATCATCATCTCCATATTTATTATTCTTCTTCTGTTTCTGAATCCAGCAGTGTGCACCTCCTCCCGCCCACCCGCGTCCATACATGTTTTCTTGCTTCCAAGAAATTTGTGCCCCCGCTTCAACGTCCCGCATCAGTGCGTCCAGTTTGCCCCCCCCCCCCCCCGTAAAGACACAAAGAGGAGCCTTTATTTATTAAACGTTCCACAGGTAAATATCCATTTACAGTGAAAGTGCAAAGAAGAGCCCTGTCTCACGGTAGAAAGAGCGTTTTACAGCGGGTTACGAGAAAGAGGCTCAGAAGAATATTTTGTACACCCTGTATATTAGTTTGTTATTGTAGTAATTAGTTTCAACTGTCGCTTTAATTAGATTTTTAGTTGATAAATGAAGTTAAGTAAATAAAGTTAATAGAGTTAATAAATTAATCTCATGCATTCAGTTAATAAATGAAATTAATATAGCGTAGCTTTCTGTAATCGCCTGGTTTGTGATTTATGGCTTATCCTCCTTTCTTGATTGATTTCACTTCACTTCATATATCTGTCACTGGTGCGATTCTTGCCTGCTGGTTGTTGCAGGGTAATTGTGAGTTTATGACATGAACCATGAGTCGTTCGATTGCATGTGTTTCGTTTATTTTAGTTGTATTCCGTTTTCAAGATGTTTATATAAACTTTTAAATGATCAAATATCAGCTATATGAACTAGCCAAGATTATGCTAATTTATATCAACTAATGTAGAATTGTCCACGCTTTAATTCAGCACAATTTCGCACGATTTTCCACCGTTTTAACCGATTTTATTTGAGATTTCCTAGGAGCCTTCATCGCCGACCGAACTCGAAGGCTCAACCTCCGGCAACAACTATTTGTAGAGTAATTCACAAAACGCTACTTGCGAATCAGACTAATCAGTGTCAACTATTTCCAGATTCATCGACATTTACGCCGTTAACAAACTTTGCAACTGTCAGCTTAACGTTATTTCTTGCCCATTTTTTTTTAAACTAATGGAAGTAGTGAATAATCAAGATATATATTATTACTTATCATTGACAAATGTGAAAATTTTACCCTTCACAATGTATCAGTTGGTTAAAGTTTAAAATCACAATTATTGAAAATGGACATAGAATAGTCTAATCCCCAGGTAGCGAAAAGATCTTTTAGCTCGAGGTGAAGAAAAGTGAAGAACTAAGCAGCCCCTTAAACAATCTACAGTCTTAAACAAATTTGACATTGTGTCTCCAATATCCGTAACTATTTTCATGGTGAAATTAATTTTCTTTAGATAAATCGATAAATATTATGAGATTCTCCGATAGCTTCAGCAATTTTCTCTTTATATCAATGAAAGTTAACATTTACTTTCTTATATTTGACGTTGCCAGTAAAATGTAAAATCCTCTATAATACACCCAATACATAAATCTTATACTTACACAAGCTTGAAGTATCAATTACAATTTTTTTAACTTCATGATTAAATTTTTCGTCTGCGCCCTACCTACCAACATGATCGTCTCGTTGGCTCTCGAATAACTGTACATTTCATATTAACTACAAACTAGCATTTTCTGAAAAACTTAAGTGCATATTACGCCCATATAATAACCGTCCTTAGATCGTGTTTTCCAGCATGTGCACGTATGCAAAAAGCGACTGCAAACCCACCGCTGGCGAAAAAGTCACTTTTCTTACATTCCACGCAAGAGTGTGGATGTTACGAAGACATCGACGAGCGGACAACTTGGCGCCGCAGCTCGAGCCGATGGTCAGTAAATGTCAAGGGCAAACATTCGCTAGAATAGCACTCAGAGCTTGTCTAAGATCTCTACGAGTATTGCTTTATTTATAGTGAACATAACAAGGCTCCTTTAGAACTTTTTCGAAGCCGTAATGTAATGGTGGTATGCCGGAGATCGATTTTTATGCACGGCGTATTTGTAAACGAGGAATAAATTGGCACTCGTCTCCACCTGTAGGCAGATTTTGTAATTTAGGGGATACCATATTCCATTTTGCTAAGTTATTATACAGAATACTCTCACTCATCTTTGCATGTTCACTGTTCAGATTCTTAAACTGTTTTGTGTTCGACTGAACCTACAGACTTGATTTATGGCTTTGTTTAGCGGTACTATTTTTCGCACTAGTCCATAATGATAAAGTAAATAGGACTCATCTGTCAATAACAAATATTTGCCTAAAAAGTGACAAGCAATGTCTTTGTATTTGCATTTACTGCAATATGCTTGATATATTCGGACACTTCATTTACTTTGGATAAATCCATTTTTTTAAATCGTCACTAGTCAGTAAAGTAAGAGATTATTGTACGATTTCCTGTAGTTGGAAGAGGTGACAGATAAACTTCAACATAAATATTTCATTGTTGTTAGTTGAAACCGATTCCAAATCATGAATGTAATGAATAATACAAATTGTAATATAAGTAAATGATAACTATAGTATATTATTATATGAGCGATTATGATAGCCATTATTCACGAAGATGACGTTTGAGCCCACGAGCTGTAGGCGAGTGGCGCAAATCTTCAAATCTAGTGGCGCAGCATGCATTCCTCTGGCCAAAGACCCTCGGGCGATATAACCTATATAACGCATTTGGTGCATAAATAGCTATTAAAAAATAGAGTTTATTAATTTAAATTTTACAATTTCTGGGTTTTAAAAATATCTTAATATGTACTTTGGCACTAAAGTGTCTTTCTATCACTTGTGTGGTTTATTTGTCTCGGGCCTACTGGTCTCGGCAACTAAATTCCACATCGTGACAAAAAGTTTAACTTTAATGCCAAATACATAAATAACTAATATCAAACTCTTAAAACTTTTGTGCAATCACGAATAGTTTGTTAGTATTGTCTTGCCTTTTTTATTAGCCTTGCTCGGCCATAAGCTAAAAACTCGCCCATAAAGTCCTAAATTATTACGTGTATATATTTAAAACTAGGTACCTATTTACCAAAATTATGGATTATCAATACCCGCATTCTTTTATTTTGTTATATTACATTATTTAGCATAACAAACAATCAAACTCTTGTTTAAGATAGGTGCACGAATACATACATAAACCTCGTCTATTATAATCAATTTCCAACAAAGCTAATATATTTTGAACTGCCTAAGGGTGAAAAAAAATAGCTACCCACTTCATGCAGCTAAAAATCCAGTTCATTAAAACTCGCAGATCGCGAGATTACCTTTTGACATCTCTACATACGGTATATCAAGATAGCAAAAGAAATAACCGTTATGCTTCAAAAACTATTAAATCGCTTATTGTAATCCCAATTTTTTTATACACAAAAACTGTATAATTAGTAGATCCTATAAAAAAAAACCAAAAACAAGTTTTTGTCGATAATATTGGAAGTATGAAAGAAGAGATAATATTCGTGGTTCAGTCGTTGAGTCAACAGCCAAGCGGTGAGACTTGGAATAAGAATAAGAGATGCGTGCATTCAGAAATTTTGTTTTTATTTGTTTGCTACTTACGATTAGAACTATATGTGTTAATAAAAGTTTATCTTTAAATTTACTATCAAAACTGCATTAGAATTTATTTATTTCTAAAGTGAGGTTACTTCAGTTTCTATTTATTTATAAAAAATGTTGAAAAAAATTGAATCATTTTAAAAAACAGTCACTAAAAATTATGAAATAAAATATCGCTGTTCACTATTTTATCTATTGATTATACAATTTTCGTGAATAAAAAACATTAAAAAGAGATTACAATAACATGACTCCAATAGAAAACTATTTTTCGGTCTTTAGATCAAAGGAAAAATAATTTTTAACAAAGAAAACCTTTTGCTGCTGCCACAGAATTCTATTGAGCATCTGTGCAGTGCACTTGATCGGGAAGGTACACAAAGACATCGTCAGCTTACAATTTAGTTTATGACTATAATATAACGAAAATTGTTTACTATGTTAGTCACAGTAATGTTCAAAAAGCGCCGATGAATAGTGTCTTCACGTTTGTGACTAAAAAAGTACCATTTACGTATTTGCCATTTGCTATTAAAAGTGTGCGGTATTTTGTTGAATTTTGCTCTGGAGACGTAGTTTCTACAAACCCCAACACACACCGAATATATTCGAATACTAACATTCGATGCACGTTTCGCTAACAACGTTAGCATTATCGAGACATGAAAAGTAACTGCTGAAATTTATTAAATCATCTCTAACTAATATTATTCATTACAAACAAGAAGTTTATATTTCATGCACAAATTAAAATAAAATAGTATTGCTCTGAATCCATTAATTCCACAAATTAAAACATGACTTTAAAGTTTTGCGGTAGGCGCCCATAGATATGACTAAATTCATGTGTTGGCTCTTTCAACTGAGATTGGAGAGACTATACTAAGAAAAAAAGTTGTGCTCAAAAATAACCACCTTAAACTGTTTACGGAGTGATGCTATTAATCGAACACCATCATTAGGGACAAATAAGTATAAAAAAAGTAATTAGCGGTGAGCTTTCGGTAGAGGAGATCGATCGATTTAATTATTGCGAAATTACTAATAAGATAATGCCAGTTGGCGTATTTAACATTAAAGAGATATTTCATGTTATACAATATTAATTAAAAAAGCATTGTTATGGTCCATTAAATTTTTAATCATTTAAATTAAAATTACTAACACTGAGGCGATGTGTCAACCAGAATTAATTGCGTTATATTAAATGAGAGTTTCTAATTAGTGTTTTATTTTCTCTTGTTCTGTCGGATAAGCAAATATTGTTTTGGGCATTTTTTATAGTCCGGAGGTTAAGGTTTGAAACATGTATTTTATTCTAGACGCAACCATTTCACACTTAGTCTCAGCAAGGAGTTAAAACAAACGAAAATAAAAAAATATGGGAGACCGCTCATTCGATTCGGAATAAGAATCCCTGGAGGGTAGAATAGATAAAAAAGACGCGCTCTCAATAATTGTAAAAGTTATAAAGAAATTAAGTTATTTTGCCAATTTCTCGAAAAATTTCATAGATAGTGTACATTATCAAAAGGATTCATAAAGAGTACGAAATTCATGTGAAGAAAGTCTGGACTTCCGAAACTCTGTAAGATGCGAGATGTCAAATTACAAAATATTTTTTTTTTTTACTTAAATAAATATTATCAGAAATTTAAAACAAAGTTACAGTATGTTCTAGACTTTGCAAACTACAATATTATTAAAATACTTTTTATGTTTAGTACGTGGGGATATGAGATTTCTCTTATTCAAAATTATGGCTTTTTTGTTTTAATTTGAAGAATTTATATAAAAAGCCACTAAAAACAGTAAATTTCTACAAAAAACTATTTATTAATAAATCATGCGATGCTTTTTTGTTGTTTTCTGATTACTAAAATATTTTTTTTAACGTAATAGTATGTTACCTTCATTGAAAATCATCACCAGCATAGCCTCATCCGTAAAGAAAACTCACCTGAAAGAAAGAAAATATTATTAGAGGAAGAATAATATAAGTTACAACTTTGTATATAAAATCAATTTTAGAAAGAAATTGGCCTCATTAATACAAACACAATTAAGTACTGATATAACTACGTTCTTGCAGAATAATAATCTAGAAAATTTTGTTTCTGTGGACATTGTGATTTTTTACCAAATTGGATTTAGATCGGCTATTTCTAGGAGTTGACCCTTCTGCACAGGATCCAAACGAAAATTATTTAAAAACTTTTGATGTAAGAAAGACCGATATACTATATAGGATTAGTCCATGCCTAAAGTGGCAAAAATATATTAAACCATCAAGGAGTGTAGCAACCAAATACCTGGCTACCTCCAGTTTTCGAGGGCGAGAAATACGATGGTACTAGTCCCGCAGCCCCAACCCCCTCGAATTGCTTAAATGCAAAATACACCCCTTTTTTCATTTTTCAATCTCAGGCATGCGAGGGCTTGTTGAATCGGGTTTCTTTTCGACAAGCCTTGATATGCTAGTTCAAATTTAGCTACCAGAGATCTTCCCAACACCCAGGGGTTCAAAGTACCCCTTCCCTCAATAACGAAACACGGAAAAAATCTAAATGCGCTAGAAATTGTTTTCTATCCATTTTCAAGGGCGAGGAGGGGAACACGATGATGATATTATTCAGCCTCCTACCCCTAACCAACTACCCCTGAACGCCCAAAACCGCCGTTCTTTTATTTTCCGATACTGGGCATGAAGTGGTTCATTGGATCGAGATTTTTTTCAGGTTCCGATAAGGTACCTTTCTGAAACATTTCTTAAAACTTTTTCAGGGTTGAAGGATGGGATAGTTTCAACCCCCGGAGGTACATTGGATCTCCAGTGACAAAACTCCACTTACCTACCAGAATCTCCTGAAGAAACCTCGATCCAATGAACCACTTCATGCCCAGTCTCAGAAAATAAAAAAAATGGTGGTTTGAGCGTTTAGGGGTAGTTGGTTTGGGGTAGGAGGTAAATATCACCATCGTGTTCCCTGCCCTTGAAAATGGGTAGAAAACAATTTTCAGAACGTTTGGATTATTTCCGTGTTACGGTATTGAGGGAGAGAGTGTTTTCAGCCCCCGGGGTTGGTAAAATCTCTGGTAGCTAACATTTGCCCAACATAGCCAGATTCCTTGAAAAAAAAAACGATTCAACAAGCCCTCGTATACCTGAAATTAAGGAATGGAGAAAAGTGGTGGTTCTTTACATTTAAGAATAGTTCGGGGGGGGCTGCCGAACTAGCACCATCGTGTATCTCGCCCTCAAAAACGGAGAGGGAGGGGGGGGGGGATTATTTGGTTGCTACCCTTGTACCTTGATGGTTTAATGATTTTTTTTTGCAACTCTAGCAAGGATTACATAGTAGAATGGAGTTTGGTAAACTGTTAAATATTTTCATCACATGCATATTTATGCTTGGGAGCATTATACAAGCCACAATAATTACGTGTAGAATAGCTATGAATATATTTTCTCCTAGCTAGCTTTTCAAATAAGTAATGCTGTTTTTCTAATTTATTAATCTTATATGTTAAACGTGTTAAACGTCATGTAGTTCAATATGTTCATTTAAGTTTTACTTCCACATCCACGTAGTGGATTGGAAGTACAGTAATCGTCAAAAAAATTTCAATTTTTTTTTCTTGAAATAGGTTTAGAATATCATGGAACGTCGAGATTTTAAATTTGAGCGAAAAACATTTTTTTTTGTCTGTCTAACTTTTTTTTTGTCCGCACGTTTTCTCCGGAACGGTTTAAGATATTGACTTGAAATTTTGTACACGTATATATCATAATGAGATCTGGAACTGGATTGTTTTTTGAAGATATCCGGTGAAGGGTGGGGGGGTAAATAGGTAAAGCAAGCTGGTAAGAGTACAGAAACTTGAAATTCGCTGTATGTACTAGAAGCCAAGGCTTCAGATTTTTTAATAATAATTCATTTGAAAGTTACACGTATGTATTATAACGACAACTGGAACTAGATTATATTTTGAGATGATTCCGCTGAAGGGTTGGGGGTTAAATAGGGGAAAATAAGTAAAGCAAGTTCGTAGGAGTACAGTAACTTTAAATTCGGTGTATGTATTAGAAGCCAAAGTTTCAGATTTTTTAATAATATTTTTCAACCCCCCACTATTAAAGGGGTTGATAAAATAAAATTGAGATATTTATTTAAAATTTGATACACGTATGTATTATAACGACATCTGGAACTAGATTATATTTTGAGATGATTCCGTTGAAGTTTGGGGGTTAAATAGGAGTATATAGGAGGAAAATAACTAAATCAAGCTGGTAAGAGACATTTGGAATTTGGTGTATATACTAGAAACCAAGGCCAAGATTTCTTTCTAATATTTTTCAAACCCCGCCACCTCCGCTTCATTATTAATGGGATTGATAACATAGAATTGAGATATTCACTTGAAAATTAGGACAATTATTATGTGTTGTAATGACATCATATTAAGATGATTCCATTGAAGGGGTGGGAGGTGTCAGGTTGTGAACAGGGGAAAATAAGTAGGGTAAACTAGAAACGTCATTTTTATCGTATATAGTGGAAACCAACGCCTCAAACTTTTCTATAACATCTGCCTCAAATATTATTAAAATTCTATGACCAATAATTTCCACGTACTAGAGTGGAAGAAGTGATTCCTTAGGCAGCGGTTTTTTCATTTAGATACACGGAATAGTTATATAATTATTATTATACAGTTGACCATTAATAACACAGCCACATAAAGAAAATTTTGGTCGCCAAGATCAAAGAATTCGAGTTTCTTTATACAGAACTGCATGATGATCTAATACACTAAAAGCCTTGCTACAGACCAAAAGAAGGGAAGAAAGTGAGACATGTCAGAGGAGCTGAAATTTTTTAGGACTGGTATGACACTGGCGTCTTTTTAAGCCTCGGGAATACTTTAGCTTACTAAGCATATATTAACGATAAATATATGTATATGGATAGGTGTGGGAAAATTAAATCAAACATTTTCAAATATATGCCACCCGTAACGTTGGATTGCAATTTACTATTTCGACTTTTTCGGCATATATCATAGTGTAAGATAAAAGACACTGAAAATATTAAGGTGCTCTTGCTAATTATTAAATTTACTTCATTTGCTACAGGTCAAGGTGGTTTAGGTGAGTCTTCAACAGAGAAATCATTATCCTAATATGTGTTCGATAATATAGTCAAGTATTACTATCTATTTCCGGAAGTTTGGACCTGTAAACTATTTATTTTCTTTAACTTTACTTTAACTAGTCTGATTGTTCTAAAAGTTGAAAAAAAAAAGACCACCAGTGTATACAGCTTCTGTAAAATGGCATTAATTTTTTACACAAAACATACCTACATGCACATAGTACATAGCTATAAAAATAATAACATATATTTAGCGTAAAATTCCAGTAATTCTTCAACGGCTTTTTGCTTACCTAAATTTTTGTTCGCGTGTTGTTGTTATTCCAATTGTTCAGTTCATAATGATTGAGTTGGTGATTTTTTGTTAATCCCTCGACATTCATCACAAGATAATGCCTCTATTCAATTACCATCGTGTATATATATAGAACACCATGTGCTAATCTATTCTTAATGTCAGCAATTACCCATTGTTTTAGGTGTTTTATGGCTGATTATTATTCCAATTCTATAACATTAATGCCTTTGTAATGCTACGAGGAATATGCAAATTAAAAATTGATTTGAAATATTAGCTTGAGTCACGATACCGCTAATGCAGCTATTTATTTCAGGATAATATTATTTGTTCTTTCTTCATTGTTAATAATTATCATTATCAGCTATCATTGTAAACTTAATAAGTCCAATTCAATACAATGTCCCGAACGGGGAAAAACGAATGGAGAATGTTTTATTGTATTAAGTTGTACAGAGAGGTCAACAAAAAACAAAAAGAAAGGCACCTACGAATTTTTGAACGAGGATTTCTCTGATTAGGCTACTGGATTATTACCACTGAGTGCAGAGCCATAACATATAGAAACACAAATGACTTTTTTATAGACACTACTCAATTAAACTGATTAGTCAAAATGTTACTCTATAAAGGTCTCATTATATGTATACCGGGTGGCCACGAGTCAATGTACGCCCCCAATATTTTGGTTGTTTTTGTATTTAAAAATTTGGTTTTTAGTACACATAAATTAGACAATAATAAGCTACTTTTAGACTAACAGGAATGAAAATATCACTTCCGGTTGAACCGGACGTGACATCAATTTTCATTTCCGTAGGGGTCCTATGGAATTTTTTTTAATGGAACTGTGCTATTTCTGTTATTAATCAGAAATAATGATTCATAAACTATAATTTTTTCGCCATTAATCATTTCTTAACGATATCCTTCGTAATACTAGAAGTATTTTTAAAAAGCAAGCGCCAACAAATCATTTTATAAGGTACCTATCTACATTTAAATCCAAAATTGCAGATAGCCATGAAAATGACAGACATTTGCAACAACTGAATTAGTCACGACTTACTCACTAATTTTCTGAAGCAAGTGTATTAAAGTTGTTATAAACAAGAAAATTAATATAAAATGGCTGAAAATTATTCAAGAGATGAAAAAGTTGACATGATCATTATTTATGGAGAGACTCGACGTAATGCAACTAGAGCACAAAGTCTGTATGGACGAAGATATCTAGAAAGAAGACAACCTCCGAGAAACTATTTCGCCCGGTTGGAGCAACAATTTTGAACTGAACCTAATGTAGAAACTGAAGAAAGATTTATTGTGGATGAAGAAACGGAAATTAATGTATTAGCTTTAATGCATGTTGACCCAACCATTTCGGTAAGACAAATTGAACATGAATTACCAGTTTCCAAAGAATCAGCCAGAAGAATTTTAAAGAAACACGGCTATCGTTCTTATAAATATCAATTGCATCAATTTTTGTATGAGAATGATTATCAACGAAGAATAACCTTTTGTAATTGGTTACAGTTACGCCAATTAAGAACTGAGAATTTTATCAAAAACATGTTCACTGATGAATCGAGATTTACAAACCTTGGGTTATTTAATCGAAACAACACTCGATATTCGGTAATTGTTAATCCACACATTATGAAACAGGGGCGATTTCAGGAGCGGTTTGGCTTCAATGTTTGGTTAGGCGTACTGGGCGACCATATCATAGGTCCAATAATTTTTTATGAAACTCTAACTGGACCAAGATATCTAGAATTTCTCCAAAATATAATAGTTCCACAGATTAATCAAATTCCCAATACCAATATTGACGAGGTTTACTTCCAACAAGACGGGGCTCGACCACACAATGCTATTATCGTTAGGGATTACTCAAATCAATTATTTCCAGATCGTTGGATTGGGACCCATGGTCCAGTCAGATGGCCTGCAAGGTCGCCTGACTTAACCCCACTCGATTTTTTCATTTGGGCGCATTTGAAAAATAGTCTACATGACTGCTTCAGCCACAAGGCAAGATCTGGAAGAAAGAGTTCGACACGAAATTACACAAATAACACCTCAACAATTACAGAATGTTAGACGTGCAACGATAAGTCGCGCTACTCTGTGCATTAATCATAACGGTGAACAGTTTGAACAATTTTTATAATGGTTTATTATAATTTAGGTTTTAAATAGTTTTGTTATTCTTGGTAATTTATTCATGGTTGTAACGTTATACCTATTAAAATTATTTCTTGTTTAATTTGTGTTTACTTTTTAAAAATGCTTCTATTATTACGAATGATATCGTTAAGAAATGATTAATGGCGAAAAAATTATAGCTTGTGAATCATTATTTCTGATTAATAAAAGAAACATTAAAAAAAATTCCATAGGACCCCTACGGAAAAGAAAATGAAAATAAAATTCCGTTTTTTGAAAAAAAAAAAATACTGGTACCTATCAGTAATTCAAACAACTATTTTCTACTTTTCAGACAAGTCTACTACCTTATTAATAATTTCCATAGCCTACTTAGTAATTTTCTTACATCGCATTCATCTGACGCGGCCATTTTGAAAAAATTAAAAAATTGTTCGTATCTCACTTATTTTTTGGAATTTTTTACATCTGAAAAAACTGTTGCACTTAAAAATGTATGCTTAATAAGAAACCATAAAAAAATATAGTCATTTCATTTAAGAAAAAAATAGTTTATATCAATTCCGGTTCGACCGGAAGTGATATTTTCATTCCTGTTAGTCTAAAAGTAGCCTATTATTGTCTAATTTATTTGTACCAAAAAAAAATTTTTAAATACAAAAACAACCAAAATATTGGGGGGAGTACATTGACTCGTGGCCACCCGGTATAACCAACTTCCTGACATCAAACAACGTAATAGTTAATTAAAGATAAAAACAATTAACTGAATATTTCCGAAACAGAAAAAAATTAATAGCGCTTTACAATTTATTGCAAATGGCATCTCAACTTATTATTATTATGTAGACTTTTCTTATAATATTTATAGTTTATTGGATAATTAACTATTATTGTATTCTTTATTTGTATTATATTATCTATTGTATCTCATACTTGATATTTGTATATTCCTAAGAGCTTAAATGTTAAATAATAGTATATTATGCAACAAGTACAAATATCTTTCCAGGTTGTAGTAGAAAAAAATGTATTATTATAAAAACCAATTGTTCTATATCGAATCCTTCATGTAAATCGCCAAATCTCAAAATCTCGAAAAGTGTTGAAAAACACAACACTTCGGTATTTGCAAATGTGAAAGGACGGAAGTCAGATAATTTCGTTGTTTATAGAAAAAAAATCGATTTTGGGGCCAACTTAAACCCATATCACCAAAATTTTAAATACTAAGAGTGTAAACACTATTTTGTGGTGTGATTCGGTTAAACACTGACCGGGACAGGTTTTAAACCAACACTGGCCCTAACTTTACGACATTTTAATGAGGAGCACTCAACAACCACGTGTCTTTTTTACCTGAGAAAGGGTATTTACGAAAAACAAAGCTGTGACCTATAAAATCTTATCAGAAAAGTAATTGGGACTTTGTTTTGTAAATTAGTACCCGTAAAAATGACAGTTCGAACTTTTAGATTGTGAGGATTTATAGAGTTGGAGCTCTTAGCTAGTAAGGCAATTAAGTTACAGGAAAAACACATTTAACAGTTTTAAGTTTTTTGCTAGAAATCCACTTAACATTGTTGCCAAGGCAACCTAAATGTCAAGGCAGCTGCAACAAAAAAAAATGTAACAATTATAATCATTATTGTTTATGTTTCTTTACTATAGATTTTACGTTTTGAAATATCTAGTTCATTAGCAGCTGATTTAATTATGTTTTTGCATAAATTGATATTTAATGAATTTAATTACGTTTTTGTGCAAGAAAGTTATGATATAAGTTCCATAACTGGCAAGTTTTATATATACTTACTTTTTACCGTGTAAGTAAATGTATAATCATAGTTAATATATACTTAAAGATACAAGAAAATATTAAAAACACATGAAATTAGATTAGTAAAACAAAAGATGCAAAATAGCTATTTGTGCAACAAGTTTAGAAAAATCAATTTCGTATTAGGCGTAGAAAAATTCGTCGAAAATCTTTATGAAACGGGTAGGGCGACAAATGAGGAACATTTTGAGACCTATTGCATTCAATCTGGCCAATTTCATGCAAAGTTATGGAGGTTAGAATTGTGATCGCCGTTTTTTAAACTTTATTTAACACAATTGTTAGGAAAACCGTCTATTTACTTAATAAAATAGTCAGTTAAAGTGAGTTTTGTAGTAAATTGTTGAAACTAGATAAATTTTGCATACCAAATTTCATATCCAAATAATATTTTTCGATGAACTCAATGCAGAAATAGAAGATATTACAGTTAAATTGATGTATTTACCTACATCAAATAATTTATGCCAACAGAAAAAAAAGTGTCTTTGGGACTAGACTCTCCATATAAGACCTTTACACCCATTATATTCAATCACTTTGAAGGGTGTTGTCTCTTCTCAGCAGTTGTTTCCGACTTGTACCATTTTTTAAACATGTCTTGTTATTGACTTTCAGTAAAAGTGTAAATAACTGGATATTGCCTCTGCAGGTAATATACGCCAGACATGTTTGATAACGGTCTAGCCGAAGGAAGGTGCGGGTCCGGCCAGTATTTGATTATCGTGTTTAAAAATAACATTATTAAATATAGTTGCCCACGTGGGTGTGCGGCATTGTCTACAAACATGATATCTCAAACAAAATCTTGAACAAATGCAATAAAACAGGTTGTAAGTACCCATGTCTATATATAAATGACACTTGGGAGACATAAGTTGATAATCTGGGATACGATAAGTCGTTTTAATTAAATTTATCACTTTTTGTATAAAATATTGATATACTGTTTGTGTACGATATATATGCAGTTGAGTTGAGATTTAAAATAAAATATAAAGCTTTTAGAAAAGTGCAGTTAATTGATTTCTAACGTAATAATTACTACATGATTTGGCGCAAATTCTGTGAAAAACCTTTCGAAGCAGAACATGACTAGCAGCAAGATTTACTTGCAGAATTACGAACCTGAACCTTCAATATGAAAATCAGAAATGGGAGCGCCCCACAGAAATTAAAACCTTTCAAAGTACATGAAGATGGCAATATTACGGCTAAGGGAGTTAGTTGGTGATGATGGAGTGAAAATGGTCCACAGAATATGGGCAAGTCGAATTCGAATCCTCTCAGAAATTCATGTTTATATGCGCTTGCATCTTCAGTTTTGATTTCACCTGGTACATTAATAATAGGACTCTGAAATATGAGGACTTCGATACTTAAATGAGATTTCCTTGGCTATTAATAAGGTCTGCTGCACAATAAGATACACACCTTATGTCCAGGAGATAGCCTGTAATGAATGTCCGCCAACTTTGCAGCAATGACAATATTGAATGCCATTATCTATATATCCATGCCTCGTGCCAAGTGGCACTAGTCATCAATAAGAGGAGATAATGAAGCAGTAGCGACTCGTGGTCATATTGGTGGGAAACAAAGAAAATAACGAACAAATTAATCAACAAGGAAGGGAGTAATAGTAAACAACGAGGAGAATATATATGACCCTATTAGGTAATGGGCATTGTTTTCTTCTGTACATATAATTTGTTCTGTGGGTGGTATAAAATAAAATACAAAGAAATATTTTAACCGTATTAATTTATTAAACATATCATTAAATTAACAACATGCCATATGCCATGCTTAGTCTTCATCACTATTTGCAGCCACTGCTCTAACACTTGACTTATCCCTTTTTGGCAGTATAAAAACACAAACCATATGGTGACCAGAGGACCATTATTCTCTCAAGATAAAATCGTTTAAATATGGGTTAGTCTGGTCATTTATATATCTCTAATACTTTGTTGACCTTGTAAATGAACCAAATTACATCGATAATTTAAGTTTGGGTCATTTACGTCGCCCACATGGCCTGCCAATCCGTAAAAGGCCAATCTGATTTTAATAAAGTACAAATAGAAAATTTATATTTATGGCGAAATAATAATGTGACACGCTTGCAGCACATTATCGTTCACCATTGCAGACCTATCTGTCGATCAAATAACTTAACACCTCTACCAACCGTATTAAAATGAATTTATGGCCTGTGAATAAATCTATTATTTTATAAAATGACCTGGATACGGCATAACTAATAGTTCTCGTCACTGCACATTGAAAATATCTTTTGTTTGAAAACGTGTAATAACTACGATATTTCATTTGTTCGCTATGGCTCTCTGTTTTATCGGTAGTTAAGTGGTTAAGTTTCTTCCAGTGTCGTCTCGTCGTGGGTAGCAAAATTTATAAGAACTAAATCATATAACACATCCTAATCATGATTATGAACCTTCTGCGCATATGTTCGATCATGTAAGCATAGGATATCGGCCATTTTTACCTATTCTTTGTTTATAAATACTAATTGGACTAATGAGGTGCTACAAAGTTTGTTTTGTTGTGAGGATTGCCTAATACCATTAGTTCCATATCCACTTAATAATAGTCATTAATTTTTTTTGCAATAGGTTCAGAATGTTATGAAGCGTCGAAATTTTAAATTTGAGAAAAAAAATTCTGTCGGTCGATAACATTTTTGTGCACACGTTTTCTCTGGGACGGTTTAAGATATTGACTTGAAATTTGTTACATGTATGTAGAGCAATGAGATCTGGAGCTAGATTATATTTTGACCTTAGTCCAGTGAAGAGTTGAGGGGTAAATAGGGGAAAACAAGTAAAGCAAGCTGGCGGGAATCCAGAAACTTGGTATTTGATGTATACTTTAGAAACCAAGGCCTCGATTTTTTTTTATAACAATTGGCACCCACACCACCACTCCATTATTAATGGGGTTAAAAAATAGAATTGAGACATTTACTTTTCATACATTTACATACATTATAATGTGAAATGATGAAGTGTTGAGGGATAGATAGCGGTAAATAGGGGAAAATGTGTAAAGTAAGCTAGTAAGAAAGAGTCCATAAGCATGGGATTTGGTGTATATACTAGAGGTCAAGATCTCAAGATTGCTATGACATATGCCATCCACACCATTACTCCGACAGCAGTAGGAGTTAACAAAATAAAATTAGGATCATCGAGTTGTCTCTGAATCCTGTAGCTTGGTGCATCGACGGAGAAATCAAGTTGCCCCCTCTGTAACCCACCAAGGCTACCCAACCAAAGTAGTGTTACAATGTTAAGTTATTGTTTAGTGGAGGATTCGGGTTTAATAATAAAAACGCTTCCACTTCACTTTAAATTCTTCGAAATAGTCGGAGTAAGAGTAATACAAGACAGGTGCTGCCTTTATATCACGACGGACAACACAATTATTGTCACTATTGCCAGTGTAGAATACAACTTTTTCAATAAAGTTCTCGACAAATACATGACCAGTCTTGTGTGCGTTGCGTAATTTTCATTATATAGTTTCTTATTTACCTGAACAATTTTAAGCATATTTGTCATCTCTTTCGTATCTCTTTCCACTCGTTTGTTGAGGTCCATAAATGTCCATGTTAAACCGATTACTTATTTACTCATTTTACCAACGTGGTAAAAAATTTGAAAAAATTCAGATAGTATTATTTTGGCTTAAATAGCATTATCTTAAATTAAATTGCATTATCTCAAGTAGACGTACTATTTTTGTAATTTAGAATCTCGAACTCGATACGGAATTATTTCTCCGAGATATTTAGCGTATCTGGGAGTAGAGTATTTTGTACTGTAACAGAGTCATGTGTGGAATGATAATCACATTATTTTGATCAATATTATTTCCAAAAATAAAATTTTGACCTCGACTAATCTGTATATTTTTGAAACATTATTTGTAAGAGAAATTTGGATAAATTTAATTCACTAAATATATTTCACATTTTTTTTTACAACCCTTTGATAGAATTGAAGAATGCTGCTGATAATCTGCAAACATGTGTACATGCCTTTTATTTGCGCATTCCTGTACAGGATTTTTGAGAAGATTGTTCTGTTTTCAATAATGCACTACAACTACTTGCATTACATTTATATCTGTCACATTCAATTTAAATTAAAACAATTAACCGAGGTGAATTATGACGACCTTCGAGTTTATTGCAGCTCTATTTATTCAACCATAATTATTAGAATTAAAATCTAGAGCTGCGACAGGACAATAAACTCTTTTATAGTAAGCGTATTAATAAACGACATTGTTATTTTTATTGGGAAAAATTTATATCGCAATATAAAAGTAAGAGGGAATACTTCACGTGTCTTAGCAATTATTCAATTGTAATTCTTACCTGCAGTCAGTATAAACAATGGCTGCCTTGTGCCTAGTCGCATCTACTCATCCTAGAAGAAATTCGTTCCCTTTGCCGTTTCTCTTAACAAGTTCCACGAGACACAAAGCCGAGTTGTTTTCTTTGGATACGTGATCGAAAATGAAATAAAAGTGAAATACGGCCTATGGCTCTCAGCATTTAATTGATTTCTTGCAAATAATTGCTTAAAAAACGTGCCATATCGTGACAGTCGTGACGCGAATTTATTGTTTTATATCTGTAACAAATAACGCCTAACAAAAATGTATAGTCTTTGTCGTTTTGCTATTAAAGGCACTTAAAAGCAAACACGAACTTTTACTGGCTTCGGATGATGAAGTCGCAATGAAATTTAAAACGTCACAATTATGATACTGTTGTAACGGTTTTTCTGTGGATCTCTTAATTGTTAAGTATTTAGAGACATCTCGACCTTTCAAAAGAACTGATAAGTTTTGTGTTTCTTAAGTATGTGTCTGAGAATATCAAGGGGGCAGCATATCTCGAATTAGAATTAGTCAGGGATATAAAAAAATAAGCCATGCGTAATTCGAAATTACAAACAAATACGATAACATAACGAAAACAAGTGAGTTCAGAAAAAAGAAAATTGGTATTTCCACAATTTCCCAGTTTCCTAGAATGTATTAACACTAAACATCATTGTTAAGGCCGAATTCTCTTGATTAACTACCAACAACTTATAATTATATATTATATTATAAACTATAATAAAACAAACTATTTCTTTTGTGGTTTTGAAATTTTTAAAAGTCAACCAATTATAGATAATCTTTATATACACATTTCGGTTGGTTCCACACATAGGAACATTCTTGAAACTTTTGAATGGGCGAATTATTTTCAAAATTGGCACAGTAGAGAGAAAAAATTTCTAATTATGTGATGTAAAGAGCCAAAATCGCAATTTACATCAAAATTTGATTTTTAAATGGGATAACCTTTATATTTGGTGTATATTTGGATCGTGCTGGTTAAAATACATATGATCTAACCTTCAGATAAGATCTTGATTTTCAATTTTGACAGAAATTGCAAAATTTGTATTTTTAATGCGCGCGAATTTTCGTTTATTTGAAATTTTTTTCGCGCGGCCTTTAGAAAAAATTGAATTGCTCGAAAACCAAACTAGCTAGGAAGAAAAATCAAAATGGGATACAAAATACTCTCTTGTGCTGGCATTTTTGAGGGCTATTGATATTTACTATTATATAAAAATAACAATATAATATGGTTATCTGTTGATTTCTTGGGCATCTAACTATTTAAGGTAGTACTTCAATGCAGAAAAAGTTATGCATAAAAATATTCACATTTACAAATTTAGCAGCATGTTAAAGTTAGCCAAAGAAATCCAAAAAAGGCAGCATATTCAATTTTTTTATGATATATTTTTTTTACAATTTTTTAACTATTAAATTATTAGAAAATTGAGCTATATTTTCAATTTGGGCCTTTTTTTTAATTTTTAGGAAACATTAGGAAACAATAAAAAATTGGTCAAAATTTATCTAACTTCAACATACTGGTAAATTTGTAAATGTGAATATTTTTACTCCTAGCTTTTTCTGCATTGAAGTACTACCTTGAACTAAAAGATAATGCATTTATAACTTATATTAAAGTCAGTTATTTTTTATGGGCCTGTGAATAGTTAAAAGTGAAAAAAATCAAGAGGTAGCTATATTATATTGTTATTTTTATATACTAATAGATATTAATAGCCGTCAAAATTGGAAACACAAAAGAGTAATTTATATCCAAATTAAAACCCATTTTTATTTTTCTTCCTAGCATGTTTGGTTTTCGAGCAATTCAAGTTTTTCTATAGGCCGCGCGCAAAAAATTTCAAATAAACGAAAATTCGTGCGCATTAAAAATAAAAATTTTGCAATTTCTTTCAATACCGATTTTCTCGAAAACCATGCATATACAAGAAAATTGCAAGAGGACTTTATTTTAATCAACTAGTCATGATTTCTTTTTTATAATGAGGATTTTTTATATATTCAATAGTTAACCAGTTATCAGTAAAATAAGGACTTTCTCACCGTGTAACATATTTTGATACCTGAATATTAAAACATGTTATTCCGATGCGAACGGCAGCCGATTTTTGGTGGAGAGCACGAGGTCGTGGGTTAGGATTGTGTGTGGACACTCAAAAGGGCGCCACCGGCTGTATGTTACGTAATAAGATTTAAATAATTTGGCCAGCTCGGAACAAAATTAAATTACTAGCAACCATGAGATGGAATACTCAAAATATATCTGTGATATCAAAACTCTACTTTACTCTATTAAATCTCAAAATTTAAGCAAATATCAGGAGTACCAGTGCAAATAATAAGAATATGTAGACATTAGACATTTATTACAACACACATGAGATATACAACAATAAAAAACAAGTAGTTTCACTATTATTCCTTAAACATGATCTGTATATGCAAAAGAAATTCAAAATTGCATGAATGACCCCCTCTAAAATTACATCAGTGATTTGACCTCTTTTTATAGAAATGCAACTATGGCTTTAATGATACCAACTATGAGTTTTAGATTTGCAACAGTGAGTTAAAAGTTTTCAATGGATTAAAATTACCGCTCATTGCTAAAGTATTGTGTAACTAAGAAAATAATTATGTTCTACTAAAGATACTTCATATGTGACACAGTAGAAGGTAAATTGTATCACGTGGTACCAAGCGTTACTTACAGTAAAAAATCTTAAGATATTTCATCATGCCAGGCATGTAGTTGCCATATCGTTATGCAATTTACTCTAATATTTCAACAAAAAATCACTGAATGAAACTATAACAATTTCTATAAAATTATGTAACTAAAATGTAACAATAAAACCTGATTGGAGCCTTGGCGTTTTCTCTGACGACTACAGCGTGACCTATCACCACTTCCTAAGATGTTCTCTACGTTGCTCACGACTACGACTCCGCGTCGCTCCCAAAGCTCGGCCCAAATCTCTTGGAGACTGCTGTGGACAACTTTCCAACCAAAACTTCTCAAAATGTCAGCAGAACCCACATAAACCAAACATCTGAGTAATAGACTTCCTCCTATTACTCCTCTAAATGCTGGGCCCCCTTACATAACCAAAATGGCAGCACCATTCATTCTGAACATAAACCTCTCCAAACATAACTTATTGTCAAAGGGCCAGTCCCTCCAAACACTCTGTAATATTTACAATAAATAAGAACTAAATAAAACACCAACTGAGTAAAATAAAAGCTTACCTCCTATAGAGAGTATTGCATAAACTCACGAGACACGTGGCGATCAGATTACGACAAGCAACAGAATTCCTTCCTGGAATTTACAAAATGCTTCTGACAGGACGGTAAAGAAACACTGAGCATCTAGAGAACTCTTTGTCTAGCCAATAAAAATGCGCCAACAAAGGGCTTTGCATTTAAAAGACTGAATTACAGCATTGTGTAATATCCCAACAACAAGAATATGTGAGTAACCCCTCTAACTCGAAATCATACTTAAGGAAAGCATGTTTACTACACATAATTCCCCCTCTAGATAGGCAACCATCTACTATCGAACTCTAGATCGTGGGTTGCATACGCAAACAAATGAATTAATCAGGGTCAATTTACTGTATTCAAACTGAAATTATTAATGTAGCTTTTTCAAATGGTACAACCGAAGGGGTGGTTTCTTGAGGGGTTGCGCGGTACCCCCAGAACTAATTTTTGTGGTTTTCTGTTGTTTAATCCCTCCACTAATAGTTACTGAAGGAAAATCTCAGATAACACTTTTTGTTATGGAAATCTTTATAATTATTGGACTATAATAATTAAATACAAATTCAAAAATCACTGCTTCACTGATCCACTGATATTTTAAATCGACTGCGATCAACTATTGCTGCAGCTGACAATCAACTCGATGACAGTGACAACCAAGTGTATCACCATATTGTTTGTTTACGTTTTCCATTTCTTGAGAGTAGATACCGAGTAATGCTATCAAAATTCAGTCTAATTTATTTATTTAATAGGTGTAGAAAAAGCATTAGTATTATATTCGCGATTATGACCATTATTCGGCCCAATTAACTCCATTTTATATCGTGGTCTACAATTGCGTAAATTTTCGAGCACTATCTCGAAGTCAATTTTAAAAAAAGGTCACTTTCACCCCTTGTATCTATCTGTATCCACTGGGCTGTCCGCCTGCTTTAAAAGTAACCCCCTTTATTATTCGAACATATTACCTTAACGTTTGTTCATATTCCAGATGACGTCAAAATCTCTAGCTCTTAGACTATTAATATGTAGTTAATGAATATTGTAACAAGAATAAAATAACTTACTATTAATTATTTGGTGTTTTGAGTGAACGTGTGTGAGAGTATGAAATGCGTGTGTGTGTATGTTATTATATACAAATAAATAGTGTAATGTATAATAATTATCTGCTAATGTCTTTATTTACGTGTCCTATGTCATAATTTATGATCAGTTAGATTAATAGACGTATTCTATTCTATTTGATTAAATCAAATAGGTATAAATAATACCAATAAAGTTGTGGGTTTTGCTAAGAATTGTCTCTGAGGTCGAATTGCACTTAACCTAATTATTATTAACTCTTACATATGGTCGTTTTTATCTTTTCTATGACATTTCAGGAAGCTACCATTGATACTGTTTAGTTGTTTCCTTACTAGATCATTCTATAATTTCCCTTTAATAGCATATCTATAAATAGCGTCAGTTACAGAGTCACAGCTATAGATTACCGGCTCGGAGGTTACTTAAATGGCACACAGGCATATATTATTAATAAAACACTGCATGCGAGGAGGATGCAACAGTTCTTAGCGAAAAACCGTTACCCTCACGCGTTTGAACCATACCTGTCACTCGGGAAATACAGTACCGAGGCTGAGCACCAACACACTTAAAGCTAAACAGACATAAACTTCGATACATTATCATCTAACTGGAAATAGGCACTCGTAAATGTCGTGATAATATCGAAGTGTTTTTCATCGTTTCCATATTTCGAATTTCTGCTTCGATTGCTCGAAGATAATACCAATCAATGTAGTACTGGAAACATTCTTAGAAGCCTTAAGTACGTATACGGGGGATAATAAATAATGCAGTGTAATTTCTGAAGAATCTAGTCAGACCTACTTGAAAATGAGTTATATCTACCGATCGGCTCAAACGTATGGACTCTATTAAGAGCAGTTAGCTGAAGAACTGAGAGGCAAACATTAAAAAATGTATTTAGAAATGTGATTTTTATTTTCCTATATACGGAGCGATATACCGGGTGTCTACTTAGTGGTGCCTCGGAAGATTGTGCAATAAGGCTAACCTTATAAAAAAACCTTAACAAAACTTTCAGTATTTCATATCTCTATTAGGTATAACGCAAAATCATTTTCAACATTTTTTTGATACCATATATCAGCGATTTATTAATTGTACTTTCTAAAAATATAGGATGTTATTTGGTAATGATGAAAAACATTTTTGAAATAAATTATTTTCGTACCGGATGTCCAAGATATTTGTTTATAATTCTTGATTTTTAATTACTATTTTTTCAATTTTTTAAAATAGAATGCTTATAATTTTTTTTATCCACAATCACATTATAATTGGAGTTCTATTCACACTTATGAAGTATATAAAGGTATTTTCTATAGTTCCTTACAGGGATTTTATATAATAAAAAGTTTGGTTAAGTGCGACCTGAACATTTAAACACCGCAAATTGAATTCGTTCTGGATTCGGTTACTGTGTGACTTCAAGTTGACCCCGAATGTCCACTAACACATGGTCATACGTCATACCTGAAGGTTAGAACGTTGCAAATTGAATCCCTTCTGGGGCTCGGTTACGACATGGCTTCCAGGTGACACCGCGTTGGTCACTCGTGTATGTTAGAACGCTGCAAATTGAATACCTTCTGGTTTTCGGTTACTGCGAGGCTGCAGCAGTACACCGTGGTGTTTGCTGACCAGTGTCCAGTCTTGGACGTTAAAGCGTTGAAATTTTAATTCCTTCTGGGTTTTCGGTTACTACCCGGCATCCAAGCTGCTCTGTGTTAACCAATTTTTCACTATACTCTCTGGAGAAGACCTCGTAGTTCCTCTGTCCACATACGACTCAGTGTCTAAAATGGACATGAGCTACTTAACTCTAAGTACTGGGGGAGAGGAGACGGGTAATATGGCTTTGTATCAGCCAGTGGGTAAATATTCCCATTGCCATTGCAATGCGATTTTATTAATTTTACATTTAATGTTTTCTAAATTTATTCACATGGCAATATAGAATTATGCTACTAAATTAACACGACTTTATATCTTCGGATTAAAATAACGGGATCACGACACGTTTTGTGGTACTTTGATTTTAGAATATCTTATTAAAATTGTACTAAATTTCTTCAATGTATCTTTAATTAAATAGGAATGAACAATTGTTTAGTTTTCCAGAATTTTCTTAATTAAAGTTCGCAAATGGGATAATTTTGTTAATGTTTACTATAATCTGTTGAATGGGTAATATTCAGTGATATAAACGACATTTTGTAGTCGTGTCGGATGTCGGTTAAGTGTTCTCATATAACAGTGCTACCGTACAAGCTACATGCTGATTTTCTATGGTAAGGTTTGAACACAGCTCCTTTATTCAACATATGTTCGGATATTTCCGAATGGCAAACGCAAGTATTATTTGGTTTTCACTACTTCTCTCTAACCTACAATATAAAAGTGTTAAACATAGACCAGTGGTCTCCTCATGTCACTGCCATTGCAAATATGAGCCAACCTTCTTCAATAACGCTGTAAATCAAAGTACGACAGTTGTCATGAAAACCATATAATTTTTGTGGTTGCTTTTTGCTTGTCGCTGGGACATTTCCCATAGTTTGTGTCAAATTTTACATAGACCGAAATCGATTATCAATATTTAAGAACAAACCAATAATTGTTATTGATTTTATGGCATTTGCTACAACTAATATATTTATACATGATGTGTGACAATTGTGTGAAAATAAATGCATTAAAACGTTTTCTGACTTTTTTTAATCAGTTTACCTTTTAGAAATAAATTCTAAGTACACATAAGGTAAATGAAAATACGAGTAAAATAATATAACAAAAATGAATGTAAATCAAATAAAGGTTAACAAAATAAAAGTATCAAATCTGATTCAGAATAATTACACAGATTATTGTGAAATAAAAATAAATAAATAAAGTTCAAATTCATAAAAGATATAATTAAGTGTCGAAATAATTATTTTATGTTTAATTTGATCAATTAATTAATTTCTCATACAATTCAGTAATAAATATCCAGTGGATAAATCTTTAACAAATAAAATAATATCAATAAATCGAAACAGTAATATCAGACTTTAAAAAGAATTCTGGTAACAATAAACTACTTAACACACACCTAAATTTGAGTCCTACCACTAAACTAGACTATCATACAGCCAAATTAGTATAATTGTTTTAATAATTAGACATTCAGGGGAAAGGGGAGGGTAACTGGTAATTAATCAGACCAGAATTTAACTAGAAAACAATGTACATAGAGGGGGTGCGTTTCAATATCTTTCCAGCTATTATTGTCTGTAACCACTAACCTTCAACGGTTAAATGAATTATTTTTATTTTTGTCAAGTAAATATCTAACTAAGTACGTTCCCTGGGGAAATGACTCTATAAAGCAGGAAAAATAATTACGAGGATTTATTAACATAGAAACAAACCTTTCACGTTTAAGATGCCTAGATGGATTTCAAACTGTCTAGCAATTTATTATACAGTGGCCTTAACTCTAACACGGTAGTCATTTGTTTTGTAAACAACCAACTCGTTAGATTTATACAGCTGGCTTCCCGTCTGACGTTGCGTTGAGATTCCTGTGAGAGTTCACTACAAAACCTTAACATCGGTACTGTTTTTGGGACGTGAACTAGCATATTTTTCGTTATCGATAATTTATAATAATAGTTTTGACATGCAACTTGATTGCATCACACAACGTCTAACCAATATGGGAAATGATAAAAAATTTGTCGATAGTCATCTTGATTTGATGAAATTTGGTGTACAGTTATATCTGATGGCTGTTTCTAATTGGGCAATATTTTGTTGGGTGCGTGAGATGGCCATTGTTCTGATTGTATCTTTTCAGAAATGGAAAGTTTCGGTTTTGGCTTGAAGGTGTACGTATGTATTAAGTGTACAGAATAGCAATAAATTACAAAGAAATCGACACCGTTCCCATTTTCCATAAATATATTTTATAAATGGTGTAACCATTATGTCAGATTAATTGATCTTACCGACAAGTGGTATTTATCTATAAAAAAGTCAAGTCAGCAACGTTGGCATTAGTCTTGGAGATAAGTGAACTTTTTGGAAACTCACGATAAAAAAGATTTTTGGTGTCGTCAGAACATCTGCGCCGTCAGGGAGTGCACATAGGCTCAACGTTGTAAAAAAATGGAGTTAGACCACGTAATCTTTTCCGGTTTAAGAATATTTATTTAAACATTTTGAATATAGAGATATATTCCCAGAATGATACTCCTGTCAGTTTAGCTAATTAAAAATAATAATAGACTTTTAGCGTATATTTTACCTCATAATCCTTAAATCATTGGTACAAGTTTCATAAAAGTACCATATACCCTTAAGGTGGCCATTCCCTAGAAAGAGACATCCGATAGGAAAATATTTATTGTTTTTGGCCATAACTTTTCTTTCTTAGTACGTATATTTAAAAAAACTATGAGAGTACCTAAGTAGAATCATAACAAGACTATTACTATGAACTTTCACTTAATAATTTTAGTGGTTTGCAAAATAGCTCGATTTAAATTTAAAAATTATGTTAATCTTCCTATTTTGTAGTTTTAAATCGAGCTATTTCCCAAACCACTGAAATTATTGACTGAAAATTCATAGCAATAGTCTTATTATGGTTCTACTTAGGTACTCTTATAGTTTTCTTTAAATATATGTACCAAGAAAAAAAGTTATGGGCAAAAATAATAAACATTTTCCTATCGAATGTCTCTTTCTAGGGAATGGCCACCTTAAATGAATAATTTTTTGCTAACTGCCAAATATTAGGCGTATTGTATCATCATTAAAAGAACTTTTTTAAACCAATTCTTATAGTTTCGTCATTAAGAATATTTAAAATTGTGTTTCTTCGGTATAATTTATATTATTGCGAAACAAAAACATTTAAGAAATGCCATTTTTAAACAATCGATAATAATAGTTGCAAATACATCAAAAGTCCTGTGAAAGGGACGAGACCTAGGTATCCCTCGTTTTCGCGGGTGCTGAATACGATGGTGATATTTTTAAGCCTCCAACCCTTGGGGACTAACCCTAAACGCGAAAAATCACCACCTTTTCGCGTTTTCTCCTTTCTAGGCATGCGAGGGCTTGTCGAATCGGGTTTCTCGGGTAGGCCGCATGGATTTTGATCATCCAACATACCCTCAACTCTGGGGTTGAGACTACCCCCTCCCCTGATACTAAAATCTCCCCAAAAATTTCGAAATTGATAAAAATTTGATTCTATTCGTTTCCAAGGGTGCTCAACCCGACAGCAACATACATTTCTCTCCTAGCCTCCAGTAACCACCCCCAAATCTCTGAAACCAACCCCATTTTACATTTCCGGCTATTGAGTATGTAGGGAATCGTTGGATTGAGGTTTTTAACAAGACTTCGGTATTGTAATGCAAGTTGAGAGCCGAGACATGCAGTCATCCCGGGGTTAAAAACTACCCCCTCCCCTAATACTAAAATCGTCCCAAAAATTCAAACTTTGTGATAACTATTTATCCCCGTTTTCAAGGGTGCATAACACGATGGCAACATAATTTCCTCCCTCATCCTTCACTGAGCCACCCTCAAATCTACAAAACTACCCCCTCGTAATATTGATGGTGGACAAATGAAGGGTGAGGGAGGAAATTATGTTGCCATCGTATTGAACACCTTCGAAATGGATTTTTGCAAAGTTTGAATTTTTGGGACGATTCTAGTATTAGGAGAGGGGGTAGTTTTTAACCCCGAGGATGACTGTATGTCTCGGCTCTCAACTTGCTTTACAATACTGAAATCTTGTGAAAAACCTCGATTCAACGATTCCTCACATGCCCGTAGCCTGAAATATAAAAAGAGGAGGGGAGATTTCCGGCTTGAGGATGGTTAGTGGAGGGTATGGGAGAAACATATGTTGCTATCGTGTTGAGTACACTTGCAAACGAATAGATCGAAATTTGTATCAATTTTTAAATTTTTGGGAAGATTTTAGTATCTGGGGAGGGTGTAGCTTCAAGTTGACAATATTTTGGATGATCAAAGTCCATACGGCCTACCCGAAAAATCCGATCCGACAAGCCCTCACACGCCTAGGATGGAAAAAACGCGAAAAGGGGGTGTATTTTAGGGGTAGTTCCCAAGAGCTTGGAGGCTTAAAAATATCTCCATCGTATTCAGCACCCTCGAAAATGGGAGGGTCTGAGGGCTCCTCCCTGTCACAGCACTTTTGGTGTTTTCGGCTTTTTCATGGACTACAACTTGTACAATAATGCACACATTTTAAGGAAGCTTTAGGAAAATGTGCCTCTTGTGGAGCTAAACCATGAAGCTAAGATTCAAGTTAATATGTTCATAATAACGCCTAAAAAACAATTGCAAAGGCAAAAATTGAATCGTCTGACAACTGTTTAAGTGCATCAAGTCGCACAACAAACATTCCTTTTCTGGGTATTTTTTGGCAATATTAACAAAAATAAGAAATTTATTAAAATCAATGTTTTTAATTTTGTCCGAAAATAAAAATTATTAGAATCATCAAGAGCACATAAGAAATAAACAAATTAAGGAACCATGTAGCCATTCATAAACAAAATGACATAATTATTTGGCAGTGAACATTTCCTGATATTTAAAACTCTTTATTTAATATGTTATCTTCTTAATAACATAAATTGTTGAAAAAGTTAAAGTTTCCCGACAGTGCGCCGAAACGGAAATGTCGCGCACGGCCTATTTCCGTAGTTAAAGACAGTTGAATATTTTCGCGGTGAAACTAAATGCTGCTTCATCACCGTTAAATTTCATCGTATCACAATGCCTCTTTCTTTTTAAATCGTAGATTTTAGTTTTACTACCAAATTATAAGATTAAGTATATATTTCAACAATACTATGAAGATTCTAAATCACATTTTAAATACATTTTTTTCTTATTCGCTCTTTTAGCAATAAAAATACAAATATTTAATGTTTTCTGTAGAAAGTCTATTACATGTACTATATAAAGCGGTCTTGAGTAACTGGTTTTTATTTTATATCTGAATTATGGAAAATGTATTATTTTGGGAGGCAACTTATTTCAGTTTACGAAAAAAATTGTATGCAGAAATATTTTGTTAGCCGCCGTTCGCTTCACTATTTCGTTACAAACAATATCTTTTTTCTCCATTGTGATACGGGCTATACCGGGTGGCCACGAATCAATGTACGCCCCCAATATTTTGGTTGTTTTTGTATTTAAAAATTTGGTTTTTGGTACAAATAAATTAGACAATAATAGGTTACTTTTAGACTAACAGGAATGAAAATATCACTTCCGGTTGAACCAGAAGTGACATCAACTTTTTTTTCTTAAATGGAATGACTATATTTTTTTTATGGTTTCTCATTAAGCATAAATTTATACGTGCAACAGTTTTTTCAGATGTAAAAAATTCCAAAAAATAAGTGAAATACGAACAATTTTTAATTTTTTCAAAATGGCGGCGTCAGATGAATGCGATGTAAGAAAATTACTAAGTGGGCTATGGAAATTATTAGTAAGGTTGTAGACTTGTCTGTAAAGCAGAAAACACTTGTTTGAATTACTGATAGGAACCAGTATTTTTAGTTTTTTTTTTTAAAAAAAAAGGAATTCAATTTTCATTTCCGTAGGGGTCCTATGGATTTTTTTTTTAATGGAACTGTGCTATTTCTTTTATTAATCAGAAATAATGATTCGTAAACTATAATTTTTTCGTCATTAATCATTTCTCAACGATATCCTTCGTAATAATAGAAGTATTTTTAAAAAGTAAACACAAATTAAACAAGAAATAATTTTAATAGGTATAAAGTTACAATCATGAATAAATTACCAAGAATAACAAAACTATTTAAAACCTAAATTATAATAAACCATTATAAAAATTGTTCAAACTGTTCACCGTTATGATTAATACACAGAGTAGCGCGTCTTATCGTTGCACGTCTAACATTCTGTAATTGTTGAGGTGTTATTTGTGCAATTTCGTATCGAACTCTTTCTTCCAGATCTTGCCTTGTGGTTGGAGCAGTCATGTAGACTCTATTTTTCAAATGTGCCTAAATAAAAATATCGAGTGGGGTTAAGTCAGGCGACCTTGCAGGCCATCTGACTGGACCATGGGTCCCAATGCAACGATCTGGAAATAATTGATTTAAGTAATCCCTAACGATAATAGCATTGTGTGGCCCAGCCCCGTCTTGTTGGAAGTAAACTATTATATTTTGTAGAAATTCTAGATATCTTAGAGTTTCGTTAAAAATTATTGGACCTATGATATGGTCGCCCAGTACCCCTAACCAAACATTGAAGCCAAATCGTTCCTGAAACCACCCCTGTCTCATGTGAGGATTATCAATTGCCCAATATCGAGTGCTGTTTCGATTAAATAACCCAAGGTTTGTAAATCAGTGAACAAAATGTTTTTGATAAAATTCTCATTTCTTATTTGGCGTAACTCTAACCAATTACAAAGGTTATTCTTCGTTGATAATCATTCTCATACAAAAATTGATGCAATTGATATTTATAAGAACGATAGCCGTGTTTCTTTAAAATTTTTCTGGCTGATTCTTGGGAAACTGGTAATTCATGTTCAATTTGTCTTATCGAAATGATTGGGTCAACATGCACCAAAGCTAATACATTAATTTCCGTTTCTTCATCCACAATAAATCTTTCTTCAATTTCTACATTAGGTTCAGTTCTAAATTGTTGCTCCAACCGGGCGAAATAGTTTCTCGGAGGTTGTCTTCTTTCTGGATATCTCCGTCCATACAAACTTTGTGCTCTAGTTGCATTACGTCGAGTCTCTCCATATCATGTCAACTTTTTTATCCCTTGAATAATTTTCAGCCATTTTATATTAATTTTCTTGTTTATAACAACTTAAATATACTTGCTTCAGAAAATTAGTGAGTAAGTCAAGACTAATTCAATTGTCTGTCATTTTCATGGCTATCTGCAATTTTGGATTTAAATGTAGATGGGTACCTTATTAAAATGATTTGTTGGCGCTTACTTTTTAAAAATACTTCTACTGTTACGAAGGATATAGTTAAGAAATGATTAATGGCGAAAAAATTATAGTTTATGAATCATTATTTCTGATTAATAAAAAAAAAATAGCACAGTTCCATTAAAAAAAAATCCATAGGATCCCTACGGAAATGAAAATGAAATTCCGTTTTTTTTTTTTAAAAAACTAAAAATACTAGTACCTATCAGTAATTCAAACAACTATTTTCTGCTTTACAGACAAGTCTACATCATTACTAATAATTTCCATAGCCTACTTAGTAATTTTCTTACATCGCATCATCTGACGTGGACATTTTATCAAAAATTATAAAATTGTTCGAATCTCACTTAATTTTAAGAATTTTTTACATCTGAAAAAACTGTTGCACTTAGAAATTTACGCTTAATGAGGAACCATCAAAAAAATATAGTAATTCCGTTTAAGAAAAAAAAAGTTGATGTCACTTCTGGTTCAAACGGAAGTGATATTTTCATTACTGCCCAAAAGTAGCTTATTTTTAATTTATGTGTACCAAAAACCAAATTTTTGAATACAAAAGCAACTAAAATATTGGGGGCGTACATTGACTCGTGGCCACCCGGTATAACCAGATACATTTTATTAAAACTGCGAAATACCCTTTAAATTTTTTTGTTGAAACAAATGTCTTCCTGAATCGAGGGGTAAATTGCGAAAAAGTTATATGTATATGTATACCAATGTCCGTTTCAGATAAGTAGGTAAAATTAATTGGGATTGACCTAGTTTTTATGTAGACTAATAATAATAAGAAATTGTTGAAAGAGCTATTGAACGTTTCTAGTATTGAGGAACTAAACCAATAGAAATTTAACGTCTTCTTTAAGAAACCACCCAGAGGTGTTTTTAAGAATTGTTCCAAGAAGCGCCCTGTATATCAGGCTCCACATATAATTATTTTCACAGCAAATTGTACTGTTTTTGCCTAAGCTATAATCATAACATATTATCCAAAACGGCAGGAGCTTTCAGAAAAGTAGATAGAGTTAAAAAAGTTAATGGATTATTTGTGACAAATAAAAATGAAAGCAAATTCTAATACCCACTATTTAATTATGTTTTTATCGCAATAACTTTTTTTTCAATCAAATATAATACGAAGTGAAGGACGTCCGATCTAAATAATATGTTTCTTTATAGATGACGATGCAACTCTCGCACGAAAACAACCTAAAAATATTTGGGACTGTCAATTAAACTCAATTAAATTAAACTGAATTAAAACCAAGTTAAACAGATAGCCTAATCAACGGGTGTCTGTCTGGAAAAAATTGAGATTGACAGTTTAGCACAGTTTAATACTCTGAATACCACATTAAGTGTTCAACCTCGTACCGCCCCCATATTGACAAAATAGAGTCAAAAATAAGTTATTTTAAATATTTCTTTCCCGTACATTCTAGACGAAAAGTAGATCTAATAAAAGTTGTAGATTATTACATTTACCAGAGATTTTGTCAGCAGAAATATTTTCTTTGTAGAAATAATTTCAGTTTTGCTCAAGTAAAGTGGAGCAATGCATAAACATTCCCTCTTTAATTATTATCATCATCGACATCAAATTTACTATACATTGTATACATATCGATTATATAGCAAGATTAATACAAGGAATGGAGCCAGCTAAACTCATGTTGTAAATAATCAACATGGGCTTGATTCTGACAAGTCCACTGAGACCGACCTTGTGGATATTACACAATTCAGTTCTATAGAATTAGACGCAAACAAGAAAATTGATACTATTTATATAGATGTTTGCAAGACATTCGATCGCCTCGTATCCTATTAGAAAAATTAGTAAATTTGGATTTCTGACAAATAGCACAATAAGATTTCTTCTATTCGCATCTAGAGCTTTAGCCGTCAATATATGGAATAGCGTCGGTTCAGGTCATTTGATGTTCTGGCCACATCCGGCGTTCCCCAGGGATTCGTACTGGGTTCACTTTTGTCTGTTGTTTTTATATATGATATTGTAGCTAATATGAATAGAGAGCCTTTTGTATGTATGTGATTTGAAAATTTACTGTATAACAGAATGTTAACAAGATTGTGAAAAAGTTCAAAATAACTTAAACATAATAGTTTATGACTGATGCCTATCTAATCACTTGCCTCTTAACATATTTAAATTAAATGTAGCATTATTAATGTAATAATACGCGCTATATATGCAACTTTAACATGATTTGATCGATATCTAATTTCTTAAAATATATTCTTTATAGGATTTTGCAAACAGCGAAAAAAAAAACTACCTATGAGAACAAAAAGAAAAACAATATGTAAAAAATATTAATGAAATGTTTGCATTCTTTCGATAACCTGACTTCTGGTTATGCTAGCAAATCAAAAATCCTAAAATAAATTTGTCCACTTTTTTATTTGACATTCTCATTATAACACTAGCATCCAACATAGTCCCCTACGGCTAAGCAGATTAAACTAGTATCTACATGACCCCCTACGGTATGAAGATTTAGTTAAAAATGAGAACAAAGGCCTAAAATGAAATTTATTTACCTACCTTGTCTTAAAATCTTTTTCATTCTAATGAATTATACTTTCACAAAATCTCTCATTCAGTTTCTTGGCAATGCTTAGCCTTTGAAACGTGTTTCGCCCTTATTCTGAGCTCATCAGAAAGGCACAAAGCCACTCATAACGATGTTTCATGCAAAACCAAGGCAATATCCATGAATAAGTATGAAATATTATTTATATTTGACATTGACTGATAAAAAACAACAGATCTTCACCTAGCTATTAGCTAACTAGTATTGGAGCCTATTATATAGTCTATGCATGTTTAAAAGTTAATTATTTATTATTTGTTTGTTTTATCGCTGTTTGTAAAATCCTATAAATATGTTTCATTACTATAAGCAAACAAGTAATAAATAATTCACATCTAATTTCTTGTTTTCTAAAGTCACACTGACAATAGCAAAGCACATTTTCAGTGGGACTAAATTTCAAATTTGTTTAAAATTGAACTTGGTTTTATTTCCAGCTCAATTATTGTTTGACTTAGACTGTCAGGTAAACTAACTGACGTCACTGTATTTCAAACAGATACATTTTATTTTCTTAATACGGGAACACCAAGTACACTATCTTATTAAAATTCGGTATTAGTGAGTTTTTGATAACAACGAATAAAGTTATGGTATTGCTTCTCAATTTAAACTTTGCTTGATGTCTTTTTTTGGAAAAGTAGGTTCATTTTTCTTCATAAGGACGCCGCAACTGGTGGGTTTTTAAATATTTACCGCAAAACAATCTCCTGATGAGTAAGTATCTTCAGTTCAAACTTTAAAAAAATCGCATTGTGATATGGGTGTCACGAAAATTGACATACTGTACATATATTCACTACCAAGATTTTAGAATATTCGGATATCAGATAAGAGAGATATCAGCGTCTTCATTTCAAGTCATATACGAGACAAAAGATACTTGATTCAACATTTTTCTTCTACGCGGGAGCCTCTGTGCCCCTGGTAGCTTCCACCACTGAATTCACAAACCTTCTAATGGACTTGCGTATTTACGTGACGCTTATTAGTTTAGAATAATAATTATTTTCTTAAAATGTACAGCGACTGTATTTCGCAGCTGTTGTCCGTGTGCTACTTAATCGAAATGATGCAAACTAATAATGGAAACGGATTATTGAAAAGAATTCCTAAGGAAATAAGAGCAAATATTCACTTCCGTGAAGATGAAGACATACGAAGTTTAATCGAATAATTAACAGATATATTCATTTTCATTGATTATACTGAGTGTCCAGTTAGTGTTCCCTTGGAAGATTGTGTAAAAACGGATAATTTTATAAAAAAAAAATTCTTAACAAAAATGTCAATGTTTCATCTCTACTACAACGTAAATTTTTCAAGTATACAAGGTGTCATAAAAACGAGTTACACAAGAAAGTATGATTTTTTAAAATAGAACATGCTGTATTTTTCAGCGCCAATCTTTAAAATTTTATGGTCTATAACTTGATTGAGCGGAACATTACAGGGTGTCTCACCGGGAACTGAATCGATCGATATAGAAAAAAGTAAGCATCAGAAATTTTTGAAAACGTAGATACTTACTAATGTCGGTGTGGCCAATCCAACTAAAATAATTATAAGCATGGGGTACTTTCGGTTATACCGGAAGTCGATACCAACTTGCTTATTTTAAATGGAACATCCTATATATTTTCGATAATAAAATTCTGAGTTCATATACACACTCATATGGCACACGCTATATCTAAACCCAGTAGTTTCGAAAATATTTGACATTTTATAAAAAACACGTCCAACGGTTTGCAAGAACAGGTATAACTTTTTCTGTGTAGGACATCTTCATTTGCTCTTTGGCACGGAGAAAGAATACAAGGAGAACTACGTTCTCCAACCGAAATAAATTCAATAATATCATACCAAGTGTTCCGTTTTTGGCGTTACATTTTGTCAACTTCAAACAGCGAAAACTTGTTTAGGTCAAATGGAACACCCTATATTTTTTTACGTCAAGTTGTGTAAAATTGAATTCCCTTTTTTTTGATGTGAGTATTGAGGGGTAAAGTTTTCAACTTTTTGAAATATTTGCAATTTTATTAGAAATTCATGAATTGTTGTAATCATTTCATCAAAATAGCCATGATTAGAAACAATCAGTCATTATCTTATGTCAAAAAATGTCAGCACGTTTAAATTACACCCACAAGGACTTTTTAAATTTGTTTATTATTTATGGAGCATATGATAAGGTAATATCAAGAACTTGCAGCACATTTGCTACTCGCTATCCAGAAAAACGGAAACTGTCACCAAACACTGTAAAGCACACACTGGAAAATTTTAAAAATTATGGCTCTGTCAAGGCAAAAATGTAAAGAAGAAAGCCTATTGTTCATGACGAAAACATTGAAATAGTCATTCTGGGATATTTTCACGCGTTTCCAAGGATGTCATTAAGATAAGCTGCTCTGGAATCGGGACTATGCAAGGATTCAATTCACAAAATCTTATTAAAACATAAGTTTCACCCGTTCTCATTCCATATGGTTCAAGTATTAAAAGAAACAGATTTCCTAAGATGACAGAATTTTTGTGAGTTTATTCTAATAAGGTCTGAGGGTGAACGATTCTTATTAGGGAAATATTATATGGACAGATAAAGCAAAATTTACTAAAAATGGACTTTTTAATAAATAGACACAATTAGCATTATTGGAGTGACTCAAATCCTCATACGTTCAGAGAGCGAAACTTTCAGAAAAGTTGGCAGTTCAATGTTTACTGTGCCATAAGAAACAATAGAGTGGTGGCATTACAATTTTATCAGGAAAATTTAAACGGTAAATTAAATTTTTTCTTCTGCTAATATGTATAGGTAAATTTTTGGTTTTTTTTAGGGGAAAGATATCTGAATATCTTACAAAATTTGAATAATAACTATTTAGAAAATTTTCCTCTCGCCGAACATAGAAACATTTTTTATCTGCACGACGGATCTCCCCCACATAATGCATATTTAATTAATAATTAATTACAAGAAACTTTTTATGATCAATGGATTGCCAATAATGGACTATTCTTATGGCGTCCTCGCTCGCCCGACTTATCTGTTCTGGATTATTTTATTTGGGGAACTATTAAAAACAAAGTTTATGAGAGCCCATTAACAACCATTGACGATTGTATGCAGAGAGTGAGAAATGCATTTCAAAACATATCACAGGATTCAATTAGAAGAGCTACCCATGAGGAACTAATCCGAAGGTGCGAAAAATGTATCGAGGTTCGAGGGCGGAAGTTTGAGCAATTATTAAATTAAAATGGAATCATGTTTTAAATAGACCTTATCTCTGCTATTTTAGTTCATGCCATATCTCCAATTCGATTAATACGCATGTTACAGTGTTAGTGTTCTTTTCCGTTTTTGTGGATATCGAGTAGCAAATGTGCTGCAAGTTCTTGATATTACCTTATCACATTCTCCATAAATAGTAAACAAATTTAAAAAGTCTTCGTGGGTGTAATTTAAACGTGCTGGCATTTTTTGACATAAGATAATGACTGATTGTTTCTAATCATGGCTATTTTGATGAAATGATTACAACAATTCATGAATTTCTATTTCAAATGCTAATATCAGAAAAAAGGGAATTCAATTTTACACAACTTGACGGAAAAAATACAAGGTGTTCTATTTGACCTACACAAGTTTTCGCGGTTTGAAGTTGACAAAATATAATGCGAAAAACGGAACACTTGGTATAATATTGTTGAATTTATTTCAGTTGTAGAACGTAGTTCTCCTTGTGTTCTTTCTCCGTGCCAAAGAGCAAATGAGGATGTCCTACACAGAAAAAGGTGTAACGGTTCTTGCAAACCGTTGCACCTGTCAAATTTTTTAGAAAATGTCAAATATCTTCGAAACTACTGGGTTTAGATATAGGGTGTGCTACATGCCTGAACTCAGAATTTTATCATCATCTCGAAAAGTTGAAAATATATAGGGTGTTCCATTTAAAATAAGCAAGTTGGTTTCGACTTCCGATATAACCGGAAGTACCCCATATTTCTAATTATTTTAGTTGGATTGGCTACACGGACATTAGTAGCTATCCAAATTTTCAAAAATTTCCAATGAGCACTTTTCTCTATATCCATCGATTCATTTTCCGGTGAGACCCCTGTATAGCCCACTATGCGTCAGCCACTTAATCAGTTTAGTTCAAATCGTGTAAGTCAATTTTAATAATTTTTAATTGTTTTACAGATTTGAAATATTGCATATATATCTAGTAATGGTGACAATACAATATTTCAGAAAAAAATCCATAGAAAACGAAGGTCAAAAGATTTGAAAACGATTCTGTTTTTATCACCGGCGACTCCGGCAAAAATGAAAATACTCGCGAAATTGAGAAATATTTTTAGGCCGTTTTCATCGTAATTTTCCTTTTAGTAAGTAAGCTTAGTAAGTTTGTTTTCATAACATTATATCTAGTTATATATTTTTTATAAGTAGTAAATATTGCAAGGTAGAATTAGTTTTCTGTCGAATGATAACACAAAAATATATTATTGCAACAAAGAATATAGGGCCATTTAAGATTACTTTTAGTCCAAAATAAAAACTGGACGATAGAGAAAAACTCCTAAACAGAAATTGTTAGAAACGGTAAAATATTAAATTGGCAATTTAAAAAAATTAAGGAAAATTGATTTTAATATCTATTCCTATTAGATGAAATTGCCAATTCCAGATTTACATTATGCAACGGTTTCAGGCAACAAGCACAGAAACAGTTAACTTTGATAAAATCAGTGTTAAGACGTAATACTAAAAATAAAAAACGAACAAAATGAATCCAATCTCGCCAACAATTCGGCTTTTAAATTTATTTTCCCGTTCAATATCAAGATAACAAACAAATCCAATAAGAAGTAAAACTGTTATGATTAAAAAAGTATTAACCTTTTTCTAACTACCCGATATACTCAAATATGCAAGTTTAATTGAACTCAAACTGTAAAAATCCCACGCAGTAAGACCCTGGAAATAGTTAAATAAAATTGAATTACTAATTTAAACGTACTTCTGAACTGGAATATAATCGATAAGTGAAAAAAATAATTAATTTGTCTGCTGAATACTGATTGAAAAGCTCGGGGAAAGTGCGGCATGTCTAGAACTAGAAGGTCGTAAAACATTATTGTTAAATGAATGAATATTTATAGGAACTAAAATGATTCTAATATATGTCATTTGCGTCTACATATAGTGCGCGCGTAAAGATTGGAATAAATTGGGTAAAACAGTTATAAAGCGGATGACAGAAAAACGCTTCGAAAGTTCGACTTTTAAATATACGTCTCTATGCATTCATCTTAATTTTTTTCTATTTTTGAAAAAATATGACGTAATAGACATTTCTCTAAAATGATAACCTTGATTTCTGATAGTATCATTTGAAACAATGCATTTTTTTACACACGAAGATAACAATAATTTGGAAAAAAGTTTTAACGCCCATGGCAATTTATTTAAAATATCTACTTAATAAACAGAATAATAAAAGCATGTCTACACGCAATACAATAATTTGAACATACGACGGAATCAAAAATGAAGAAAATAGGAGTCAAACAAGGATGTCCCCTATCCCCCCGACTATTCACCACAGTCCTGGACCAAGTGATACAGGAGAATCAGAATTTCAATGGAAACGATGAAACGATAAAGCCCCCCATCGTACTTGCATACGCCGACGATATACTCATCATCAGCGAGGAAAAACAAGACATCGTTAAATTTCGAAGAAACATGACACCACATCTGGATTCCTCTGGATTGAATATAAACTTCAAGAAGAGCCTAATAATGGTCCGAGACCCATTGACAAAAACTAGTCCAACAAGTGGGGCAGAATACAAAATAGGAGACTACACCCTGAGAACCACGAATAGAATGAAATACCTAGGAATATACCTAACGAATCAACTAAAAAGGAGGGAAACAGTAAGGGAAAGAATTAAAACAGCCTACAGAGTCACAAGAGCTCTACTACCCTCCACTGAGGATAATAAACCACCATGGTGCCTAACCAAAAAGATATACACGACCATCATAATGCCTACGATGATATATGGAGTCAAAAATGCAGCAACGACAAAGGCCAACAGAAGAAGCCTGAGAAGAGCTGAAAGGGACATTATCCAACGGCTAGCAAAAACAGGAAAACCACAAAAACGACAGAAAACGTCAACATTACTAGAGGGAAGAACAATAATCAAAAGAATAGAATCATACGCAATGAAATACTGGGGACACGTCCGAAGACGAGACACGACACACCTACTAAAGAAAGCGCTGCGACTGAACAGCAACAAACTGAAAATAGGGAGGCCATGCTACACATGGATAACAACAATCGAGAGGATTATGAATAAGCTAGGAAAGGATTATACACACTGGGAAAAATCGGCACAACAAAAAACGGAATACAATAAAGACATATCAAGGATATACACACTGCCAGACTCAGAAACAGAAGAAACAGAAAACTCAGAAGTAGAATAGGAGAGAAGATGATCACAGGCAGAAAATATAAAGAAGCATCTCACAAAAACCAGAAAGTAAAAAGAAGCACGAAAACCTAAAAGAAGCATCTCACAAACGCCTACACTTTCCATCCGATGAAGACAGAAGGAAAACAAGAAGAAACATCTCACAAACACCTACACGCTCCATCCTATACTCCTACCCCATGCGTCATGCGGCTCTGGCTGCTGACAACAAGCATGTCCAATGTCCAATCCAGCGTATGCAGCCGGTCCGGCGGTATATAAAAGCACCGGGGGTTTGTTCCGGCACACGGTGGGATGATCCGTTGGTCGGTCGGGTGGAGCCGCATGAATATGTAATAGACGACTAGGCGACTGCAGATGGACGTTCGGCGGGAAAACGGGCTGGTGGAACAAATCTCCATGCACCGGAATCGGCAGCAATGCCCACCTTACGCTGGCAAATCAATCAATCAATCATGGCAATTTATTTAATATATAATCGTTTAAATAAATTTAAATTGAATGCTCAAATTGTCTTTCATGTACGTTTTGACAATATGCAGGACAAATACTAATTCATCTGTAAAAGATTCTTGTTTTGATTTTGCAAACACGGCGACAAGGCGCTGTTGTATCACATAAGTTAACTTCATCCAGACAGCGTGGATAAATCGGCCCTAAATGATGAAATACAGAAGCTATAAATCAAACTAGTCTACGACAGACTTCAGTTATAATATTAATAATGTTTACAATGATCTCACAAAATATTCGTTGCTCTTCTGATCGAATTGATACGGTTTCGTACCTAAATTCGGCCTTAAATTTTTCAATATTATTGACTTTATTCAGGTAGACCCTGAATTTGAAATAACCCTCCCCCAAAAAATAATCTAGAGAGGGTAGATCAGGAGATGTAACTGGCCACGCTACAGTTACGGTCACGTAGAACGCTGGTTGCCGCTGCTGGCGAATCAGCGCTGATAAGCGGCAATAAACGAGAATAAATATTACCATACTTTCAAGTGTACTCGCACACAAGTAGAGTAGATTCGAACTTGTCAGCAATTTTAGCCAGAGCCGATCAGCGAACAAGAATTTATTTTATGTCTCAGTATAAGTCAGCTTTGGCGTTGTCTGTTTTCTGTAATTTTGTAAAGTATGTTTCGATGAATAAGGATAGTTCTTTGTTAAGATACTTTTAGGCTTCATGGTTGAGTGATTGTTTTGCCAGAGTAAGGTAGGCATTGTTGCCGCTTCCGGACATCCAATCTGGATGTTTTTATTGTTTTTATATACCGCCGGACCGGAGGCGTAGGTGTTTGTGAGAGGCTTCTTTTAAGTTTCCATCAATCATCTTAGGATGGGAAGTGTAGACGTTTATGAAGTGCTTCTTTTAGATTTTCTTACTTTTTATTGGGTATTTTGCCACTGAAAAATATTTAAAAATTTTAATGAAAAAACCTCTGCGCCAAACGGATCAGACAGAGGTTGGTTCTTGAGTACTTGACTGTTTCAAAAAGTCTCATACCTAAAAATATATAAACTAGAACAATGTTATGAACTAAAAACTGAAAATCAAAGCTATAGGTAGTTAACGTTTCGGAAGAGAATCTACTTCCGTTCTCAAAACATTTTTGGTCGTCAACCATGTCATGGTTGTAGATTCTCTTCCGAAACGTTAACTACCTATAGCTTTGATTTTCAGTTTTTAGTTCATAACATTGTTCTAGTTTATATAGTTTTAGGTGTGAGACTTTTTGAAACAGTCAAGTACTCAAGAACCAACCTCTGTCTGATCCGTTTGGCGCAGAGGTTTTTTCATTAAAATTTTTAAATATTTTTCAGTGGCAAAATACCCAATAAAAAGTAAGAAAATCTGAATATGCCACAAATAAACAATTAGAGACAATATGTGCTTCTTTTAGGTTTCCATCTATCACCATCTCCTTATTTATTCTTCTTCTAAGTCTTCTATTTCTGAATCTAGCAGTGTGCACCTCATCCTTCCCACCTGCGTCCATATATGGTTTCATGTTTTCCAGAAATTTGTGTTTCCGTTTCAACGTCCTGCATCAGTGCGTCAACTTCGTTTGTCTGCCAAGAAGCTTTTACTTTGTTAACTGTTACACAGGTAAATATCCATTTACAGTGGAGATGCAAGGAAGAGCCCCGAAAGAACATCAAAACCCCTTATATACCGATCTGCCAAGGTAAAGCAAAAAAAAACAAATAAAAAATAAGTAAAATGCCGAAAATAAAAAGAGATCTAGGAGAACATTTGAGACGCTTAGTATATTAAGCAAATCCCAACTACTTTGACCTGAAAAACGTTTTCGTATTCGTAAATAAGCGCAATATATGGACTACGTGACAGCTGCCAGTCGAAACCTTGCTGTTTTCGGACCTGCCTTATATTTAATACATTCTCATTTTTAAGAGATACATATAGGTTGAATAATTAATAAGGATTAATAAACTAAAACTACTAATATGACTTATCTATTCCGTTCGCGTGTGTGTATGTTGGCAGCTTCTTTCACTGTTCTGGAATATTCCCACACTACTTGCATTCGTTGTTTCATCGCCCTGATTAGAAACCAGCTTGTTTGTTGTTCACTTAAGGTAAACTTATAGTGCAGTTTGTATTATATTGCTAGATATTTGCGTCCCCTTTTCAAGTTGTTTATATACACTTTCAGTTAATGCTATATTGAACCAATATATTTGGTTTATATCAATTAATATAGGGTTGTCTATGCTTTAATTCAACACAATTTCGTACAATTTCTCACAGTTTTAGCTGAGTTTATTCGAAATTTCGTAGGAGCTACACAAAACGTGCCTGCCTCCGACGCCAATCGCTAACTCTCTACTGCAATTAATCTTGGTTATCAAAATATTCTTTTGATGAAGAAACGTTAATTAAAATTTGACATAGTGATAGATTTCGTGGGAATTGAAGGGCCATTCAAAAATCTGCACCTCGACCACCGTTGGCTATACGAAATTAATTCATTTGGGGCCGTTTTAGTTAGGACACCCTGTATAAGCTACTAGCTATTCCTGAAATTCTGTTATTATTAAATGTAAATTCTACATCGTCCAATTTCTATAGAATAACAATAGCAGCTAAATTTTCTATTAATATTACAGTCTTATTGTTATCAGCATTTTGAAATATGTTAACAAACGGATTGTATTATATTGTAAATAATTGCGAGAATTTATCAAATTCTATGGAACAATCGATGTCTGACGGACATATTAATAATCCATAGCGGATATTGCTGTTAATTAAAATGTCCACTAGGTAATTCTGTTTTTCAAAAATGTTCTGCTATCGGCTACGTGGAAGCGAGCAAAAAGTAATTTAATTATTGCGTTAAAAATTTACCTACTTAATGATTGTGGAACAACAGTTTCAACAGGATACGTTAGATTCTGTTACAGATTGTACAGTTTGTAGATCACTTGGGAAAAATAAGGTTTTATGCTTGATTAGATGCAATGTATTTTAACTAGGAATTAATTAGCGAGTTATTTTGAATACGGTACGCACGGTCTATATGGAAAAACGGAAAGTTAAGATTATATACAAATTGTTCATTTAGATTAAAGCAAATCAAATCTATGCATTCTCCTGATAGAAACAGCTACTATAACATAAAGATACTTTCTAGAAATGTACAAGCTGACCCAATGTATATGAATTTAACCCCTCTTTAGGGAAATGGTCAAACTAAATACAATTGCAGCCATTAAACATTTTACTTCCGTATCGACCAATCAAATAAAATAATGAGATAGAGATTCATTTTTGTATGGTGCTCTAAAAATGAATGAATCGTTTGTCTTAATAGAACCAGAGAAGCGCTTTGTAGAGGGTGATTCTTGCGTCAAGATGAGGGGGAAGTTGCTGACATTTGCGAATATAAACATGTACCTAGAATACAAGTTTATTCTGCTTTTTCTTACAGTTAAAATAATTTTAAGACGAAAGTAAATTGTTTCAGATAAAAGTCTAATCAAATTGTTTATCGATCTGTTTGAATCTGATGCCAAGAGAATAAGATCTAAGGGGGCCATTTATTAATTACGTCACAATTTGAGGGGGGAGGAGGGGTCCATAAAGTGTGACAGAGTGTGACAAAAGGGGAGGAGGGGGTCAAACTTTTGTGACATCACATTATTTACATCTACGTATATCATTGTTTTAATTGAATGGAATTGAAAGAAACACATAGGTATCAGAAAATTCCACCTCAATACAATGTGAGACGTCACAACGGGGGGAGAGGTTGACTCGAATGTGACAACCTGTGACATAGTGGGAGGGAGGGGTAGAAAAACCATGAAATTTGCATGACGTAACTAATGGATTGCCCCTAACCTCAAAATGTCAAAATAGAACAAACCAACTTACTCCTTCAAATCCAAAATGCTTTTCAAAGAATATGCAACTATATTGAAATTTCAACCAATTATAAATACAAGTGTCCCGAAAAAGAGATGTGGACTGATTTTAAAATATTATTCTTGCGTAACTTAACTGTCTCGGAAGGGTGAAACTCCAGAAAATCACAATATATATATATATATATATATATATATATATATATATATATATATATTGGATCCACTTAACTTGTTTTCAATCGTTCTGTCTACTCTCCGTCCCAATTAGACTGTATGTCTGCTCAATTCAGAAGCAGTACTACAGATAAAATACCTAAATTAGACGTATCACTTAATAAACTAACCTAACAATGAATGACAAAACCTATTCAAAGAGTCTCGAGTTGACTTAGGTTGAGTGTAGACATGCCGTAGGACGCTCCCAAAGAAAACGCAAAAAGAATCGGTTGAAACTTCGTTAAACTAGATAAAATTCGAGTCATCTCATCATAATAGAATAACAAAGTGCATACCGAATTAATAATTGAAACTTAACAATGAAGTACTTTTAATAGTACCAAAAATAAAGTAAACAAGTGCAGTGTGCCTTACTCTGACCTTTGACGGAAAAATACCTGAAATTGGAAAACAGCAACAGAAATTTATTAGTACAAAAACATCAACAAATGGATATATAGTGTATACAAAATATTCTCTGAAATCTTTCTCATTTGCAACTCGCTGTAAAATGTTCTATTACCACGATACAGACAACAACACTTTAAAAAAATGGACACACTAATACAGGAGATGAGAAGAGAACACACCAATTACTACTAAGCCACCAACTGGAGGGAGAATATATAACATCCCAGGCATACATCAGATCAACGAAAACTCTGGAAACTCAAAGAAACATGGAAACTTAAAAGAAGCATCTCATACAGTTCAGCCCATATTCTTACCCTTTGCTTCATGTGGATCTCGCTGCTGGCAACAAGCAGGTCCCATGTCTAAGGGGCAGCAATGCCTACCTTACGCAGACTAATCAATCAACAATAAATGACAAAGCCTATTCGTCATCTAAAAGCTGCAATTTAGAATTTATGAATTCCGACTAAATATTTTTAAGCTGCAACTTTTAAAATCAGACGAATCAGATCATAAATTACAAAATTTATCTGCCATAGCGACACCGACATCTTAAATTGTCAAATTTCCACCATATATTTACAAACTCGGTAACCCTTTCTCGGTCGAATCAGGCGATAATTAATAAAACTTGTCCGCCATATTGACGCCGCCATTTTAAATTCTTGAACTTTGATCACGTTTATACTCTACCATCTTCAAAATCCGCAGATAGCAATTCTTAGTGCAATAGGATATTAATGACAATAAACTGCCCGACATATTAGAAAGGCCATCTTAGACTTTTCTATAAAAAAATGTCAAAATGCATTGTCATGTAAACCAAATTCAAAATTTTAAGTCAATACGACATCTGGAAGTAGGTGAAAATTGAGTTGCAAGATGTTTTTAAAATAAAAGCAAAATTGAAGCTCAACTGGTGGTCTTTCCTTTAGGGTTGGCCACAAATAGGTATATCTATACTATTCAACGAGCATATAATGATGGCTATTATTCACGAGGGTGAAGTTTAAGACACGAGCCGCAGGTGAGTATCGTAAATCACCATAGTGAATAGTAGCCATTACATGCGAGTAGAATACTATACTTTGTCCACGACTATTAAATATTTAATATTTACTTAATTTAGTTTCATTTAAATTCTCCTACTTAAGAAAGATTCATACGCCATCATATATAATTTTCTCGATGTTCCGGAACAAGTTTAATGAGGTGATTTCTGCAACCCTTAGCTCTAGCAGTGTCAAAGAAATCTCGTTTTCACTGGCAGTATCCTTTTATTTAATTACATTATTCTTTTCGAGTAATACATAAAATTATTGCGTAAATAACATTGACGTTGAAATAATAAAATTACATTTTGGCACATTGTCATAGCTTACTAATAAAATAGTAGAGTTTATAGGCACGTAGGTAAATGGTAATAGATGATGCTTTGAAAAAACTTATTAATGTAGTTTTGGAATGTTCAATAAAGTACTTCTTCGCATGTGCCATTTGAGTGCTTCCTAGAAAACTTAGAGAAACAACACTTGTCTTTTGGTTGCTGCAATTTTGACATTTTAAATTTCTAGCAAAAGTCACTAACGTGATTTCCTATAAACAACTGACTGTACTCAACATTCACTAGTGAATAATGAAATCATTATTCACAGCAGGAATTCTCCTTGAGGAAACATACATAATGAGTACATTATTTAGTAGTCGTGGACAAAACATATTTTACCATTTCTTAAGTATTTTTGAAGTATTCTTACCACACCCAACAGCAATTTGATTAAGGAAGGAGTTTTCCGCTTACCTAGAAAACAAAAAAATTAGTAAGTAACATTGCGTTACGACTTACAAATATTAGTAATTACTTCGTATACAAGCAAAAATATTCGTTCATATCTTGTTTTGTATACCAATAAATTCAACGTTACAACAAAACAATAAATTACACGCAGCTGCGTAAAACATGCACCATTATGATTCATAAAATATGTTGGCATGCTTGTCACATCGCATATAAATATTCAATATCGCAATTTAGAGATACATATTAACTTATTTATTATTTGTCTACATTTGTACTAAGAGCATAATAATCCGTTGATAATTCGTTGGAAAATAAAATAATTCCAGCACTCTAGATAAGGTAATGCTTATGGTTCATAGAAACAATTAACATAAACAATATTTCGAAGAGGAACTGTCAGAGACAAGTTGCAAGACTTTCTACAATGCATGTCCTACAAATATTATGAAAGCTGTACATAGGTCAGTCGATTACAATGATAATAATAATAACATATTTAAAGCAATAGGCACCAATGTCACATTATTGTTTTTGTTAATCAAAGCCTACTTTGAAAAATTGCTAAGGCGCAAAAGTTATGACGTTTTAAAGACACGTAAAAAGCCGTAAGTGCCGGTTTCTACAAATAACCACAAAACTTTGAATAGATTCGAATTCCTCGCTACAAGAAACCGCCGACAGACAAATTTTGTTCAAATATTTATATTCTTTTAGAAGTCTTTTGAATGAATTTTAAATATAACTCACTTAGACACCGTGTCTCTGATAATATCAACTGTTGAACTATGGTAAGCTTGGCTAAATTGCATTATTTTTACGTAAGAAAATGGTCGTCACATTGTGTATATTATTTATGGGACAGTCTTGGTCAAAAATCTGCCTAAACGTCAAATCTCAACCGATTTCAATGACTTTTTTTTAAATGGTCGCTACGAACTGCTTAAAATTTGATATCCAATTCTATGATAACAAGCATGTTGAAGCCGACCTTTGGATATTGCTCGAATATGGCAGGCACAGAAACAAAAAAAATCTAAATCCGAAGCGAAACATAGCATTTCCGACGTTTTTTGTGTCACTGATCACAAATCCGACGTAAGTTTTCCCTCTACACTTCAGAATTTCCCGGTAAACAGGAAAATCTACCCGTTAACTGCCCGAAAAGCTTAGCGACCCAAAAACGTCGGAAACGATATGTTTGATCTCGGACTCAGAAATGTTTCTCCTGTGTGGCTGTGTAATCCATGCTATACTCGAGCAATGTACAAGGGTCGGCTTCACATGGCTATTGGGATCATCGAATTGGATATAAAATATTAAGCAGTACCACAGTTCGTAAGAGTATTTAAAAAAAATCGGTTGTACACAGCATATTTGGCCATAATTTCAAACTGATTTCCGATCTAATCACAGCTGCTGCACTGCACTAACACACATTATTGACGATATTTTGAGCGCAGCGGATGAAAATAAATTAACGGCCTTATTATTATTATTATTATTATTATTATTATTAAACTATTCCAAAGCCTTTGGCTGTATAAATCACGAAATTTATTAAGTATATTGCATTTTGTGGGTTCTGAAAATAAGGCAGTGCAGTTTATTCGAAACTATTTACAACATAGCAGGCAAATTGAAAAAATTGAATTTATCTGTTGAGAGTATGTTGGATCGGGGGGTATCACAGGGGTCAATATTAGGGCCTTTGCTCTCTTCTGTTTATACAAGTCAATTGCACAGAATACTTAAGTTTTGCAAGGTACACTGTTACGCTGAAGATACACAATTGTATTATTCCTTTAATCCAGAATACATTGACGATGCTAACAATAAAATCAATAATGATATTGCTGAATTAATAACGGCTTCTGCTAATCATAGTTTGTGTATAAGCCTTAGTAAATCAAAAATAATGTTGCGTGGTAGGACAACTCAGCGAAATAGGTACATTGAGGATTTAAAATTAAAAGTCAATGATATCTCTATAACTTGTGTAAAAACTTGGGTCTTACTATTGACTCGGATTTAGGATTGAAAGATCGTATAAGGAACTGTATCAGGAAAGTTTTTAGTAATTTAAGGAACATCCATGCTAGTAAAGATCTGTGAATAAAAATACCCTAAAACTGCTTTGCAACAGCTTAGTGTTATCACATTTTAATTTTTGTGATGTTGTATATGGCCCTTGTTTGCATATTGCCACATCAAGTAAAATTCAAAGAATTAAAAACTCTTGTGTTCGTCTAATTTGCAACATTAACAGAAGAGAGCACATCTCTCATAAAATTAAAGAATGGCTAAATATGGCAAATAGAAGTTTACTACACGCCTGTGTCTGCTTTTGGAAGATTGTGACTACCAAACCACCGCCTAATCTATATAATAAAATTCATTTTGGTACAAATATTCATAATATTGTAAGAAGAAAATCTTTAATCACTCCTCTCGTAGATCTGCCTTTTTTGAACTGTCCTTTCAAATAAGTACTATTTTCAAATTGTATAATAAAATACCTGCTAATATAAAGGGTATTACAAAAATTGACAAATTTAAGTATGAAATGCGAAAAATTATATTGTGCAATCAGTAAAGTAAAATTAAAAATTATTAAATGATGGGGTGTAGGTACTATACCAAATTTTTAATTTTGTATGTAGGCATTTGTTTTTGTCGTTGTTTTTTTTTGTGATTTTTTATAATTATAATTCTCAGGCAAAACGGGGATTAGGTTAATTTGAACTCTTTTTTAGGGTTAAGTGGTAGAACAGGATCATATCCTGAACTTCGCCCTTATAAATAAATTGTAAATTTTATGTAATTATATTACAAAATAAAGTCCATTTCTTATCATTATTATTATTATATTTCTACTTGTAACATACTTCTATACAATGAATATGTGTTGACAAAGTCAATTGTGTACTATTTATTTTATTTCTATTCATTGTGTTCTGCTATTTGTAGAAAATTTCGACTTATCCTAGTGCCATGTATTATGATCAAATGGATTAATAAAATTATTACTACTTTATTTGTATTTATTTTTTACCAAAAATCTGAATTTTTGCCCACCTCGCGCCGCCCATGCCCTGATAGATGCCAATCTTAGTAATATATACTGTAAACGCTTTTTTAAATTTTCGTCAAGCCCTTTGGCAGTTCTCCCCATCGCGGAAATCAGGCCGCGCTGATTTATTCAGATCAAGTTATCTGTGCATAAAACAAAAGAGGTGATGCACTAACCTGAAGAACACGACGTTACGAGACAGTTGAATAACTATCCGCGAGATTTATGGTTTTAACGAGATTTAAATGCAAAAAGTACACGAATTTATAACTTTATATGTGCCTGGGGTGAAGTGGGGCAGACGAAGAAGTAATTGATTAATTTGCGGTGCGTAAGATCTTTGCGAGGTCGAGTCGTTATTGAATTTGTTGATCACTGGAATATGGCAATTTTTTTTTATTGAAGGTACTATACGCATCGACATATTTCAGGGCACAAAGATTAATTATCAATTTCTTCTACGTATATTTTTATTCTTCAAACAAAATTGAACGAAATCCCTTAAAGGGAGAAGTTAACTAATAACTAGCTAATTGCAGTTTGTCTTGCAAAGCTTCATGTCGTTTTGAAGCCTATTTAAAAACATACCCAACTAGCAATTTGGAATTTTATAAGAGCTGTAGAAATGCTCTCAACACAAATTTTACGAACAATATTACTTTCAGGAACACTTTCAAAGCGTTTTTACAGCAGCTATAAATGCAAAATTGGCACTATCTTATAAAATATTTCAGTCGCTGATGATATTTTGTAAAGCCTATTGGAGCTATTAAAAAATAATTAGATACACATTTCCGCAGGACTTAAGACAATTCAATACCATCACTATATAACAGCTTTATTAAAGCTTATTAATTGTGTTATATAACACACTTCAGTATTTGTTACATTACTGCTATAAAACAACTAAACAACTGTTTAACAAGAGCTCTGAAGTAGCTGTTATAAAAAAATGCAGCATTTAGATACACTAATAAAATAAAATGATTTATTAAATGTGCCCTAAAAGTTGCAAGAAATATTTTTGATCTTAAAAGCATATTGCATTGTAATTTAATAGTAGGTAATATGAGGAGGAACTTTTCCTGCGAACTATGACCATGTTCTCAATACGTTTTTAGTACCCCTCACGATTATTGATGATTTCTAATAAGTTATATTCTATAAAAATCGATTTTACGAATTTGAGTTTTTTTACAATGAAACTTACATTAATTTGTTTTACTAGGCATACCTATATAATTAGCACGTTTCTAACTCCATCAATTCTAATATACATTTGATATTTTAACTATTTATATCTTGTCATATATATATCATCTCAAACGCTGGCCTTTTAAAATGACATCCATCTATAAAATACTTTTGTGTTAATAGCAAACATTTTCAGATAATTAGATTATTAGACGATTCCTACAAAATATCTATAAAGTAATGCGCTTTATAGTAACTTTTACGTGAATCTTATAAAATAGATCACGATACTTTTGCAGCTCTTATGAAAAATCATATTTTTATAACCACTTTTGAAGTTGTTTCCATTGTCCTAACTTTGATGTCTGTAATTCCACCTAATCTGGCAAGATCTGTGTCGCTCTGTCGATGTTTGTAACTAAAATTTTGGAGGAATAATTTTGTTATGAACTTTTGTGCTATAATTATGACAAGTTCACATTAAAAAACATACTCTAATTAGGATCAAATATAAACACAGAGCTAATGAAGGAAATCAATGATATCAAATATGTTTTATTGTATTGTTAGCCACAGCGGTTTTATGTTCAAGTAAACAATTTTGTTTTGTAACGATTTTGTTGCTGCTTTCACATTGCAGCAAATACAATGGCTATGTTATATAACAAGCTCTAGAACAGCAATTTATTCTTTCAAATTGACATTTAATATAACTGTTTTGTAAGATGATAAGAAATAACTAGAAAATTATTCTAATGTAAATTTATAACGGTGCTAAGAATGCTGCTAAACGTTATTAAAAAAGCGTTATAAAACAATTTAGTTTTATAAGTTGAAGTGTTTTATATCTCAGTCAACTAGGGAACTATAATATTCCTAATTAATGAAAATTTGGTTATAATCAGAAATATTAATATGTATGAGACAATTTATCAGTATTGGTTTTTGGAAGATTACTGACAGTGTCTGCAGAGACACTGACAAAGGACTTATTAAAGCCCGTTTTGTTAAGTTTTACCGAGTCCCAGACACCGGTTAGTGCATTACTTAATTTTTTATGATAACATCGTCTGCAATTATTTTGGACACATTTCCGAAGGTCTATCTTGTATTTCTGTTTCCAAGCGTTTTATGTACTTTACAATTATCATTTGTTTTTCTGAAAAAGCGATATATAATATCCAAATTATAAACATCGCGGTGCTTATGTGTTAGGCTTGTAACCACGGAGTCCCAGGTTTGAATCCTGGTCAGGGTATGGATGTTTAGTTTTTAATGTGTTACCACATCAGGAGGCTAGACCATCGTTGGGTTGTACAAGAGCCCAAGTCCCTGTTATCTCTCCTGAGTTTGAGTCTTAGCAGGGAATGGTTGTTGTGTTGATGTCTATGTATAAGTGTCCTGGTTGAGTGGTGGAAGAGCTATAGATAAACTCCGCTAGGACGTGAATATAAATAAGACAATTAAAGAAAAAATATAGTCAGTGTCAACAAACTCCAAAGAAGCATTTTCTATTATGCTGTAGAATATTCACGTTTCTTATTGAGTTATAGGTTAACAAATTTTACGGCTAATGGTGTCTTGATTGTCACACCCAAAATGTACAAAAATCGAGCACAGCCAAGTATGGGTGGCCACTTATACAGGTTATTCTGCCTGACAGGCAATTTTATCGAGACAATAATTATTTGTTTTAATTGTCCCACTTGCTCCCACACCGACCAGATGGTAATGGATTTTGAAAATAATTCACTCAACATGCAGATCCTTTTAAAGGTATGTTTATATTTTTGGTAAAGCGTGTTCTGAGTACATAATGAATCAGAAAATTTATGTTCGTGTCTCGCAGTGAAATTGCCATTAAGACCCATAATAACATGTATAAATTACATTACACCATCCACCCGCAACTGTTCTTGACACCATTGACATTACTTTTCTGTTCCTTTAGTTTTTTACTTTCCACACAAATGATTTATAAAGTTGTTGTATAGACGAGCCATAACAATCTGTTATATTCAACGTATCTATAAGATTATGACATGTTCAATGGTAACGCAAAAATTATTTTCTTGTGCGTGCATATTTATTAATAAGTATTAATAATTTACTTGTTGTGTCTTTTCAGCAGGGCCAATAGTTGATTATTCCTTTATAGCCTTCTCTGGAGATTTTAATATTAAATTTTTATATAGATGGTGTAGGGGGACTTGCGATATATTTTTACATCTTTGCAAAATTGTAAAATTATTTCGCTTTTATACCAAATTAAAATTAACAGCGTTGAAGGAAAATATGTATTAGAAGCTTTTTCGCAAATTAAATCTAACTCTGCTGGTAGTGACCAATTTTCTTTAAATGAGTTAAAACTTTAGATTTTCTAGTGACACCGCTGACTCATATAATAAACTTTTCAATAGAAAATAACATAGTTCCAACATCTTGGAAAGATGCTATCAGTGTATCCTTTCCTAAGGAGTATTCACCAAAAAATTGTCCTGATTTCAGACCAATAAGTCTTATAAACATAATGTCAAAAGTACTAGAAAGAATCATACTAAAGCAATTGTTAAATTATATCCGCTCCTACGATTTATTACCACAAAACCAGTCGGGTTTCCGAGCCCGCTAACAGCCCTATTACGACAATCGTAGACATGACGATGACTTCTTAAAGGCTATTGATCAGTCTCAAGTTACAACTACTATAATGTTGGATTACACAAAAGCTTTTGGCTGTTTACATCATGAATTTCTATTGGTTAAACTTGCCTATTTAGGAATTAAGTCGGGTAATTGGTCGAGAAGTTATTTATCCAGAAGAACTCAACAGGTGAAATTATTTTGCTCGGAAAAACCACTGATATCTCAGGACAGCTTTGTCATATCACGAGTGCCACAAGGGTCAATCTTGGGCCCCATACTATTTGAGCTTTTATGTTTGATCCACATGAGAAAATAAAACTCTGTGAATTCCATCAGTATGTAGACGACAGTCAAATGTACACTTCCAGTTAACGTATATCGGGCAATAGATAACAAAAATACTGATTTAGATTCAATATATAAATACTCAAGTGATCATGGATTAAAGCGCAATGCTCAAAAATCCGTTGCTATTAATTTCAAATCTAAGCGCTTAGCGTTTACTGACGATTCATGTAAATTACATATAAATGGTACAGAATTATTATTTGTAGAATCTGTCAAGAGTCTTAGAATTATCTTCGATAAACATCTAACGTTCCACTGTTGCGATACCTAGGCGTGACCATATCAAAAACTTTAATTGGCTTAATCTTAAATCCAAATGGCAACTGCATTTTTTGGTATGTCTTGTGCACAACATATTAATATATCAGGAGCCTAAATATCTTAGCAAGAAATTAATATTCCGGGGTTCCCTGCTTAGCTCTCGTCTACGTTTCGTAGACACTACATTAAATATCCCAAGCCATGGCTCCAAAAAGTATGAATCGTCTTTCATTTATCTAGTTGCCTTCTTATATAATGCAATTTCGGGTCACATCAAAAGTCTGTCTTCACAAGGATTTAAAAAAAATGATAAAGAATTATTTTTAAGGAACGACCTAAAATTTTTCAAATTTGCAATTTTTGTTAAATGCATATTTAGTTGACCACATCTTTTCACCTCTGTTTTGTATTCCCACTTTTTTTATATTATTGTTTTTGTGCTTATCTCTTACTGTCTGTACTTAATGTAATTTTTTATCTGAGTTTCTGGTTGGGATTAATACCAGCATTTGCTGACGCCCCGCCAAGTTAAATAAAGTTTATTATTATTATTATTGTTATTATTATATAAAACACGTCCTCCTCTTTTTATTTTCGTTATAGAATCCACCTCGTTATGGAATCCAATCCCTGTATGTGTTCAAACAAATTGAATTAAAAAGTTTCTGTAGATATAAATGTCAATTAACACCCTCTCTCTTCCAACGTTTAAGGACCACACACGAGACTTCTATTTTATCACCTGTAATGAAATATTACGACTATTAACCACGCCATTATTTTAAAATATTGCCTCATCTAGTCAAAATAAGCGTCAGAACTTTGATTAATTTAAACTGTTTCTGGTAACAGTTAGCGCACGAATAATGAAATTGTTTTCTATGGGCACTCGCCCAAGGCATAAGTGATAAACTTCAAATTTTTGTTTTGTGGTATCGAATATTTAGCATTTTAGTGCCTAGATAATTACATAAAGCTAAATAATAAACAATGAATTTAATGGCTCGGAAATAATTTTAATTTTGTGGTGCCACAGGGCGTTTATAAAATCTAGCATTTCGTAACAAATCTGTAAGATAAAAAAACCACCAACTCGACTGCGACTGTCAAGTGTAGCTCTATGATGTAAATGTGATAGTTATTTATGCACCAAGTGCGTTATATAGATTATAACGCCCGGAGGATAACATCATGCAGACCTAGGGCCGTTGGGCCGAGAGATGGATGTTGCCTGATGGGCGGTATAATCTAACAACGCTCGTGGTGCATACAATATTTTATTTTTCTCGAAAAATATTTTTTTAATGAAAAATTGACTTTTACTTTTTTTTTAAATACATTTTTTTTAGTAGTCAATGGCATTTGTTGATACTTTGATGTTTATTAATTGTATCTGTCAATATGTTGTGTTCTTTCAAGTTTAGTCACCTAGTTCAACGCTGCTAGCTTTTTTACCCATTTTACTCAGTAGTCTATGAAAGTTGTCATACGTAGATAGTAGGTACGCTTAACAAAATAAAAGGAAAATTAATATGGAAATGCATTGTCGGTCAAATCCAAACCATTATACGATAATAAATATGAAACATTTATTCTTTCTCTATTTTTCATATATCAGGGCGTTATGACCATAACACCCGCACATTATGCCCAGTTATTGTGAGCGTCTTTATGGTAACCGTATCCGAGGTGTAATAAACAAATAACATGCAGGTGAAAAATAAAGGTATTTTAAGTTATTGCTATCTATTCTATGATTAATTTTGTTTTCAAATGCATGGTCAGCAACACTACAATTATTTATTTTTTTTGTACAACATAATTCAAATTATCAGTCCGTAATACGTTTGTATCAATATTATCCTTTATATTGTCACGGAATATTTCACCTGGTCATCATTATTACTACATCTAAGTTAAGGCTCTACTTCTTTTAGGTTTGCCTAAGGCAACTTGTTTTGTTACGTGATTTTTGCAACTAAATGAGTTACAGTTATTTGGGTAAGAATGAACGTCACATACATGCTTTAAATATACTATTCCCGATACCCTTGCGGTATCTCCAGCTCTTCCGGTATCTCAGAAGCGCCTGATAAACGTAACACTGTTGAATTGCATCGTGCAAGTCACTGATATAGTCCGAGTGAAGGTTACATTTGCTACTGGCCAATATCTGTTTCAAAACACAGATGATTACTTGTAGGTACGCATCAAAGTAGAATAGCATTCAGTCCGCGGTAGATATAAAAAAATCTGTTCCACTGATTTAGCGTTATAAGTGATCACCTATGTATTCTTATGCAAATCGAGATTTTATGGCATACCCCTTAGATTTCTATAGAATCGAAGAATAAGGCATAATAATGGTTTTTTTAGCCATTCTTAGGCCCTATTATTCGATTCTAAAGATCATCCCGTAAAGACTAACGTCAGATTCATGTTCACTGCACCAATGTCCATAAAAACTAAGTTTTTTTTTTGTGAACCTGTATTATTTATATTGAAACATATTCTTTATAGGATTTTGCAAGCAGCAGAAAAAATAACTATCTATAACTAAAAGAAAAACCATGTGTAAAAATATTAATGAAATCCTTGCATTCTTTCGATAACCTGAATTCTAGTTATGCTAGCAAATTAAAATCCTAAAATTAATTTGTCTAATTTTTTCTTTGACAATTCTCATTCTAACACTAGCATATCCACACAGTCCCCTACGGCCATGCAGATTAAACTAGTATCTACGTAACCCCCTACGATGATGGATATTCAGGCCTAAAATGAATTTTATTTTATCCACCTTGTCTTAAAATTATTTCACTCTAATGGATTACATTTTCATGAAATCTATCATTCTGTTTCTTGGAAATGCTTAGCTTTTGAAACGTTTTTGCCCTTATTCTGGAGCTCATCAGAAAGACATAAAGCCACTCATAAAGATGTTTCATACAAAACCAAGACAATTTCTATGAATAAGTGTGAAATATTTAAATTTGACATTAACTGATAAAATCCTAAAAAGAATATGTTTCAATACAATTATAAGCAAATAAATAATAATTAATTTTTAAACATGCTCCAATACTAGTTAGCTAATAGATAGGTGAAGATCTGTTGTTTTTATCAGTCAATGTCAAAACTATTTCACATTTATTCATAGAAATTGTCTTGGTTTTGCATGAAACATCTTTAAATAGAAAAGAAATAAGACAAATTCATTTTAGGATTTTAATTGGCTAGCATAACCAGAATTCAGGTCATCGAAAGAATGCAAAGATTTCATTAATATTTTTACACATAGTTTTTCTTTTAGTTATACATAGTTATTTTTTCTGCCGTTTGCAAAATCCTATAAAGGATATGTTTCAATACAATTATAAGGAAAGAAATAATAATTCATTTTCAGACTGTATTATTTATAACACAAAATTTAATTTGAGTCAAATGTATGTAGTAAATGAATTAACTCTGACATGCCACTTTCTGTAAAAAAAATTGCATGCAAATTTTACCATTGAAATTACTGTTAAAACCTTTAAATACATTAAAGAATTAATTTTTTTAAATCATTTTCAAGGCGAATGTATCTACTACTTGATAACACTTTATTTTTCCTGAGAATTACAGTTTCTCCTTAATTCCATGTTTGTTATAAGGATACTATAGCAAATTCGTAAATTTTTCATACAAACTACTTGTGTAACCAGAAAAAGCAATGCAGCCTATATTTATTTACTAAGATCAGAACTACTACTTTTCATAATGTAGGTTAAAAAACCCTTGCATTTAAGGCAGCAAATGAATCGATGTTGAAATAAATCGTTAATACTTTTGGTTCTTGTGAAACGGATAGAAAAAAAATCGGTAAAGTTATTTACACAGAACTTCCCTCGTTATTTGTGCATGACAGTCACTCAAAAAAATTATTAATTACGAAATGACATTGGGAATAATAATCGGAATATAATTATTGGTATTATTACAAAGAAAACCTGATAATTTTTGGTCAAAAAATATACAGAGTGTTCATCCAACAGCAAAAGTTCAATATACTAAATAACAGGTGCCAAATATGGAAGGCTTGCGCAAATACCTTTATAAATGTCCACCATGACTGAATTATTTCTTGGGATGCCATTATTCAATAAAAGTATATAATAGGATATGCCAAATATTATTGCCATCTCTCACATTTTCAATCCCACATTCACGTAATGGAGTGGAAGTATAGTGGTGATTAAAATATAGAACAAATTTTCAAAAATGTTTTCTGTCTATTCTAGTGTTAAATTTTTTTCCAAATTGGTGAAAATATGTTGCAATTTTTTTTTTCCGAAATAGGTTTAGAATGTTATGAAACGTGGAAATTTTAAATTTGAGCAAAAAAATATTTCGTCTATTCTATAATGGTGATAAATAGATTACTAAAACATGTTTTCATTTTTTTTTTATTTTTCTAAAACATTTTTAAATTTGTTTTAATAAATTTAAAATGCCATGGAAACGTGGAAATTTTAAATGGGAAAAAAAATTCCATCTATTTGTGGTGAAATTTTTTAAAAAATTTAAATTTTTTTTTTTATTTTTCTTTAAATAGATTTAGAACGCTATGAAACGTGGAAATTCTAAATTTTGAGAAAAAAAAATTCATCTATTTTGGTGGTAAAATTTTTTTCAAAAATGTTGGAAAAAATTTTCAAATTTTACTTCCCTCGCATACCGAAGGGAAGTATTGTATTCGAGAAAAAATCACCCTCCGAGATTTTTTCGGATTCTGACGTTTCAGAACACGTAGATTCCGAAAATATAGGTTTTTCAATTCCGTCAGTCTGTCTGTCTGTCTGTCTGTCTGTCTGTCTGTTGGTGCATTAACTAAAAAACTACTTGACGGAGAGCAGTCAAATTTGGTAGGTAGTTAACCCTACTGTCAGCGAAGAACTGGTAGAATTTTCACTGAAAAATATACAGGGTGGACCGTCTAAACGGAATAAATAGTGAAAAAAATTTTTTTTTGCTCAAATTTAAAATTTCCACGTTTCATGACGCGCTAAACCTATTTCAGGAAAAAAAATTTTTTTGAAAAAATTTTTACCACTAAAAAAAAATTTTTTCTTTGTTCAAATTTAAAATTTCCACGTTTCATGGCATTCTAATACTATTTGAAAGGAAAAAAAATTTTGAAAATTTTTTACCAACATTTTTGAAAAAATTTTTACCACCAAAATAGATGAATTTTTTTTTTCTCAAAATTTAAAATTTCCACGTTTCATAGCGTTCTAAATCTATTTAAAGAAAAATTTTAAAAAATTTAAAAATTTTTGAAAAAATTTTGCCACAGATGGAATTTTTTTTTCAGATTTAAAATTTCCACGTGTCCATGGCATTCCAAATTTATTAAAACAAATTTAAAAATGTTTTAGAAAAATTTTAAAAAAATGAAAACATGTTTATGTAATCTATTTATCACCATTATAGAATAGACGAAATATTTGTTTTGCTCAAATTTAAAATTTCCACGTTTCATAACATTCTAAACCTATTTCGGAAAAAAAAATTTGCAACATATTTTCACCAATTTGGAAAAAAATTTAACACTAGAATAGACAGCAAACATTTTTGAAACTTTGTTCTATATTTTAATCACCACTATACTTCCACTCCATTACGTGAATGTGGGATTGAGAATGTGAGAGATGGCAATAATATTTGGCAAATCCTATTATATACTTTTATTGAATAATGGCATCCCAAGAAATAATTGAGTCATGGTGGACATTTATAAAGGTATTTGCGCAAGCCTTCCATATTTGGCACCTGTTATTTAGTATATTGAACTTTTGCTGTTGGATGAACACTCTGTATATTTTTTTGACCAAAAGTTATCAGGTTTTCTTTGTAATAATACCAATAATTATATTCCGATTATTATTCCCAATGTCATTTCGTAATTAAAAATTTTTTGAGTGACTGTCATGCACAAATAACGAGGGAAGTTCTGTGTAAATAACTTTACCGGTTTTTTTTTTCTTTTAAATAGGTTTAGAATGCCATGAAACGTGGAAATTTTAAATTTGAACAAAGAAAAAAATTTTTTTTAGTGGTAAAAATTTTTTCAAAAATGAAAAAAATTTTCAAAAATTTTTTTTTTCTGAAATAGGTTTAGTGCGTCATGAAACGTGGAAATTTTAAATTTGAGCAAAAAAATATTTTTTTCACTATTTTTTCCGTTTAGACGGTCCACCCTGTATATTTTTCAGTGAAAATTCTACCAGTTCTTCGCTGACATTAGGGTTAACTACCTACCAAATTTGACTGCTCTCCGTCAATTAGTTTTTTAGTTAATGCACCAACAGACAGACAGACAGACAGACAGACAGACAGACTGACGGAATTGAAAAACCTATATTTTCGGAATCTACGTGTTCTGAAACGTCAAAATCCGAAAAAATCTCGGAGGGTGATTTTTTCTCGAATACAATACTTCCCTTCGGTATGCGAGGGAAGTAAAAATTGTACAACTTTGAGAAAATCACAATTATTCTGCATAATAGTCAAGTCAATGAAGGTTTTCACTTCTTAGTCCTCATGGACAGGTCAGATTTTGATGATTTTTTAAAAATCTTTGTTTGTTAATATTATTCAAAATCAGGAACATCCCAAGTGGCGCAAGTAATTATTTATATTGTTTCAGGGTGGATGTCACCCCGTCTCGGGGGTGGAAATTAGTAAACTCGAAATAACTACAGAAACCGATAGGGGGTTGAATTCTAAGCAAAAAATATTGTATGAATTTTATCGATAAATACATATTCTTCCAGTTATTCGCGATTGAAAATGTTGGGAGCAATTTTCACGAGACACTCGAGAACCTACGTTTTATCAAAAAACCATCAGGAGCAAAAATGAAGCTTATCAAATAACAAATCGATTAGTTTTTCCTTATTTATGTAGATGCAATAAGAACCGTCTTATGGGTCGTTGAAGGAGACTGTTTTTCTTACTTTTTATTGGGTATTTTGCCACTGAAAAAATTTAAAAATTTTAATGAAAAAACCTCTGCGCCAAACGGATCAGAAAGAGGTTGGTTCTTGAGTACTTGACTGTTTCAAAAAGTCTCACACCTAAAAATATATAAACTAGAACAATATAAACTAAAAACTGAAAATCAGAGCTATAGGTAGTTAAAGTTTCGGAAGAGAATCTACTTCCGTTCTCAAAACTTTTTTGCAAAAACTGAATATCAACCTTTCAACTTTAAATGACGAAAGAACGACGAATTTTTGGAGGAAAGCTTATTAATCTTTTTTAAAGTACTTGAAAATGCCTTTAAAATGAGTTTTAGTAAAAGTCGTTAGCATAAAAACTTACGGAGTTATGATGAAAATAAATGGATTTTCTCGTTTTTTCGGAGAAAAATTAGTAATGAAACCAATAGTTTACCGCAAGAATTGAAATTAAAAGTAATCCATTCACAATTTACTTTAGTTTGGTACTAACAATATGTTCTTGAAGTTTGAGTGGTTTAGAATGCGTAGATTAGAAAAAAAGTTTGATTCAATTTGAAATGATTTTTGAAATTCTTCAAAAAATTTTCCTTTTTTCACAATAACTCAAAAACTAAAGAAGATATGCAAAAAATGTAGAGTGCAAAGATTTAAGATTTTTTTTCCAAACAAATGGTGTTTCCTTTTATTTCTCTAGGATGAAAATCGATTGAGATATTACCGTTCTAAGTTCGAATTTAAATTCGAGGACCACCTTCCCCGGACCCTTTAAATTAAAAAATTTCAAAAACGAAGGGTTCAAGGAGTTCAACTTTACAGTCCCTTGTAGCCCTTGAAATTCCCTGAAAAATGGCTTTAGAAGCGATCGGATGTCTTAACATTAAGGAAGTCATCGTTAAAAAACCAATACGAATGTTTTGTCAAAGCTACTGCAAAGAGCAAGAGGGCGGTCCCACAAAAACTAAGCAGCTGAACATTTGAAGAGGGTCTATTTACAAGTTCAGTTGTGGTTTGGGAATAATGTAACGCATGAAAAATGTGATTGAAGATACAATCAAAATATTCTAACGCCGATCAAAATGAATCAGCCTCCAGCTCCACAATATATTCTGAAATCACTTCTTAAGTTCCTTAATTCTTAAGACAACTAATCGCTCAAAAAAACACTTTAAAGATCTTTTCAATTATTTTAAAAAAGGATAAGTTTTCATAAAAAAATTCGTCGTTCTTCCGTTATTTAAATTTGAAAGGTTCTGATTTTGAATAATACTAAAAACGCACATTAAAAAAAACATCAAAATCGGACCTGCCCCCGAGGACTAAGAAATTTTGATGATTTTTAGGCTTCATCTCGTGCTTCATTGACTCGACTGTAATGTCCAAGATTAAGTTGCAAATTTTTCCATCTAGGTTGAAGACGAGCTTACTACGACCTCATCTGCATTATGTAGTGCTTTGTCTGATAAAGTATAAGATTACAGGAACATAAATCGTCGCAAATTGTCTTCGGAAATATATATTATCCAACTTGACGATATTTCAATAGGCTTGTCTATTTTTGTTATCAATGTTAACTGTACTGCCTCACAAAAATTAATTTATAATCCGGATAATACATTATCTCCTTGTTTCCGTGAGAGTAGTAATTATAGGAAATACGTAATGAAGACATATATTTATAACAAAGATACTTATTAAGTAAATTGTAAGAATTATATCTGACAATTTATATACGCAGATAAACTACTTAGCTGGTAGTAATGAAACGATTCTGTTATGTATTTAGAATGATAAGGAATACTCTTATTGCATTTGAATATGCAAAATTATAAGTGCAATAACTGTAAACAAGAATTATATAATAATATAAAAATAGCGATAAAATATTGCGTTTGTTAAAATGTTAGAAGTGATAACTTCGAGATTGGAACACTATTTCTAACGAGAAACACTTTCATATTGTGTTTTTGCAAATATAAAACTGCTAAACCATGAACAAAATTCAAGAAACTTCATTTACATTAATCTGTGTGAGTGTAACTAGCATTATATGGGTGAAATATTCAGACCGTTCGGTGTAAGATTGAGTGAACACAAGAATTATATCAGGGAAAATAAAATTGAACTGAATATCTGAAGACACGCTTGGGAGAATGGGCATAGAACAAACTGGAACCTGGCAAAAATGGATGGATAGAAAAAAAATTAAAGAACCGTGTTGAAGATGAACTTAAAAAATTTAACATTGTTTAAAATATCACCTATTTTTTTCATGCGCTCCTCCACAATTTCTCAAAGAACCACTTTTGTACCAAGGTATGTTTGAAGTAAAAAGTTCTCTGGAAAGTGTCTAAACCGGGTCGCTTTATTTTACGAACATCCTATATACGACTTTATGCTTATGTTATGCTTAACAACAATAACATTCATAATATTAATAGGTTAGCGACTAAGCAAGTAAGTGGGTCGCCCTTTTAATTATTTACATGATTCTCAAGGAGCAAGACAAAGGGTTACTCGAATGACGCCAGTGCCTCATGGTCAGGGCATGATACATCAACTTTGAAGAATTTATAACACTTGACCACAATAGCAGCCCACATACTTATTTTTAAACTTACAGTAGCCTTCTAGATACATTCTAAAAACCATATACTAAGTTGTCAGCTTGAAAATTTATGTTCCGACTTTGAGACTACAAAATACACAGCTATTCTCTACAGATTGTTTCATTTTGATTTGCATTGTAGTCTGCACGGAAAGTTATCGTTTCATCCGAGTGTAAATACTATGAATTATTAATGTTGCCTTTACCAATGGTTCATGAAGTTTTTGTATTAATTAATGATTGGGATTTGGAGTGTATACAGGGTCTTTCAGGTCATTATCTCGAAAGATAATAAAGATATTTGAATTTTGTAAATGGGGATGTAGTCCAGTCGGTAAAGTAAAAAATATACCAGAAGCTCGCAAAAAATGTTATCTGAGATTTTCCTTCCGTAACTGTTAGTGCGGGGATTAGATAGACATCACAAAACAAGAAAAATCAGTTTTGGGGGTGCCACGCAACCCCCCAAAAAAAACACCCCTTCGGTGAAGAAAGCCTATTTTACTGATAACTCAACCGTTGAAGCTATAAAAATTGTCTAAAAAAAAGGTCCGCTTGTCATTTTCTTGTATATGCTATGGCTTTTGAAAAAATGAATATTGACAAAAATTGCAAAATTTCTATTTTTAATGCGCGCGAATTTTCGTTTATTTGAAATTTTTTGCGCGCGGTCTATAGAAATAATTGAATTGCTCGAAAGCCAAACAAGCTAGGAAGAAAAATTAAAATGGGGTTTTAAGGGGATATAGTATACTACTCTCTTGTGTTGCCATTTTTGTGGGCTATTGCTGTTTATTAGTATATAAAAATAACATAATATAGTTATCTCTCGATTTTTTGTGCATCTAACTATTTACAGGCCCATAGAAAATAACTGACTATAATATATGTTATAAATGCTTATCTTTTAGTTTAAGGTAGTACTTCAATGCAGAAAAAGTTACGAATAAAAATATTCACATTTACAAATTTAGCAGCATGTTAAAGTTAGCCAAAAAAGTTACAAAATAGACTGCATAATTAATTTTTTGATATTTTTTTAATACAATGTTTTAACTATTAAATGATTAGAAATAATAGTTATCTGACATATAAACTAACAAAAATTGAGCTAAATATTCAAGATGTTTAGGTCTTCTTTTTATTTTTAGGAAACAATAAAAAATTGGCCAAAATTTGGCTAACTTCAGCATGCTGATAAATTTGTAAATGTGAATATTTTTATTCCTAACTGTTTCTGCATTGAAGTACTAACTTGAACTAAAAGTCGATTATTTTTTATGGGCCTGTGAATAGTTAAAAGTGCAAAAAATCAAGAGGTAACTATATTATATTGTTATTTTTATATACTAATAAATATCAATAGCCATCAAAAATGGAAACACAAAAGAGTATTTTATATCCCATTTTGACTTTTCTTCCTAGCACGTTTAGTTTTCGAGCAATTCAATTTTTTCTATAGGCCGCGCGCAAAAAATTTCAAATAAACGAAAATGCGTGCGCGTAAAAAATTCAAATTTTGCAATTTTTTTCAATATCGATTTTTTCGAAAACCGTGGCATATACAAGAAAATTACAAGAGGACTTTTTTTAAGGCGATTAGTCAAGTTTTCTTTTTTTATGATGAGCAATTTTTTTATATCTTCAACGGTTAGCGAGTTATCAGTAAAATAAGGCGTATTTTATCGAAGGGGTGGTTTTTTTGGGAGGGTTGCGCGGTACCTCCAGAATTGATTTTTGTGGTTTTGTGATGTATAATTTCTCCACTAACAGGTATTGAAGGAAAATCTCAGATAACATTTTCTGTTACGGAAGTCTTAATAATTATTGGAATAATACACGATACAAAAATGACTTTAAACATTTGTAGTTAGAATTTTTTGTTTGCAATGCACAGAGACAGTGTTGCGATGCAATAACTATTTGTGCAACAAGTTAGAATAAACACTAGAAAAAGTTACCTCATCGAACACCTCAAATTTAAAAGATGAAAATCGTTGCCAAACATGTAAAAATCATGTTTCGTCCGCCAGACTAGCAAGAAATTGTTAGTTATTTTTTATGAATTTTTGAATTTACCTAAGAAAAAATTATATTACTTTTTAAAACCACTGCTTAAAATTTGTCTGTCTGACAATTTTTGTTATTTTACTTCTGATAGACCTTTTGTAACAAATAATTTTTTTAATGAAATTGCACTTCATAACACCTCTGATTTTTGTTTTAAAATGAAGTTTAAGAACTGTCCTATCTAGTAAAATTTGTCTCTCTGACAATTTTTGTTAATTAATTTGTCAGACTTAACTTTGAATACGCAGCATCAAAGCATCGGGATCAATCACTGGCATTTCATAACACCTCCTTAAAAAAACAACTGAAGTTCAAGATCTCCTCTATGCATAAAAACTCGTCTGTCATTGGAAAAATGTTTTTCACCATGTCAGACTTAATTTTTAAGCACTGTGACAACGTTTTTCTTTTAGTAAACTTTTAGAATAGCCGCGTCAAAACTGCACCTTAATTTTTTTTCGGTAATTAAGCTTCAGATCTCCTTTATGCATAAAAATTGACAAGTCACCGAAAAATTTTTTTTCACTACGACAGATTCCATTTTTTAATTGCCGTGACCACATTCTTTAATGTCTATGAGTGATCGTACAAATAGAAACCGACGGGACTGAGCGATTTTGCGGAAAGAAAATAAGTACAATTTTATCGACTTTGCTTCTTTCAATTCAAAATCATAGTAAGAAAAAATGTGGGTGCAATTAGCGGCTATTTCAATTAAGATGATTATTTTCGTGACTTAATGGCAATTAATTACACAATGAGCATTTTTTATCACACTACATCGTAGGCCCGCGATCAAAGCCCGTGCCATTTTCTGAAATTCTATGCCCGCCTCTTCGCGATTGAAACCCAACAAAACACAAAGCGGATATCCATCTACATTTTTGCACAGTCACAAGTCGCTGTGATCACCTTGAACTCTCGTGCTTGATTTTATTGCACCTTTTGTTTTGCTGACTGGTTCCTCGCCAATGAAAGAAAGTTGACGATTGGCCCATCAGCCACTACGGGGTAATGAATTTGCTCCTTCGAATTTCCTTATTACCATAGCTGTGTGTTGTGTTATTGATCGTTTAATTTTAAGTTTCAACCGCATTCATTAACATGCTAATTACGTTTTTAATTACGTTACCACACACCAGAGGTCGGCAGAAACTGTTATCGAAGCTCAGTACATAAAATAGTTGCCTATTTGGTAATCGATTTGCCTTAGATGTGGATTATTATAATTTAAACTTGAATGCAGTATATGTAGTGTTGTAGATTTCGAAAATAAATATTTACATTACCTAAAGAAACATTTGTGCTCAAAACAACTATGAAATTTAAAACGCCATCATAATTTTTTTTTTATGGAAACAGACATTTTTGTTTACCGTTTTTGGTGGTATATTCCTTTAGTTTTCTGGTGATATAAAACAAATGATATTACCTGAGGAAAAATGACATTTTATGTAAAAATAGCTTACCTTTCGCAAATTCACCAGTAATGTTCCACTTTTTTATGAACTGATAAATCTTGTTACCTTGTTTTAACTAGCATGAAAACATTTGACATTCAAACAAAACAAACAAAATAATAAAAAAACAGTCACCTTAACAACAGAGAGATACAGGCCATTTTGCGTAAAGTATCGATAACTTTTTTATTCCTGACACGTGTGGAACCTCAGTTTTGTTACACTTCTGAGACAGTGTAAAACTAGTGAATGCAATGCCACATTTAAGTGAAAGAGAACGCGTAGAACTTTTGATGATGGTTGAATATGGTGATAGGCTGAGAATTCATCAGGAAGCATGTGATGTTTTCAACGCGAAGTGTCCCGAAAACCAAATTTCTAGATCCACTGTACACAGATTGGTGGCTAGAATATGAATCTGGCAGTGTAGCTGACCTCCCTCGAACTGGTCGCCCTAGCACAAGCAACGAAACCATTAACCATTAAATATTCTTCTAGAAAGTGAGGAAAACCACCATCTTTTGACAAGGCAGCTGGCTTTAAATCATAACGTGAGTCAAACTTCTGTTGTACGTCTATTGAAAAAAGAAAAATACCATCCATACAAAGTGCAAATAATCCACGAATTGAATGAGGACGATCCAGATCGGTGCTTACAGTTTTGTGACCTTGTGCGATGAAAACCCACATTTTTAACGAACATTGTTTTTTCTGATAAAGCTATATTTTCTTTAAAGGGGACTGTACATCGGCATAACTGTAGTTATTGGTCACGCGAGAATCCTCATTGGACTCAAGAAGTCAATACACAGCGACGAGGAAAAGTAAACGTGTGGGCAGGTATAATTGGTAATTGTTTATTGGGACTTTTTTTAAGAAATTCTTACGGCCGCAAGATATTAACAGTTTTTGCGAGTTGAGTTAGTGCCAGCCTACTTTTGGGATAGCAGTGCGTCAGTTTTTAGATGACGCTTTTACTGGAAGGTGGATAGATCGTCGAGGTCCGATTGAGTGGCCCTCGCGTTCCCCGGATTTAACTCCCTTAGACATTTTCTTTGGGGTTACTTAAAATGTTACGAAACTTTTGCCGAACCTTACATTTTAGGTAGGACGAGATTTTTTTCTTTTAATATTATATTTAGGAGGGGTCAGTGTGAGTAAAAAACTCAATGTTCAGAGTTAAAAGCCCCCCCCCATTAGGCTGCAATCATGAAAAAGGGGGCGAAAACACCACCTAAACATCAAAAGAAAAAATCTTGCCCTATCCAAAATGCAAGGTCAGTGTAAGATTTCAATGGACTAAGTGTTTTTTTTTCTAGATTCAATTAATCAATTTCATGAACATCCATCAGAAAATTGTTTCACAGTACCATTCACCTTTGACTGTGGTTCGTCTTTGGACTTTGCATACATCAGGATGGTCATGTCATCTGCGTACATGAACATTCTGCCATCTTGTATGTAGAGTGGACGGTCGTTCATGTACAGGAAAAATGATAGTGGCCCAAGTATACCCCCCTGAGGAGTGCCAATTTCAGAGTCGTAATCGTCCGAGTACAAGTTTTCGATTTTAACTTTGAATAGTACGATTTGTGATGTATGATATTAACCAATTATTAATAGGGCCTTGTATACCCTTTGCATCTAGTTTTTTTATAGGAAACTTGCATCCAGTGTGTCAAACGCACGAAGTAAATCAAAGAAGACTCCAATTACAAAGTCTCCATTATCTAATTTGTTATTTATATGGGTTAGTTCTGTAGTGGCAGATTCTGTAGAGTTGCCTTTACGGAAGCCATGCTGGCTATTTGTTAAAATGTCTAATATAGACTGCATTTTCTAAAATGTTTGAAAATGGGCTGAATGTGGATATAGCTCTATAGTTGTCTGCCATTTTCGAGTTTTTTCTTTCTACCAGACAGTAACAATTATGGTAAGTAAACGTTTCCTTACTCGTCCTTGAATCTTTCCGAGCTGTCAAAATCACCTCTTCGATTGTCAGTTGAAAATAAACTATAAGCTCTGAGGCTATTTTATTTTCAAACACCATCGTTTTAAAAAAATTTCACAATAATATTTTACGCAATCAGCGCAAGCTGTCTCATAAAACGAAATTTAAAAAGTCGATCGAAGGGAAAAAATATAAAAAAATGTGTTTACGATTCGTGAACGGAATGGAACGTAAACACGGCGCCCTCGACTCGGCGTAATTAGCACATGTCGAATAAAAACACACTCAAGATTTAATGACTGCTCAAATTCCGCATTAACTGAATTACGCAACGTTACCTCTCTAGATAGTACGCCTTTTCTGTTGTTCTGAAGAATAAGTCAATGTTTTTAATGGCACCTAAAGTAAAAGTCCTTAGACCAGCTTAGAGAGTAGATGATGACTGATGACAAATTGTAGTTTTCCTTTGTAAGGAAAGAACTAAATTAACCAATTATACTTTCTAAATCCTGATCTAATCTTATAAGTGATTTAAATTATATAATTTGATATTGTTTAAATGTGTTACAGTTATGTCCGAATATGTATCTGTTAAAAGCATCGTTTAAAATCCGTCAGCGACTCTGCTGTGTTAAGATGACACGTTTAATTTGGTGAAATTTTTAATAGGTTCCTACTTGCCTAGTCAGAAAGTTGTATACTAGGTTCTTAACTTACATGATGTAATCCATTTTGATATGAGGGTATCTCGTAAGTGGACATAGAACAACTATAAATCAAGCTATACTACGATTTAATCTAACTTATCTCTACACCAAGTTTCACCACCAAAAGTGTATTGGGGTGGATCATCATTAGAAAGAATTCTACCACGCATCATTTAACTGTAATATTTTTTATTTCTGCTTTCAGTCATTGAAAATTATTTTGGGTATTTAGCAAATAACGTTGATATACTCAATATTTAATATTCAGTTTGAAAACCAAGAAAGTACCTATTATTTATAGTGTGTCAAATTTAATATAATTACACCCTTGTATGTTGTTATTTTAGACGTAAATAAATGATTTCTGATCCGACAATGGAGATTCATAAACTGCCTCTTTTGACATATCTAACGGCAACGCGGCATACTACAGCCGTTTGGAGAAGGAGAAATCGTGGTAATTCGCGTCGCGTTGCAGATATCGAAAAACTTCTTTGAAAAAGTTGCTTAAAATAAAATTATTAGCTCTTGTACCGATTTTCGGCGCAAAATTCGCACTATTGGTTTTTTAATTACGTAATACACTAGTGTGTCACGGGAACAAAAAAAAAACGCCATATCAAAGGCAATTTCGTATCATTTATAATTTAAAGTTAAAACTGACAAATTAAATTCTATCGAATGTAATAATTTTTTCATCGATCTGGATGCACCTTTCAATGCGCCTTCCATTATTTACGGAAATTCTACTTAATTCGACTGCGTTGATTTGATTCCAGGCTCCTTTTATTTTGCCACAAAGTTCGTTACGATTTTGGGGTTATGCGTTTTATATAAACTTCATTCTTTACTTTTTCCCGAAAATAAAAACCCAAAGGAGTAACATCTGGCGATCCCGGCGGCCAAAGCTCAAAAGGGCTGTCCTCTCTATCCAGTGCTGGAGAAACTGTACGTCTAACCGTTTCCGAACACTTCTAGAATTATAAATTGATGCTCCATCTAATTGGGAATTATAAGAAGCAGATCTCGAAAGCAGCAGTTCTAAAAAGAATTAGAGAACACTTCGTTATGAGACTCTATTTTACAAAAGTATTTCGTCTTAAAAGTTTTTTCGTAGCCCTTCATATAACGGAGATATCATGCTTAGACAATTTTCCTTCGTAACACTTATTCACATTCTGTAGTACATAAAAATCGACAAAATTTTCCGGATAAAATGAACAGCCTGTATGTAAAAATATTAATAAAGTATTTTCTGTTGCTTGGGAACCAAAACAGCTACTTTATACCATCGATTCACTTTTGTCCTGTGTGTTTTGTCAACTGCTTTCATAGTGTGTAGATACCTCCATATAAATAAGAGGAATCCATCAATGGATTAAAAAAGTATTTGACATTGACCCTTGGGGTGCGCCTCATTACGAGAGGAATGTACATTGTACAGTAAGAAAAATGTTCAGACAATATTTTTACAGTACAATGTTGATGAACGCAGTGTCAAACGCGCTTACAAGGAATTAGTATCACATAATTTATCCTTAATTACGTTTAAATCTCTCTCCTCAACATAGAAAATTAACATTCTGGTCTCACGTGGAGATGAGCGTATACCACAGAGAGATCTATGCGATTAAAACAGAATGATACTATAATTTTTAATCATTATGATTGTTAAGTACGGTCGTTATATTGGAGATGTGTTTTATTTTATTATAAAATAATCGTAATCACGATCCACCTGCTGATTTGTAGCTCGGGAAATATATTAAGATTCTAATAAATAGTTAATTAACTGGCTCTGTGAACAAATCATATTTCTTGTTAGATACAAAAGAAATTGAATATATATCGCTTGTCGCGATTATGAAGTACGTAAATATTTAGCAAAATGATTTGGTCAAAAGGTTATTTAAAGTTGCAATTTATATAGAAATTCATAATTTATGTAAACATATTAGGCACTTAGTTTAATTATTGATATTTTGAAATTATACTCGTCATCCGAAATGAATAAATGTTCAAGAAAAGAAACATTAAAAGTTTCTGTTGGCTAGAAGAAAAAAACATTTATTGCAATGACCATTTAAAGCGTCTTTCAGAATCTCATAAAAAATGTATTAAAAGGTGTCTAGGTGTTGCATTTATTTCGAAAACTACCACTTATTAAAAAAAGACAAAGAATATCAATCAGCAAAAATTTTTCATTTGATCGAAAGTTAAGCGTGTGGGGCTTTTCCACAAAACAAGAGTAACCATCATTTCAAATACAATATTTAAATGGTTACAAAATTAATATGTTCGAAATGAGATTCATTACTTTTCATTCATTTCCACGTTCGTCTTCTTATTTCTACAGTAGTCCTCTTTATTCTTGTGTCAGTTAGTAATTGTGGGATAACTTGCCCTAATTTCGCTAACAGTCACGGCTATGAATTCCTTCAATGCATTTGTTTCATTCTATCCCACACGTAAAAGTCCATTGGTGAAAATAATTATACGGCAGATTTGTAACGTTTTCAACTACTCTATCTGGTATTTCTCCAAGGAGATGGGGATTCAGACTTAAATATCACACGGCTCCTGATCTACATCGAGTAACCACTTTCAAAAATTACCATGATTTTAGATGTCATTTATTATCACCTAGCATTTCAACTCCCGTATATACGAAACTTTGCCTTGCTAAACAAACAATAATAAGGGAGATGACTAGAATGCAAAAAATGTTTATCTCGATTCTCAACAGGCATAGAGAAAAGTTTTTTTTTACATCCCTCGCATACCGAAGGGAAGTAAGTATTGTATTCGAGAAAAAATCACCCTTCGAGATCTTTTTCGGATTTTCACGTTCCAGATGGTGTAGATTACAAAAATACAGGTTTTTCAATTCCGTCAGTCTGTCTGTCTGTTGGTGCATTAAATAAAAAAACTACTTGACGGAGAACGGTCAAATTTGGTATGTAGCTGACGCTGCTGCCAATGAAGAAATGGTTAGATTTTCATTGGAAAACATACAGAGTGGACCGTCTAAAGGAAACAGACAATAACAAAAATATCTTTTTTGCCCAAATTTAAAATTCTATCAGCCGGTTTTACAATCGCAAGTTGACTTTCATGTTAGTTGCAGATTGACTACAAATTTACTGACACTTGCCTTTTTCAATATAAAGTTAATATAAGTGATGATTTGTAAACGAGAGGTTGTGCATAAAATTTATAATGTTGGTACTGGAAAAATGGGTGACATACATAAAATGTATGAATTTTTATGTCACGTCATCTGCTGTCAAATGTAATCATCAGAAGCGATTTATGAGTTAGTGGTTAATTATTAAGTATGTAGTATTTAATGTTTGCAATTTTTTATAAATCATATTTTTATATAATTTATTCTACATTCTACTATAAAACGGAAACGTTTCTTTTAACAGTAAAAATGTGTTATGTTTTAAGTATTACATCGTGGATAATGAAAGGTGCGCAAATTTCCACTTGTGTCCTTTCTTAATTAATAGTTTTTTAGAGTGACCACCCTGTATAAATAAGGAGGGAGGTTCTGGGTAAATACCTTTACCTATTTTTTTCATGTAATTTTGATATCCGCTAAATATTTTTATCTTTTGTGTACTTAAAGTAATTAAACAATTTTTTTTAAATGCTAATTTTGTTCGTTAATATTACTGAAAAGTACATAAACGATTACAATCTCAAGAAATATGTTTTTGTACGAATTTCTGCGCTTAATTAATGATAATTCAGTTTTCGAATTTGCTATAAAATATCTTTAATGTGTTATTGTTAATATTATTTGTTTAAAGATTGTTTTCATGTTTTGCAACCTTACAGATTGACCAATAAGGTTTGGACATATCTAATTTTTTCACAATTTCAATATGAACAATGGTTATACCTACAATTTTGGTTGGATTGAAAACTGTTGTAGGTTGTCTAGACTTCAGGGTAAGAAATAAATATTTTGTGTTTATTAGTAGGGAGATACCAAGTTGATGCTATGGACGAACTGTCAGAAACAGGACGCCGAATGTGAATAGCGTTTTGGATGAGAACATGTAGAGGTGTTTGTATGTGGAGCGCCAAGAGAGAGGAAAATTAACGAAAATAATAGCTAGAGAGTTGGGAGAAGAGAGTAATTGTGCAGCAAGTTGAGAGGTTTGAGATTGTGAAGGTGGAGAATTGCTGGTGTGAGAGTGGAGCAGTAGTCGATGAAGTCGGGATTTCTGAAAAGCAAGAAATAGGGTCAACGAAGGATGGGTTTTAATTGTATATATTTGACTATTGTTTTCCCGTTGACTCTCTACATCAAAATGTTATTGTTGACTGTTTTTGAGAGTTGTAATATAAAGCTGTTTTTGATATTTTCTTTGATTCTTTAACGCACAATATAACTACCATTAGCTTTACTTGAAATTCAATTAATAGATCATTTCAACAATTTGTTTTTTTTCTTGTTTGCGAAACGTGCTATGCAACTACAAATATTTAAGAAAAACTACGAAAAAACACAATTTTAACCACTTTTTTGTTTAAATAAATACCCTTCATAACTTGAATGTAATCCAAATCTTTTTGGTTCATTTCTTGCAATTCTATCACAAGTTCCAGAAAAAAATATATTACACTAAGACAACTCCCTACAAATTTGAGCTTTACTCCAGTTCAGTCAAGTTTATATACATTTTCGGTGCATTGAACTCCAAGCCATCCGAGTTGTTAATTAAATAATTACTATTTTATCCCCTTCCATCTACACCCATGAACGGAGACCCCGCTGGACTTGTTTTGGTTTTGCAGCGGACGTTGTGGCATGTGACCGGTCGCTATATGTAGTCGCAGCGGCCTTGCCGACCCATTACAATAATGGCTGTGGCTTCGAGGAAGACAGATATATATTGCTAATACCATTTTTATCGCTGGCTTTATTAATAATTTATTACATTTTTTCACGTACTTTATGAATACGGTCATTGATTACAGTGGGCAATTAATATTTCTCTTTGTGCGAATGTATATCGCTGCATTAACTGCATAATAGGCGACCGCATCCTGGGGCGGTCCGTGCGACGGTGCCCGATTGATCTACTTTATTAACGAGTCTGGGTTGGATGGAAAAGTTGTGCTTCTTGCTGGATCGGTATTCCGCACAGAGAGGTCAGCAGTTGATGTTTCGGACGGGAGAGACTAATCGTCCTCAGGCCGGCATCATTTAAGTTACACGCAAGTATCACAAATATATTTCTCAGTGTCAATCTCACATGTAAATAGAGCAAATAATATACAAAAAATGATCTTTAATGTTTCAAAATGCGCATACACAGTTCGGCAAAGACTTATCTCAATCATTAAACATATATTTGCTTCCTCCATATCGCAAGGAAGGTGGGCAATCTCTCGGATTTGGGTAAAAATAGTAAAAATAAGGTCACAAGTTCGTAATTTTTCCTTTCCCCCTAGGTACACCTACGAAGAAATTCGCTCTTGAAGTTGAGGGTTAAAAATCGATTTTTCGTGATAACTTTTTTATTGTTCAATAGATTTTAATCAATTTTGGGTCAGTATCATATTATTTCAATCTAGATAGGTCAGTGTATTAGAATCTTGGATAATATTATTGGGGACTCGGGGGCAGAACACCCATTGCCTTAATAAGTTGTAAAAAAAATTTCAGCCTATTTTGTTTTATTTCTAAGGTCATTTTCAACTTTTCCAGCCTTCGTTATGTAACAAATGTATACTTCTTTGATGTCGGTAATATGAACTGTTTTCGAGATAAATGCACTTAACGATGAAATTGCGATTTTCAATCGCACAATAATAGTAATTTTTTAAAATAAATAAACGCGAGGATTATGTACGAAACAACATTTATTTCTCTATGAGGTAGTAAGTACTTAAGTACCTACACTTAAAAAAACAAAAAATCTTAAACACACTAAACACAACATTCGAAACATGACTGTAGAAAACTAATTAGGGACTTAGCAAATGCTCAATATGAGCATCTCCTTCTCTAATGCATGCTTGTCCACGACGAACTGACGATCGCTGGACTCGCCACATCATTCCCTCGTTTTCTCTAATTGCATTTGAATGGTACATAATTCTCTCGTATAATTCTTCTCTTGTCTCTACTGGTGTGGCATATACGAGACTCTTTCAATGGCCCCAGAGGAAGAAATCAAGGGGATTTAAATCGGGTGATCGGGAGGCCAAAAAACAGGCCCACCCCGACCTATCCACCGGTTTGGATATACACTATTCAAATGACCCCTCACTATAACACTAAAATGCGGGGGTGTCCATTTAACCACATGTTCCCTCGAGATGTAATATCAACGTCTTCTAAAAGTTTTGGTAACTGTTGTAGAAGAAATTCAAGATAAAGTTGCCCAATTAATCGATTTGATATCACGAATGGGCCCAACAAGTACCGGCCAATAATTCCAGCCCAAACATTAATATGAAGTTGACCCTGATGACGCGTTTGAGTTGTGGCATGTGGGTTTTCCTCAGCCCAAACGTGTAAGTTATGGGAGTTAATGACTCCATTTCTTTCAAAGTTCGCTTAATCCGTATACAAAACCGACCGATGAAGGCATGGTTTTGTTCATGGTTCTGTATACTCCACTGCGAAAATTGCACCCTAGCAGGAAAGTCAGCTGGGCAAAGGCATGTACTTTTTGTACATGATACGGATGAAGTAGTTGCTCTCTCAAAATTCTTTCAACGATCGATTTTGGGACATTCATTTGTAATGATAATGATCTGATATTCACAGATAAATTCGCAGCGACTGCATCCAATACGTTTTCTTCTACTTCAACAGTACGTGTTGTCCGCGGAGCACCCCTGTTTACGTCATTTGGCGCAAATCGACCTAAGTAGAGATAGATTTCTTAGATTTTTAGTTTTCAAAAAAATTATCTTATGTTTTACCAGTTTCTCTCAGCCGTTGATCAACACGTTCAAAAGTTTTGCGATCAGGAACCCTTCGATGGCGATACCGTCGAGCGTATAGTCTTCTTGTATTCATTGTTAGTGTAAGCCATATTTCAACCGATTAATAACTAAATTAAAGTCGGATTAAGCTAATACTGAAAAATTATGTCATTCCAATTATCTGATATTTTGATCCATGGTAATCATAAACTATCATTATTACTCGTTTGGTTTTGTATATAAACAGCTACATCGTCTTATCTAGGATAAGACGATGTAGGTGTTTTTTCAAATATTAAAAAAAAATGAATATTAACTCGTTCAATGCGGACCCCAGAACTTGGACTTCAGCATGTGTGGCACCGTTTTTTGTCTTTTTTTTTTCAAATAATCGACGGGAAGGTAATACATAATATGACAAAGTAAAAATTACTATTATTTGTGCGATTGAAAAGCGCAACTTCATCGTTAAGTGCATTTATCTCGAAAATGGTTCATATTACCGACATCAAAGAAGTATACGTTTTTTACGTAAAAAGGGCTCAAACAGTTGAAAACAAAACAGGCTGAATTTTTTTTTAGAACATATTAAGGCAATGGGTGCTCTGGCCCCGAGCCCCCAATAATGTTATCCAAGATTCTAATACACTGACCTAACTGGACTGAAATAATATGATACTGACACAAAAATGATTAAAATCGATTGAACAATAGAAAAGTTATCGCGAAAAATCGATTTTTAAACCTCAATTTCAAGAGCGAATATCTTCGTGGGGGTACCTCGGGGGAAAGAAAAATATACGAACTTGTGACCTTATTTTCACTAGTTCTACCCAAATCCGAGAGACTGCCCACCATTTTCGGGACACCCTGTATATGGCTCTTAATCCAAGCTATGGTAACATTTTAATTATGTCTTGTACATTCCTCTATATTTTGAATTATGTCCGCTACCAGATTTGATACTTTATATAATTTATTATTTTGTATCCTGTTGGTAGTACTTAGGAAGTCAGTAGAAATAATAAAGATCTTCCCATTTAAAAGTTTGTGTGTTTCAGTGCATCTATTTGTTCTACCGAGTATATTGAAAAGGTATCGTTATATCAACTAACGCCATTCCTTTGTTAGCCGGTACCCACATCAAGGCTATTTCGTTGCTTCAGAAATTGTCTAGAATCCCAGGCAATTTTAGATTCAAAGGTGTAAGATCGGAAAGCTTTTAATGCTGTCTGGCTATCTGAATTCATTTAAGGGATAATTTATACCTAAAATTCTATTGATATTGACAAACAGTTTACACTTAATACTTTCGTATAAATAAAATATGGATCGACCAGTACAACAACTGTTTTTCTATTTATATATGTCAACGTAATATCCTCTGAGGTATAACCTTTCGTCCCTGTACATGACTGGCAATAAAATATTTTTACTATCTTCACCGATGTAAATTTGAATATCTCGTCATGGGATAGAAGTTTTTTGTAACATCTTGAACAATAGCTGTGAATGTTAATACCCTGTATTACATGCATATTATAACACCATCATTCTCATTTTTGCGAATTGTAAACATTATGAACAGTTACTCTCACGTGATTAACTCGTAACATAAGCCGACTGTTCAACAAATTTAATAAACTCTTTATGCCTTAATATTATTTTGTTGAGGTTGTCTTGCGGCTATTGGGTTTGATTTAAATTTGAAAATAATGTTAATCTTCCTATTTCGTAGTTTTAAATTCAGCTATTTTTCAAACCACTGGAATTATTGAGTGAAAATTCCTAGTAATAGTCTTGTTATAGTTCTACTTAGCTACTCTTATATTTTTTAAAATATACTTACTAAGAAAAAAAAGTTATGAGCAAAAATACTAAATATTTTCCTATCGGATGTCTCTTTCTAGGGAATGGCCGCCTTAAGTGTTAGAGAATCTTGATGTATTTAATACTTGTAGATCTGTTTGTGTATGTGTGTGTATTATTCTGACTAGATTGATACGTTTTAGTGTAAATTTGGTTTATGAATAAATTATATCTAGCCATATATCTATCCATTTTCTTAACATCAATAGCACCGATCAGATCATATCGAATCCGAACCTAAACCATAGCCGAGTGATTCCCTTAAACAAGCCGTCATTTTCTTAAAATTAAGTCCGCCTACGCCACTGACAGCAGCTGGACACCCATTAAGTCTAAAATGGTCATAAAAATGTAATGAAATGTAGAAAGCAATTTAAACTGGGCGGAATTGTGACGGCATTATTGCAAAGGTTATTTTATGACACTCAGACGGCCACAATATTTGCCGGTTGGCTTTAAAAAACGGCATTAAAAATTTGTGAAAGCAATAGCAACGGTACATATTGATTTATTGAATCTGTGATGCTCCCTTTTTCCCGATACAGCTGTATCACCCTCAATAACTTTGGCAAACCTTTGGTTAACCTATTCACTAAGTTGCCTCAATAATAATGTTCTCTAAGTCTAGGGCCAACAGAACCCCTTGTTTCACATATACAGAGTGTATAGATATTGGATACGCCTAAATAACTCGTCAGGATAGCGAAGCATGACGGGAGCTGAGGTCATCGAGAGGCACCGCTTGGAGACCTTGTATTTGACCTTGAAGGAATAGGAACCCCTATTTTTGATTCCGGAATCTGAAAGAGCTAGAAGTTTCGAGTTCGAGAGTCAAATTGACTCCAGGGGTCATCTGAAGGTAAATCTTTCTCTCGAACTTTTCAGGCTGGTATCTCGTCAGGATAGCGAGATTTGGAGAAAATGACCTCTATGAAAGCTGTTAAGGTCATTGGATGGGCACCACTTGGAGACAGTGAGTGAAGATTGAGTTCCGAGATTGTCTTACATACATAGTTACAAACAATAAAGGTATTAAAGACCACTACACAATACTCTCGGTCTAGGTGCCCGCGTACAAAAAATTTATTCATACATATCCTCTTGTAACTTCTATTTTGTCGGACAATTCATAAATTGGATTCTACATGTTACTATTAAGCAATCTTGAAAGAATCCGCTGGTTATCAATAAATTTGTAAAAGTTGTTAATTCGGAATTTCTATAAAAATTTGGAATTAACAATTTTTACAAATTTATTGATAACCAGCTGATTTTTTCAAGATTGCTTAATGGTAACATGGGAAACCCAATTTTCGAATTGTCCGATAAAATAGATTTTCCGATTTTCCAGTACGACGCGCGACGTGTGGAAATTTTTCGGAAGTGGAGGGGGAACGCTGCGTTTTCGAAAATTTTCTCAAAATAAAAAGTTATAGATTAGGCGAAATTAAGCCATACAAGAAGTTACAAGAGGATAGTATAAATTTATTTTTTGTACGCGGGTACCTAGACTATCTATTTTCCATTTTTGTACCTCATGTGTCACATATAGGGCCTCAAATGGGAATTGTCAGTACACACAGCCCTATGTTTGTTCCTAATCTATAACAATATTCCCTAAACTACGCCATGCCGATGAGGAGAAATAACGCATCATTAGCTGCATTCTTGTTCCTTACTGGGGTACAGCAATCGTTGTTTTTTATCTTTGATCCAATTTTATTTTACATTTTTCTATTCCATTGCTTTCAATACTGTTCATATTTTTGTTTTTGTTTTGAGATTCCACACAAACTTCTCATTTCATATTATACTGCTAAGTCCAGAATGGAATCAGCATTCACAACATCTTAATAGTATATGCTAATTAGACTTTTTAGAAGAAAAAAATTATATACAAATGATATTTCGTCCAGGAATAGTGTATAGGAGTAGAAAGAAGAACCCGAAAAGTTTCCACCCTATCCGTGGATGGAACCCACCCTTTTTTCGCGAAAAACTACTCCCGGACGGGACATAACTATGGTTTTTCGCGTTTTTCTTCAAAACCGTCACCCCGACGGGGAAAAGATATAGGAAACATATGTTCTCCATTAAATTCTATGTAAAAAAATGTTATATAGATTATTGACCTCCCCTATTTTCCTTCCATCGGCGTTCAAAGCAGTGGATAGTTTGGAGCGGTAGGAGAAAATCGGTCCTACGCCATTTTCACAGCGAATATCTCTAAAACGGCTACTGCGATGTACAAAATGGTTAGAGTGGAACTATTTGTATGTTTTTTTACATTTTCCGCAAACACGCATTTTGCAATTGGGGCTCATTTTCGCACCACTCGTGAGGTAGAGTCCTCGGCGCGTTTTTTTTAATGGTTTCCCCTGTAGGCCTACTTCCATTACCATATTGGACGGTTTCACTCATCAGTAAGGTGTTTTTCCATGGCCTCGGCTTCAGTTGGCAAATTCAGACAACCTTGTCTGTTACAGATGGAGCACATAATTAAACAAAAACCAATCAGAAAATAATTAACAAAAAGAATTTCCTGAAGAAAGAGTTATAATACAAACCAATAAAGAAATAAACAAAAATAACTCTGTTAAAAACTAAAACACATGTAAGGGGACAAAAAATAATAACTATCCAAAAAATATATTTATTTTATGGTGAATTCTAACAGTGCTTGACGCTTGAATAGAGCTAGTTGAAAAGAAAAGCGTATAATGTAAAATTATAAAATGCGTGTTTCCGGCAAAAGTGAAAAAAATCGAGTCAAAATAAAAAAATAATTCATGAATCTGCAAGTTCCATTCTAATTACTTTGTACGTCACAGTAGCTGTTTTAGATATATTCGTTGTGAAAAATGGCGTAGGACCGATTTTCGCCGAGCGCTCCAAACTACCCCCTGCTTTGAACGCCGATAGAGGGAAAACAGTAAGGAATAGGTCAATAATCTAATAATCTATATAACATTTCTTACGTAGAATTTAATGGACAACATTTTTTCTTTATCCTTTCCGCATTAGAGTGACGGTTTCGCAGAAAAACGCGAAAACCCTTAGTTAAAGTCTATACGAGCACAATTGAAATCGTATAAAAACTAAAAGCCGGTAAAAACAGTCGGCAACTCTTTATTGTACATAGGCGGAGGTAAATAGAATTGCTTGTCATAAGAAAATGTTATAATAACTTTTTGAAAATTGTATTAATTTTTATTATCTTTTGTTTAGTAGATAGGCTATTTTTGTTCATTTATCCAATAACATATTTTTGAAGTATTATATCAGTTTTAGATATAAAGTCTAAATATTTAAATTTATTGGGTTTAGTTTTAAAGTTATCCCATTCTAAATTGAAATATGTTATTATCAGCAAGGAACAACGAGAAGGTATGAACATATCCTTGCCGGGATGAGGGAATGGGACAGGTTAGATTGGCGAGGGGCAAGGATGTTAAGTAGTAAAAATAAAATTTAAGTTTCTTCTAAAATAAAAATAAAAATGTAAATTTCTTAACCAAATCAAAGAATTAGTACAACAAAAATAAATACTTGTATAGATAAAACATAAATAAAAACAAAATTCAATATGTCCCTAGAATAAAGTAACTTAAATTGAAATTTCTTGTCAACTAAATAAAATATATTCCAAGAAATGTAACAATAAAAAAGTAAACTTCATACCTAATATAATAGCTAAATATTTTGTTCTGAAAATATATATTAAAAAGTTAAATGCTAAAAGTTGACGCGTCCGAATCTTCACTTTCTGAAATGGGATCATTATCGACAGGCTTAATCATAACATTCTTATTAAAAAACTGTCCAACATTGGAATGTCACCGAATCTTACACACTTCTTAAAATCATACTTGACAGATAGGAAACAGTACGTCGCGTTTAATGGATTCAGGTCTACTGATTACTTATCTTGTTCTGGTGTACCTCAGGGGTCTGTCCGTGGGCCACTCTTGTTTAATATATTCATCAATGATATAACATATGAACTAGATGTTCATTTTTTAATGTACGCAGATGACCTCAAGCTACTACATAGAATCTCTAACATAAATGACTGCAGTAATTTACAAAATAATATATCTAAACTCAGCGCTTGGTGTGTCAGGAACAGTCTAACATTAAATGTGCAAAAATGTAACGTAATGACATTTTCCACAAAGGATGTTAATTTTACATTTAACTACTGTCTAGAAAACGAACCATTAACTCGACCGTCCTCGTTTAAAGACCTTGGAGTAATTTTTGACAAAAAACTCAGCTTTGTCAATCATATAGACACGTTAATTTGCGACGTAAATAGAACACTTGGTTTTATTATTCGCAATGGGCGTGATTTCTCTAATATTTCAACGTTAAAACTATTATATTTTTCTTTTTTGCGATCTAAACTAGAGTATGCGTCTCTTGTTTGGCAGCCCTGCTATAACACTCATAGTCTTAAATTAGAAAACGTGCAACGCCACTTTCTTAAATTTCTACATCTAAAATCTCATGGTATATATCCACCAATTGGCTTTCCACAAAGTGATTTACTTCAAATGTTTTCAATGCGTAGCCTATCTGAAAGATGCAACGAATTTGCCATAAATTTCTTAAAAAAGGTGATTCATTATGATATTGACTGTAGTGAGATACTCCAGAGACTTAATTTCCATATTCCGCGAATAAATTCAAGACAAAACCAAACTTTCTACCTTCCTATAGCCCGGACTAATACTTTAAAGTTTTCACCAATCTACAGCATGTGCTCTAGCTATAACCACAGTCAGCGTGATATCGACATCTTTAATAAATAGGAGATTCTGTCTAAATCATATATGTATTTTTTATTTTCTCTTTTTATTGTAAATAAATTCAACTCTTTATTCTCTTTAATATTTATATTTTCTTTTGTTATGTATCTTTACTGAAATGTACGCTAGTAAATTTAAGTAATTTTTGTACGATGTATGTGTTGTTTCCCATCTTGTAAATGGTCTTGTACTGTTAGATGGTGTATGAATAAAATATAATAAAATAAAATAAAATAAAATTATCCGCGCAATGGGGGGTATTGTTGGATATTGATTTTCTTTTTCAATTACATGCTTAACGCAATTTTTCCATAAATCAGTATTGTCGAGGTCATTTATTGCTTCTCTTATATGATCAACTACTACCGCGCTTAACGTTGGAGAGTCATTACATTTTCACAAACGATCTTTTAAAGTTGCTCAAACCATCTCGATAGGATTAAATATGCATAGTACGGAGGTAACCGCAAAAGTGTATGACCGTGTATATTGGATAAGTTATCAATAACATATTCCCTTTTGAAATTCTGTTCTTTTATTCATTTCAGTAATTCGCGTTTTATTGGAACTTTTACAGGAATTTCCATAATATTTTCTCTCATGAATTTTAAAATGTCTTCCTTGTACTGGTGTTTGGTATTTTATTTAATATTCGCAAGTGATAAGAAGCATTATCTAATACATTTACCGAATTAGGCGGAATATTTGGTATAAAGCTATCCTGAAAACCATTTTTTCGCACTGCACTGGAGAAATATCGAGTCCACGTTGACTAATGACTGATATAACTCAAACACCGAGCGACCAATCGGACTGAGGAATACCCGGGTGCCAGCCAATCGTCGCCACCCGTCCTCAAACGCAGGCCAATGACAACACATCTCCCACGTTGACTCTTGAGAAACGATTTACAAGGTTTTTTTATGCTAGTGGACCTGTCCGTTTCATTATGTTTAAACCAGTGCAGTCGTAGATGATTCATTCAGGCTGATTACATTGCCAGTCTTGGACTTGCCTGCATAGTTTCAACTACTATTCGATTCTCGATACCATTGATAAATACATAGGACAAAATATCAAATTAAGTGTCCACGGTCCTGTGATTTAACACTGACCAGTTTCAATTGACTTCGTAAACACTATAAGTCCCTCCCGGGGGTTGTTTTTCGCGAAAAAATGGTGGTTCCATCCACGGATAGAGTGGGAACTTTTCGGGCTCTTATTTTTACTCCTATAAACTATTCCAGGACGAAATATCATTTGTATGTAAATTTTGTCTTCTATTTGCTGTTTGTTTCGGCTAATTATCGTGGACTATAAGTAGTGGGGAAAATATTTTTTGGTGGATTCGTATTAATATTTCGACAAGCGGATACGTACGCCTATGGCTCCCCGACAAATACGTGTCAGTGCGTGCGTACTTTCACCGTAGGGCTAGTTTGCTACTGAAACGACTTCCATTCCATCCCAGCCAAGGTCTCCGGATTAGTCCGTACCATGGCTTGTTCTGCCAACGCGCTCTGATTACAGATCCAGCTACTATCCACACCTTGTCCCCCAATGCTAAGTAGGCGCTTTATCTTGCTTCTTATGACAGTTCCTATTCTTGTATATACAACGCCCTGCCATTTCCTACCAACGATTACATCTACCTTAGACGAAAGACCATAATACCACGCAACACCCCCCAAACAGCGACCGTTAAATTAATTGTATGTATTTTTCAATGGAAAATATTGTTAAAGGAAATTTATTGTTGAAATTCCGGTTGGTAGTCCTCTATTTGTGATAACTATGAAATACTAGATGATGCCATAAAGGGTGTTTAATGTCTACCTCCCAACTTTACAACTTGGAAAGGGGAATGAAAGATAATTTGATAAAAACAGAAAGCATAAATGAAACTATTAACTTTAACATGCATATCTAAATCTACACGGCAGATATTTAATTACGGTGTACGTCAGAAAATGTCAAGATGCCTGCCTGCTCAAGACATATTCAGTTAAGTTTCAATTTTCACACTTGATCTCTATCTGTATATTTTCAATATATAATAATAATATATTGTACGAATCTCCAGCATTATATTATAGTTAAGGTGCCCGCCGGGAAAATTTTTCCTGATACATACTCTCTCCAAACTTCGTGTATGGCTTCATTGGACCTAGTCTGACAGCATTTTCTTCTATCATTTTCTTTGTTTTTGGGGCGTTTTCCCGCTAGATATTCCGAAACATGTCATTTTGACGGCATAAAAAAATTTATAGATACTGTTATTTTTCCAAGTAGAATAGCTTAAAAACGTGAATTGAAACGTGAAAAAATAATTGTCTGACAATAAATGTGGGTCATTGGGCGTGTCCGCTATATCGAACATGTCGGAAAAACGACTATAAATTTTTTTATTAATAACCAGCTGATTTTCGCTGCATTAATTTATTAAAACATACAAAAACAAGTTTTCATATTGTCTGACGAAAATTATTTTCCGATTTTCCAGTCTGACGCGTCAAAGTTGTCGGTTTCATGACAGCAAAAAATTTATTCATAACCTTCAGACATTGGAAAATTATATGCAGAAAATAGGTATTGAATTTGTGGTATAAGTGTCTGACAAATACAGTGGGGCATAACGAGAGACTGACGAAAAAACATAATTTTCCAATAGCGGCCGTCGAAGTTAGGGCGATAAAAAAATGAAATTTCGTTTAGTCGAGAAGACGGTTAAAAAAGATACGATATTTCAACTTACTTATTTTATAATCTTTATTTTGAATTTTTTGAACTCTTTTAGACTATCTGAATTCGACTTACCCAAGTTTTAAGTTCGATAATATTGAAAAAGACGTAAAACTTTTTGTAGAAAAAAGTAGCGAAAAATTGTCTTTTAGTACGTTTAAAATCACTATATCTCCGGTACTACTAGTCCGAAAATTTTCATCCAGGGCCCAAATTAAAGGTCTTGAAACAAGTTATAAGATAACACTTTACAATATTAGTTATAACAAAGTACCTTTTATAAATGAAAAAACAATTAATCCATTTTCGCTAAATATATGAATTAAATTTAAGTGTGCAATTTTGCATAAAAAATATATGAAGTATGCAGGGAATAAAAAAAAATAAACATTATGCACCAAAAAAATTTTTAGGGCGATGCTAAAAATTATCCTATTACATGAAAAACGAATTTCTGCAGCAGAAAAACGACATATTTCCAAAATTGAAAAACTAATTTTTCTGGCATACGATTTATTTTATTGTAAAAAAACTTTTAGTATTATAAAAAAATATTTTCTTCGCTTTCCTCATCATCTTCATCATCAACTGAATCATCAGTTGATAAATCATCATTGTCAGTGTCATACTCAATTTCAATACCACTTTGATGAACCGAATCTGAAAATGTAGTAATATTTACTTAAAGGAATTGAATGAATGTACAGGTGTTTCAGAATCTCATGAGCCACGAAATGCGCAAAAGGCAAAGTTTAATCTGAGTTATAAGTATGTTTTTGAAGACACTGGAGGCTGCCTTGTTGTATACATAAACAAGAGCTCGGGATAAATTATAAACAATAAATATAATATTTTTAAGAAGTATAACTGAGTCAACAGGACGGATTGTGTCTCTGCGCATATGAAGGTCACGGCTCATGAGGTTTTAAAACACCTCTAACATCCAAGCGTAGCTTGACAACCACATAGAAAAACCTTTTATTTAACATTTCCAGCTAAAAGGCTCTATTTCACCGTCAGACAATTTTTTTATCGTATTATAAATTTTATTTAAAAATCAAAAAAATTTGTAAGAAAATGTTATGTATAAATTTTTTGCTGTCATGAAATCGACAACTTTGACGCGTCAGACTGGGAAATCGGAAAATAATTTTCGTCAGACAATATGAAAACTTGTTTTTGTATATTTTAATAAATTAATACAGCGAAAATCAGCTGGTTATTAATAAATTTTCTTATAGTCGTTTTTCCGACATGTTCGATATAGCGGACACGCCCAATGACCCACATTTATTGTCAGACAATTATTTTTCCATGTTTCAATTCACGTTTTTAAGCTATTCTACTTGGAAAAATAACAGTATCTATAAATTTTTTATATGACGTCAAAATGACATGTTTCGGAAAATCTAGCGGGAAAACGCCCCAAAAACAAAAAAAATGATAGAGGAAAATGCTGTCAGACTAGGTCCAATGAAGCCATACACGAAGTTTGGAGAGAATATGTATCAGGAAAAATTTTTCCGGCGGGCACCTTAACTATTATCTCTAATTCTCTCATTTTTATGCCACGTTATCCTGAAAGAGGACAATATAAAAGAGAATGGCCTTCAAAAATTATACTGATGTCACTAAACAGTTGATGGGAGAGAGTATTGGCGACACCGTGCACCTAACAGGCAGCCACGATGAATTACATCAAGATTTGCTATACAGCAATGGGATTTAAACTAGAACTTTACATGAATCACGAAACGTCTGTTAACGCGTTATGAAAAGAAAAATATATTGAAGTGTCTTAACCAACAATAGTTAAAACATTTACGAACCCAGTTGGAACAGCACGGAATTAGGTTATCTTATGGGGCATTGTCAATATATCGCTTCACACTGAATGAGAGAGTACAGAATATTACAAATTTATATTCACAACAACTCCTCGTCTACAGTCCAGTGGACTTGATCCGCCTGTCACATAGAAATATAGGTGGGATTATATGCTTAGCGAATTCGATTTGTCAACACCAACCTTGTTTTCAGAGTTTTTGAATGCCGTAATATGTCAAACAAAAAATAAGTATGAACTATTTGTACCGTATGATCTGTACGTGGCATAGTGCAGCTCAGCCAGGCAGCGTTACAAATTACTTAATTCTAGTGAATATTTGCACAAATTGTTAGTTTTATTACTGTGTTTGAGTGATTTTTTGCAATTAATTGTTTAAAATGGCATTTTGGAGGCCTCTCGAAACGGACGACGAGTCTAAACAAACGGAATTTGAAAATAAAGACTTACACGTTCAAACTCAAAGGGTTATTTTGAATATTTACTGGTGTTTGTGAAGAGGATTTGTGAATTAACCAAATCTAGCCGTACTACAATTTATAGGGTTATTAGAGCCGAGGATGTAGTTGATCATTCTGTCAAACGGAAAAGAGTTCACCGTATAGGGAAAAAAGACACCAATATATGCGTATACTGTCCAATAGTTGATAGTTCCGAACACACGCTGTTCCAATGTCCAAGATGGCGTGACGACAGGAAGGCAACAAGTAGAGAAGTAGGACATACGTTAACCGCACAAAACTTCGTTGGCATCATGCTTGTTAACGCCACATGTTGGGCCACCATCAACACGATGTGCTGCACCATACTTAAAAAGAAGGAGGAGGATGAAAGGGTTCCATAAGCCAACAGAACTCCGAAGAAATGTTTGATTACAGTTCCGGAGAGAAGAGGGGGGTTTTTTAGTGAGTAAGAATCTCACATATCCCCACACGCCACGCCGGTCCAACGGAAAAGAGTTGGACCAAATCTTAAAAAACTTGATAACGCGTCCAAAGATGTCAATCGTCGAGTTGTGTATGACTTTTACAATGAAAAAAGGTGCCCACATTAGAAATTATTAGGGATAAGTTACGCGACTATCCAGATTATAACTATAAATCATTAGATACTTGGCGAAACGTTTTGCTCGACTGCGGTTTTAGGTACAAAAAATTGGATAAACAAATGGTAGTTATGGAGTCAGCATACATAGTTGATCATCAACACGAGTACCTGCGTAAAATAAAAGAATACCGAGATGCAAATAGAGATATAATTTATCATGACGAAACATGGTTTGACACCCATGATGTAGTTCAATACGGTTGGGTAGATAACACCAAAAAGTGTAATTTAAGTGCTCCATGTTCTAGGGGAAAAAGAATTATAATTCTACAAGCTGGAAGTAAAAATCCTCTGCCGACTACCACGATGATATGGCAGCCGAATTATTTGAGAAGTGGGCAAAGGAACAGCTGTTATCAAACATCCCACCAAATTCTGTAATTGTTATGGACAATGCGGAATATCATTTGCGGCACATACAAAAAGTCCGAACACCAACACCAGAGAAGGCAATATCATTGAATTTATGAAAGGTAAAAGCATGGAAATACTAGGAAAAAAAAAACACAAAAAAGACTTTATTAGAACTGATTGAAAAGCAAAATTTTAAAAAGGATTATGTCGTTGAAAAAATTTTTGAAGCACACGATCATACATACATTTTACGTCTGCCTCAATATTATTGCATTTTCTACACCATTGAAATGGTGCGGGCTGATGTAAAAATAAGACTACGTCAATATAATCAATATCCACAATTAAGTGAGTTTGTCTTAAAGAATATAAAGATAATAGTAGACGAAATAGGCAAAAGCGATATATGGTGGAAGTGTGTATCTTATGTGATAAAAAAGAAAAATGAATATTCTATATTACCACCTATTAATCCAATTATTATTAATGTAAATACCGATTCAAGGTGAAAACTCGGATAGTGACGAATGAAATATTGTTTATTTAAAGTTAATAGACAAAGCTTTTTTGAAATTTGTTTATTTAATGTCGATCTGTTTCCGCTACTGAGAGCAAGAAACGAGTTCCCCCTTTCAAATTTTGCCGAGTCTTTCCTTTATAGAATAGTAGAAATTTTTTTACCTGCCTAAAATAATGATACTGCAAAGTTCATAGTATCATGGCCTAACATTTAATAAACAAGACAGTCGCTGCTTTACGCCCCTTAGGAAGTATTATATACCATCTATGCAACTCCCACCTAAGGTTACATAACTTTCCCGCTAGAAGATAGAACCAGAGTTAGGTCACTAGACTATAGACGTAGCCTTAATATATCATTTATGTGACTTATCAAAGGTGATAAACATATTTTTTCATTAACCACTTCTATTGAATAAAGGTACTATAGAAATCCCTTTCTTTAACGATTAAAAAATGATTATTTAGTATTTAAAGCATTTTTACATTTCTACCGCCGCCGCCGTCCCGTAAAGGAGATGCCGACTTTACTCCGAGTTTTCGTTTTTAAGCTATCCCAATTGAGATCATATATACTATACTACTCAGAAACTTCGGAAACTCTTCTGTCAAACGGGAACCTCAAATTCTGGAGATGTTTTTATGTCGATACGACTAAATCACATTTAAAAAATTCCTTTCCAAGGGAACTTCCGCCCTTTAAGGATGGCAAGTTGTCATCATTTTTACTTCCCTCGTTTATGGATGCGATCTCCAATGGTCTACCGTTTTCATTTATTAAATGTTGACGTAAATGCCAAAAATTGCCACACTATACCTAGTAAAAAGAGATTTTGTCAAAGCAATGTTTCACAATTTCGGTGGCGTCGTCTAATTAAATTAGATAATAGCACCGCATTAGTAAAAAACATATAAAAGTATCGCCATACACTGGAATCTAATATTGACACTCGGTCAGGGTCGAATGCAATAACAATAAAATGAAATAAAATTCACTTTATCAGGCTGTGTGCATTTATGATGTAGTACAAGGCAGTTTTATGCCATTAAGGCCCCCACAGACCTCGTTCATTTTCAACAGGTTTACCCGACGGGTAAAAGTGTTGGAAGAAATGAACAATAAAACCGAGGTGTATGGGAGGAAACTATCGTGTTTACCCGACATTCCAAAATATCAGCGGAGTTTGATTTCCGTCCGTCTTCGTGCCATGGGTTCGGGTAAACAGGAGGTGTGTGTCCTAAAACCGGCGTGTTTTCTCAGTGGCGTCAGCATTTTGAAGGTGCTGTTTAATTCTAGGGTAACAACACAGTGTAAACAAAATGACAGATCTGCGGCAAAACTCTATAAATTGCTAAGCAGATCTTGTTCTAATGCTTGGGGTGAAATACGTGTTGAAAATTTCAAATCTTCATAACTTTGACCAGTTTGACTACTAGCAAGAAACCGTAACGTGGCAATCAATCGTTCATGGGGGCTGTTGGATAACCGTAAATGAGTATTACATTTTTTTATTAACGGCGTTACGAGTTTTAGTAGCTTAAAATATGTTTCTTCATTCATTCGGAGGTAGTTATGCCAGTCTCCTGGCTCCAACCTTAATTCTGTCAATAAATTGGAATGACCTAGCGTACTGCGTTTTATAAGCCACTATTTAGTCCATATCGTACGATCTTTTGTATTTTTTTGCTTTACAGCTAAAGCCGCTGCCACTGCCAACAAACACGTTCGGTTCATCACGGCAAAACTGATTAAAAATACTTTGTGTGTGTGGTCTCGACCGGCATCGTTCTTCGTTCCAACAATTTTACCCGTCGGGTAAATCTGTTGAAAATGAACGAGGTCTGTGGGGGCCTTTAGCCTATTAATCCTTAATTTAGTTTGTTATGTATGATTTAATATTAATATATAATAGTTTATTTTATTGGGTTTTTACATTTAATTTTTACGCAAATAAACAAAATAAACGCGTTAAACAGAACAGGAAAGTAGTTATGTGTTTGATTAAAAATTGTCTTTTTATTTGCTAAATATGTATTACATGTTCTTGTAAGAACCATTACGGTTTTACTTAAAAATATGTAGGGTGGTGATCTTAAGAAATAATTCGACTATGGTGAAAATTTGTAAAGATGTTTACGCAAAACGTTGTCACCCTTTATTTATTATTAATTGTTTCGCTTAAATGACCACCCTGTATATTGTTTTAACTAAAATTTTAAGAGCTCTGCTTACTATACTTGTATTGCATATGCATTTAATAAAACAAGAATGACATGTTTTTGATTGCTGATACGGTTTTTTAAGGCAACATCCAATAAATGTCTTTCAACTTTCCTCAATAATGATATACCACTGTTCTTCACAACGACAAACCAGAAGTACATTCTTAAATATATCCGTATTTAGACATTTGAACTTCAATTAACAATGACTGAAAGAATCTGATTTACATCTGACCACACTTCAATGAACTCCATTTGTTTCAGTCACACCTTGTATGTCAGACTCCTATGATCTTTAGCATAGCACACAATGAGACGACCCTGACATTAACAAGTACCCCAAATAATGTTTCTCAGAACGTATTCTAAAAAAAACTTGATATTTTCAAAGTCGTGACGAGCTCTCTGCAATTTGAATGTATTTGGGTACGTTATTTAAACATAATATGATGGGATCGGTAGCGAAAAAATGGAGTTAGGTTTACGTTACCGCAATATATTGATTGACGTTTATCATTGATATTGACTAATGTGAGTAATGTGGGACTGATATTCTTGGGAATTGTATAACGACTAACCTTGACCACCTATCTGTTTAAATTGTGTGTTTGACACGACGAAAATTTAAAAATAAATCGGTGACCTTACGTTAGAGCTCGAATTTCGGAGTGTGAAAAAATGCCATACTTATAACAATAGTAAATAAATAAAACTGACATATATTCATGAATAAAAATAAAATATTATGTGTATTATGTGTGCGCAGTAGGAGGCGTATTGATGCAAGTTTATTGTATTTAAGAGTAATTTTGAGCAGTGCCATATTTTGTTTGAAAAATTTTTAGGTAGGTCAAAGTCGTCCGTTGAAAGCCAGTAGACGGTATGCGAGAAGGGCAAGGAGAACATTTGCGCCGTTTTTGCAATTGAAGATAAATTACAAAAACGGCGCCATGTTCCTTGCCCTTCTCGGATACCACCTACACGGGTGCTGATGATGCGCGCGCATCGAGATCGTTTGTAACACCCGACCGACTAGACGCTTCTACGTTCACAAGGTTCTTTCCTCTCTCTCCCCGGCTCAACTTAGTTATCCAAAACCTGCATGCTGTGCTGATGCCCAGCATCCAGCATCTCAAAGATGACCTTGACTCTGGCGATGGAAACAAAATGGCATCCTTGGCTTCTAGTATAGACACCAAATCCTAAATTTCTCGACTCTTACTACCTTGCTTTACTTATTTATCCCTATTCACCCCATATCTCTTCAACGGAATAATATTAAAATATAATCTAGTTCCAGATCTTGTTACAATACATACGTGAACCAAATCTCAAGTCAATATCTTAATTTTATTATGTTAACCCACCATTTTAATAATGAAGTGGAAGTGGCGGTGGGGGCGGCAAATGGCATAAAAAATGTGAGGTCTTGGTTTCTAGTATATACACCAACTCCCAAGTTTCTAGACTTACTAGCTTTCGTTACTTATTTTCTCCTACTTACCCCCCAACCTTTCGAAGGAATCGGCTCAAAATATAATGTAATCTCCGATGTCATTATAATACTTACGCGTACCAAATTTCAAGTGAATATCTCAATTTCATTTTGTTACCCCATTTAATAATGGAGTGGGGGTGGTGGTAGATGTAATAAAAAAAATTGAAGTCTAGGCTTCACGTATATACACTAAATTACAAGTCCAACTCTTTCTAGCTTGCTTTATTTATTTTTTCCGTATTCATCCTTCGAAGCAATAAGTTCGAGATATAGTCTATTTCCAGATCTTGTTATAATAATACATGTGTGTACTAAATATCAAGTCAATATCTTAAACTGTTCCAGAATAATCGTGAGCACAAAAGACGTTACAGACTCACAGAAATGCTTTATTCCTCAAGTTTAAAATCTCTACGTTACAAGACGTTCTAAACCTATTCAAAAATTAATTTTTGCATTTTCTTTTCACGAGAACCATACTTCCATTCCGCTACGTGGATGTGAAAGTAATAGTAATACTTCATGATAAGGATCAGGAGCATATTTGCTGGTTGTTTATGCAGGTAAATAAAATGGCAAGTCCTCATTTTTACTTAAATTTTATTGCGAACAATTTCATATTTTTTAACCGATTTCACTTTTTTTAAATGAGGATGAAATAGATAGTGGCAAGCACGACCTTCACTCGCATAATGCATATCAACAAAGGAAATACGTTTATCAAGACGCTCGTTGAAATACGGGTTCTACATGTAACGGCGAAGATTCATGGGAACAGCAAGAATATCGGGAAATATTTTAATTAATTGAACTGAGTCTGCAGATTATAACTGTTGCACATTCTATAGAATACTCTCCGCATTTTGATACACAATGCCCTTCGTTAAGAGTCACCTCTGCAGTAGTTCTGCAAGGTAGTATACTTGGGCCAATATTTTTTCCAGTTTTTAACTTTCATCTTCCCAAGATATTTTCTTATTGTTGGGTTCATATTTATGTTCAGTTGTACTTTTTATTCCAAATAAATGATTTGAAAAATGTCGTAGAATTTATAAATGCTAATTTACAAAATATTGCAAAGTATTCTGAGTACATGGTCTAAGGTTAAACCCAAATAAAACTGTGGCATTAAGTGTAGGACCAGAAAAACATAGAGAGTTAGTAGAATCTTTTTCTGGATTGACCTTAAATGATAATTTTATTAACTGGGTGAGATATGGGAAAAATTTAGGTATCATAATCGGTGGATGTTGTAATTTAGTGAGCATGTTGATTGCGTCTTTAAGAATTCATTTTTAAAGTTAAAAGAAAAAAAAATGTAAATTTTACCAATGCCTGTAGTTGTATTTTTGTATGTTGCTTATATGATATCCACTTAAAAGGTTAGCGTATTGTCCTTTTACTGCCAACTAATGGTAGCCGCCAAAGCTTGGTACATAACCTTATCGCATTTGTGACAAATTTATTGCTGTAAGTTCATAAACATTAGGAACTAATGCCTAATTAGTCCGTTTTGTAATGGAACAATATTATATAATAAAAATAAATTAATTTAAATTAATAACTGGTTTATTTACTTATCGATATTGTTAAAAAATTATAGGGTTCTTCCTCTATCTAACACTAACTTACTATCCAAATTTCAATATCATCGGACTTTTCGTTCTTAAGTTATGGTGCTTACAATAAACATGACGCACGAGCGGACAGACAGACATGCGGACGGACATTTTGAAATTTGTTCAGAATTCGATCACTAACATAGGGACATGAAAATTTTTGTATTTGCGAAGAGTATAATAATGTATTTTTAGCCTGTTTGTTGTAAATACACCAATCGAAATAAATTCAATTTACTGAGTAGGAAACAAAAGACATGTACTCGCAATCCGCACTACTTCCTTGATTACCGGCAAACCATTAAGACAATCAAGAAACCGTTTCTGAAAAATCTTTAATGTCTTTATAAGCATCGCGTTAAGATACCCAACTGGGATTCAATATACGAAGCTTTACCCCAAAAGGTAATGTAACCTACTGGAAAACTGATAAAGATCTACATGTAAAATAAATCGGCTGTGCTGTCCTTTTGTCGTCTTCATTGTTATTACCATTTATAGCAAACAGGAGTAATTCAGTAACGGTATTACGTAATTAAATGAGGAACACGTTGACAGAATGATGAATGTGTTATTTGACTAATTATTTCTGTTTGATGAAAGACAAATACGGTTCGTTATAATGCTATCTGAGTTCGCTGAAAAATCACCACGCCAGAGATAAGAGGCCTCGAAATTACTCACTCAAACCTGTAAGTAATTCTACACTTCATTTATTGTTCTTTAATTAATGTATATTTCAATGTGAAATAGACAGTTGACGTTAATTGTAACATATTTTAAAAAATGGAGAAAAAAGTATTCGAGTCCTTGTCTGATGATGGAGTTGATAAATAGTCCTTGGCCATGGAGCCTATATCTGGACATAATGTATTGCTGTATTGTACCAAACGAATTGAGAAAAATTGAATCATATTGAAAGAAACGGCCGCCAAAAATTATTACGAAATAATATTTCACTGTCGCGGCGGCGAAATTTTTCTTTATTTTCAGTGGCCGTTTTTTAAAGAGATGACATTATTTCAAAAATTTATTGTTTTAATAACATTGGTTTACAAAGAAAGAGACTAGCCGGATAAGCACAGTGATATGGCCTCTAGTTTAAACTTCTAAACAATTTATGTCGTTGCATTAGCAAGTCATAAAAAAGATATACAGGCTGATTCATATAAAGCATAAAATTCACAATTTTTCTTCTGTTTTGCTGTCGCATAAATACAAAAACACGTCAATTAGTAATATCAGATGGCTCTATTTATATGTAAGGGAAAACACTTTTCACATATCTGTGACGTCATCGATAACACAGCCACAAAAAAGTTCTTTACCAGAGACATGAGTAAACATGTCCCCACCCCTACAGATCGGTTAGACCGGTAGCACGGGAAAGATTCTGGTGAACAATTAGCTAACGTCTGCGTCTCATGGAGACCTTTCTTAAGCACGTAAAATCGACTACGAGATATTTTTTATCATTGCCACTGGCGCAAAACAATTTTTAATTGATTTTTTATTTTGTAAAACAAATGCATCATTTTTGTCAATTAGTTCACGTCTGCGATGTTAATATTAGTTTACTTTAGGAAAAAAACTGACGGGTAGCGCAATCGCAGACGTGTAGGTGGCGCACTAGTCTTTGAAATCGGCAATCGCATTTGTATTGAAAACCGGCTTTTAAAAACAATCGGTTCACGTCTGCGAAAGGCGTCACCCGTTATGTAATGTCTTTTTAAGTACTTGAACAGTCTCCCAGACGATTTGGCTGTGTATGTGATATTTTTATACATTTTCGATTATGCTGCCGATTCCGATAATTTTGTACGATTGGCTAACGTCTGCGAAGTGCATTATCAACAAAAACTTTGAGCTCAAACTGTTGTATCAAATTATTCCCAGACGCGTCGATCAAGCCCAGATGCTTGTCTGTACGCTTTTACTTTGTGAAAATTTTTTTTTATTTGAACAATTAGTTTACATCTGCGAATGGTTTGTTATGCAAAGTACGTCACTTTTAGGCCACGAGATTATTCGCAGATGTGTATATTGTGCATAGTTGCTTATATGAGTACGATCGCATGAATTTTATTTGCGGTCGCTTAAAAATAATACTTTCAAAGAAAGAGTTTTTGTTTGATTTTATAGTCGGTCAAACAAACATTCAACTATTTAGTACCGTGACAATGGCAAGAAAAAACCAATTCTTATGAAGTGTGGTAAAGAAAAGGGGGGATGGACGCGGCAACACCCACGTCACTTGTTGAAAGCATTTTCGTTGTCGCCAGGATTTTGTAAAATAAACGATTAGGCCACAATGGGTGTTAAAAACCAAAGATATCTGTATTACAAAAAAAAACATGTATTTGTAAATTATCTTGAACACGAATAAAACATTCATTCATTCGTCGTCATCGTCATCATCATCATCCAGTTCAACACAGCTCTCCTCATCCTCATCCACAGCGATTATATTGTCGTCCTCATGTGTTGGTAAAAAAAATGCTTGTATTTGCTTCATTATTTTGCAATTATTTTATCGTACGCGTACGCTTAGGATTAGTCGAACATTAAGCTGCCTTAAAAACGTTTGTAATTATACATATTAAAATCAATTAATTGAGAACTGTAGTCAGTTTGCTTGTATGTGTGTATTAACATTTCGACAACAACTTTCATGTAAACACAGAATGTAGTATTAATAACACACAATCGGCAAATGATGCCCCTTGCACATGTTTAATTTTACTGAAGTTGATAAAATAGTTTAATAAGTCTCATTGAAATACAACTCTTAATAAAGTATTTTAACATTGGAAATGTTTAAGGAATCGGGAATGTAATGGTAGATATAGGGGGATATATACATCGAAAGTGAAACATATGTTCGGGCGTCACCGCTGGACGCAGGGGTGATCAGATCGGGGTGATTTGAGTGGCGTTGTGTAGGTTGGACCTCTGTGTATCGAATACAAGTTATCCGGGCATTCCAAGTTTACGGGGGCGGCAAGGGGGAGGTCAATAGTGAAGGTCTGCGTTTTGACTATTTTAATAAAATTATGCCGAGGTTTAAGTGCGATATAAGAAAATTAGGGTGGTCAGATCGGGATGCTTTGAGTGACGTTGTGTGGGTTGGACCTTTGTGTATCGAACAAAAGTTGTCCGAGCATTCTAAGTTTACGGGGGCGGCAAGGGGCAGGTCAATAGTTTTACGTTTTGACTGCTTAAAATCATTGAATGGTTATAAAAAATAAAAACTTTTGGGCATTGAATTGGACGTAGAACGGGGCCATGTTGATGCTCATTTTTGAGATTTTTCGGGGGGGAAGAAGGGCGGTGGGTGGCAAAATGGGATGCTAGCAGAGCAGACAGGTAAGTAAATATAAACAAGTTAAGTTAGGTAGCCCAATATTAGTATATTTTACAGGGTGTTACCAGAAAAAATGTCCACTTGTGCAGAAAAATCACCTATATTTCCTACAGAAATTAATCAACAGTGGTACACTTAGTAAATTATTGTTGTTAACTTGCATCTAATTATATTAGACTCTCCACACATATAAGACAAAAAAACTTGTACTAATTAATAGATACGTATATGATAATGAAAATTGTGACAGTAAAACCGAAGTAAGTCATGTCTTGTAATTGTTTTTTTTTTTTTAATTCAAATTCAACGCTCTCGCAATGCTGCTAATTCGATGGAAGGCGCTACTTATACATTACGCTTATGGAGCTTGTCTCCTCTATTTGTTAAATTCTTTGAACCTAGCACGCTCGAGGACTAATAGGAAAAATGACAACATCACCAAGAAAGAACAGTACCGGCAGTACCGGATCAAGGGAATACCTTTCAACGATCAGTGGTCGGAGTATAACGGGTGCTCTCATTGAAATTGGGCAAGAGACTACGAATTCTTCGGTATATGTTTAACACAGATATTTCAAACTATTAATATGTAGTGTAGACGGTATTTACACACAATTCATATATTTATATGGGTATACATAGTAATTATAATATATTTCATGACAAAGCAAGACCCATAGAATACACTAGCTAAAATGATAACGTTCGTGAGCATCTGATACATTAATTTTATTGAAATATCTGCAAGTAGTAGGCGTCTGCAAAATTCACTATGAGTAAGCAGAAATCAATTATTAACGCGGTTTGCACACACAGACGTGAACTGATCGTTCCACTGTGTATGTGGTTTTCAAAGTTCTTAATATTAATGTTAAAAATATTTATGCGGACGCTAAACGTCTGGGAAAAATATTTTAATATTGTAATGCCATGATATCAATAAACAAGTTATTCGCAGACGTGAGTTGATCGGTAAAAAATATGTGTTATTTTTTACAAATTAATTTTTTCTTTACTTACACTTATACTCGCGCGCAGCGTCTGCGAATGCGTCCATAAGTATCGGTATATCAAAATATTTTAATATTTATTTGTGTGAAAAGTGAGCTTATTGTACAAAGTTACCGGAATCGATAGCATAATCGAAAATGTATAAAAATATCACATACACAGCCAAATCGTCTGGGAGACTATTCAAGTACTTAAAAAGACATTATATAACGGGTGACGCCTTTCGCAGACGTGAACCGATAGTTTTTCAAAGACTAGTGCGCCACCTACACGTCTGCGATTACGCTTCCCGTCAGTTTTTTTTCCTAAAGTAAACTAATATTAACATCGCAGACGTGAACTAATTGACAAAAATGATGCATTTATTTTACAAACTATAAAATCAATTAAAAATTGTTTTGCGCCAGTGGCAATGATAAAAAATATCTCGTAGTCGATTTTACGTGCTTAAGAAAGGTCTCCATGAGACGCAGACGTTAGCTAATTGTTCACCAGAATCTTTCCCATGCTACCGGTCTAAGTGTCGCATCTTTTCACACACACATTTGAGAAAAAATGAAAAACAAGGAATATTCTTCGTTTCTCATTTTTAGACATTTGCCTATTTTTAATCAAATGACTCAATTTTTTAAATATTTATAACGCATTTCTTGGGCGGTAAATAACAATTTCTATGGTACTTCTCAATCCTCCATAATGGGTTCGCCATATTGGATCTAAGAATTTCCGAATTAAAACTTTATATTCGTGATTAGTGACTTTGAAAACACTCGAGTAATAAGTTTCAGCCATAATCGCCAAATTTTGAATGCTTTCCCGAGTTTTGCAGCTGCCATGTTGGATCCGCCATCTTTTATTCAGGAATTTTCGGATTCGGATTTCAGATTCGTAATCAGCTGCTCCAAAAACCCCCGGTAACAAAATTCAGAACAAAAAAATGTGTGGATAAAAGTATTAATTATAATTTTTTTTTTGGTATGTTGTCTATCAACCTACATTTATATATTTATAACCACTTACGTTCATGTAGATACTAGTTTAATCTGCATAGCCGTAGGGGATTATGTACATGCTAATGTTACAATGAGAATTGTCAAATATAATAGTCAAATTCGTTTAAGGATTTTAATTAGCAGCTTAACCAGAATTCAGGTTATCGAAAGATGCAAATTATTCATTAATATTTTTTTTAGAGATAGTTTTACTTCCACATCCACATAGTGGATTGGTAGTATAGTAATCGCAAGAAAATTTTCAAAAAATTTTAATCTTGAAATAGGTTTAGAATGTCATGAAACGTCGAGAGTTTAATTTTGAGCAAAAAAAAAAACCTGTCTGTCTGTCTGTAACTTTTTATCTTCGCACATTTTCTCTGGAACGGTTTAAGATATTGACTTGAATATTGTACACGTATATATTATAACGAGATCTGGAACTGGATTGTTTTTTGAAGATATTCTGTGAAGGATTGGGGGTTAAATAGGGGTAAATAGGGAGAAATATGTAAAGCAAGCTGGTAAGAGTACAGAAACTTGAAATTTTATATATGTACTACAAGCCAAGGAACCAAAATTTTTTATAATATTTTTCAACCCCCCACCGCCCCCTCCATTATTAAAGGGGTTGATAAAATAAAATTGAGATATTCACTTGAAATTCGGTACACATATGTATTATAACGACATCTGGAACTAGATTATATTTTGAGATAATTCCGTTGAAGGGTTGTGGGTTAAATGGGGGTAGATAGGGGAAAATAAGTAAAGCAAGCTGGCAAGAGTACAGAAATTTGGGATTTGGTGTATATACTAGAAGCGGAGGCCTCATGATTTCACCCACCTTTTACACCTTCACTCCATTATTAATGGGATTGTTAACATAAAATTGAGATATTCACTTGAAAGTGAGTAGCACATCTGATTGAGATGATTCCATTGAAGGGATGGGAGGTGGTAGGTTGTAAATAGGGGAAAATAAGTAGTGTAAACTAGAAACTTCATTGTTAACTTATATGATAGACACCAACGCCTCAAACTTTTCTATAACATCTGCCCCAAATATTATTAAAATTCTATGATCAATAATTTCCACATACAAGGGTGCAAATCTAGTCAAGATGTTTCCTTTAAAGTGACTTGGATGAAAAATCTGGATGTGGAAGTAGTGATTCCTTAGGCAGCGGTTTTTCTTTTTAGTTCTCATAGATAATTTTTTCTGTTGTTTGCAAAATCCCATAAAGAATGTGTATCATTACAATTACAAACAAACAAATAATAATCCACTTTTAAATATTTCATTTGCCTATCCTCACTATTTTACTCTATTTTAGGGGATGTTTCTGCGTTTTTCTAAAGATATATCTGGTAAATCGGTTTTTGGGCTGTAGATTCGGATTCAGCATAAAAAAACACACTAAATATATGCACTCATGTCTCTGATACAGAAGTGTACATGGCTCTGTTCTTAGATGGGACACCGTATATATTATTTCAAAAATTGATAGATGTTTTACAAAGGAATTTCGTGATACAATTATTTTTCTGTGTGTAAACATCCAAGGAAAAACTTAATTTTCTATTACAATTATTGTTACAATTTAAAACTTCATTTTTAGTACAATAAATGTTCAAAATGTGCACCGTTAGCAATTTGACAATGACCAATACGATGTTCTAAATTATTAATTACATTTTCAATTAGGCCTGGTGTTGTTTTGTATTTAATCTCGGATTAGTTGTTTTAATTCATCTATTTTATCTAGTCTATTTACGTACACTATGTTTTTAAGGGAACCCTACAAGAAAAAATCAATGGGGTTAAATCAGGCGAACGTGGCGGCTTCTCTTCCTACCTTCTGCCTATTTAGGTTAGAGAAACTGAGTACAGTAGATTGATTAAAACAACGAATTCGAGACGAAATACAAAACATGATACCAGACGTAATTGAGAATGTAATTAATAGTTTCGAACATTTGGCGATTGTTAAATTGTAATGATTGTAGTAGAAATTGAAGTTTCGACGTATTTCCTTGGACGTTTAAAAAAAATTATATCACTGAACAGAACCTCAGAATATTCGAATACTAATTACATTATATTGTTTAAAACAGTACTATTACGCATGATTTTATCGATTCGATAAACCTACAGAAACATGACGAAACCTTTATTTTTACAAATTAGACTAAAATGAGAAGAAATGAACATACTTAGGCATTTAATGGCTACAAATACTTGAAATTGGTGACGGTGCGCCTCCATTTTGAATTTCATAGCTCTAATACAAGAACTCATGATGTTTCAAGCTGTCGTTCTAATTCTGACCACATTTATATCATTAATGACGATACTAATAAAACGTTTGAATAATGTTGTCGCTACAAACAATTCTTCTATTATAATTTTTTTCATGAAAATACTAGGTGATGCAAGACTGAGGGGACGGCTCACATAATATAAAGCCTATAAAATTCACCAGACAGGTTGTAAAGCAACGTAACATGCGCCTTTCCTGTCACCTGCGAAAATTCTTTAACTTCACTGAACATTCAAAAGAATTACTTAAAGGCCGCTGATATAATCGCGCCGGCAGTTTAAACGTCGCTGGTGAAAAAAATAAAATAGTTGCCGAGAGGTACACGATTCGAACAACTATGCAAAATAAAGTTAAATTGATTTCTTGAAAGTCAAAGGAAAGTAAATATCTAGGGCGTGTTTCTTATGTATGTGTATACACATTTTTTCTCGCTTGAAGGATAACTTATATAAGCTCTCGAGAAAAACAATTTAAATTTTTGCAATTATCGCGCGTGAAATCAATCAATTTATGGAAAATGATAATGATCTGCTTTCTTAAGGCGTCCATCACAGAATAAAAAATACGAGCAGTTTGAACTCTTAATAACACACCGTGGACGCGACGAAAGCCAACAAAAATTTCAAAAACATTATTAACCGAGATTATAATTAATATTTCGGGGCATTAAAAAATAATTTCTACTATAATAAATCAAGTAAATGTGTAGCTGCTTCGGAACTGAACATTTTTGAAAGTGTTTAATAGTGTCTGGTTATTAACATTCATCTTAACAATTTCACTCTTAATGTATTAAACTCAATCTATCCCATCTCCTGTTTGAATTATAAGGTTTTTCCAAGTTATTTACATTAAGATAAATATTATTTGCAGAATAATTTGAATGAGGCTTATTCAGATGCGAAATGTAGATTTCTAAGAGCCAGTATACTCGTGATTATGACATTTGCAAATAATTTCTTTAGAAATAGCCGCGCAATAACCTGCGTATGGCGCGTTAGCTAATAAATTGGCTCGAACATAAATCTAGTACATAGCCATTGATATTTCCAAGTCATCTTAGGTCAATAATATGATACAGTTCATGCTGAAAGGCAATTTGAAATTACACCAAATAATGAAGATCATCATAGATGATTCTTTAGTTATGGATTAATTCATAAATAAAGTTTAATATTGTTACGAATTACACAGGCATACAAAATAAAAAAAAAGGCCATGTACTTTTGAGCAGAGCGTGATACACCCTGTATTTTGAGCCTTTGAATCTGATGTCGCCGCCAGAATTGCTCCACCACCACATCAGGACTTCTTAATTTCAAAAAATTGCTACAAATTAGTAGACCAATAAAGAAGCGTGATATCATTTCTTTCACTATTTATTCTTTGTCCTAGTGTTCATAATCAGCTGTACGGTTGGCGCATAGGTAATATTCTCGTTTACGGTGCGAAAGGTCCCTTCTACCAGAACATTATCTATCATACACTTTTCACCACTATATTTTTTATTCTTTACCTTATCTCTTTCCTCCTTCTTGTTACTACATTTTGAAAAAAATGTAATACGTTTAGCATTTTTCCGGTGGACCGTCGAAACCCGAAAAAAACGTCGGATCGATGTGAAAGTCATATCTATCGATTCGAGAGCGAATTTAGAAAATTCCGTCCGTCGGTCAGTCGGTCTGTCGGTCTGTCTGTCTGTCTGTCTGTCTGTCTGTCACGCCCAGCCCCCCTAATCCGTTTTCGGATTGCGATGAAACTTGGGTGGTTAATAGGAGGTCATTAGAAAGCCTTAACGCCCGAAGCTCGGCTCCGTTCGGAAACCGGAAGTACCCGATATAGACGTTTCGAGTTTTTCGGGAGAAATTAAATAACTCGATAACGGGTAGTCGGATCGAGACGTTTCAAAAAAGAAATGGTGCCGCTGGCAAAGCTCTACAAATAAGTATACCAGAGACTATGTCAAAAAACAAACGAAAATTGATTTTTTTTGCAAAAAACTGGTTTTCTCACACAAAAAGCGAATCTACAAATCCTGGAAAACTTGATTTTTTTGATACATTCTACAAATTCCGAACAGTTTCCTAATAAAGTCGAAAATTAACTATTCCGTCGATCGATCTCTATAACCAGTATAAGGCACGGACCTTTTTGGACAAAAAATCTGAAATGGAGCTTGTTCGAAAAATTTAAAATAAACGAGTTATTTACGAAAATGCATTCCATAGAATTATTTAAAAAAATATTACAAATTGATAAATTCTCCGTGCAATATAGGAGAAAAAAATAATGTAATGTTATATTTAAAATATCATCATTCACGTCCTTATTTTCATTTACTAAATAAAAATAGAATGCCCTTTTTTCTTTGTTTCAAAATGTAGTTAGCTTTTACTTTAGTCAATGCAAAAAAAATAAAAATAAAACATGTTAAAGCACTGAGTCATCTTGCGACCCTCTGCTGAAAATGTAATAAATCATCCCAACAAATTGAGCAAAAAGCATATCAAAATGTAGTTTTTTTTCACTTGTTTGTCACATGTTTGTATTTTTGTTATTCTGTCCGTTTTTGTTGTAAAATTCAATTTTGACCGATAAACTTCACAAAAAATCTAACTATTTTAAACTCAATCTTCCTTTTAAACAATCAAAAATTCATAACGACGAGTACACTGTCGGGGCATACTGCTTAGAACGGGTTTTTCCATTGAGCTCATCCCCGTCTCAGCAACAAAATTAAAAATAGTGTCTTACCAACTTGTAGACTATGGGTTTTTACTTCCAGTGTTCTAGGATTAAGTTTTAATATGTATAATTTTGATGACAATTTTTAGCTGTCGAAGACGGCAGGAGTTTTGTCTTTTAACATAAGTTTTATTGAGCCGAACCAATCGCGATTCGTCCAGCTGTAAGTACTAACACCACGGCGCTGCATGACGTGGTTGTGGGGCTGGCTTCGGATCTCGACCCGGGGAGGCTATGCTTTGTATTAAAAAAAAGGAGTTTTGTTATGATGATGATGATGTGCGAAAGGTCCCGGGTTTAAACTTCTATGCCTGCTGAATTATTTTTTTTTCATTTTGTGACGATTAATATACTTTTTCACAAATTATTTTCTATGATTTCTTTAGGTTAGGTTAGTAGTTTTTATTCTGATATCAATTGTTATTAATTATTAGCGCTGCAAGCAGTATTAGCGGCGCGTCCACAAAATAACACAAAATTAACTTGAAATCGTTAAAATCATTATGTTCGTAATGCGTCTTTAACTCTTAGTCCAACAATGTCTGCTCGATGCGACAAAATGGACTCTCTCCGTACCGTCATTTCTTCCATGCTACAACGTTGTTTGTCAACTCCCGGGCACGCCAAACTTTTATTTTTATTTTGTAACGATTAATGAATTTTTTCACAAATTCAGGTTTGATTTGACGGCAGAAATAATGTTTTGTAACAAGTACCTAAAATCATGCTTTTTGGGGCGGATCGTAGCGTCATAAGTTTATGTTTTATGTATGGTGTTATCACTTCCAATGTCCCGATGGATGCAAGGATTGCGAAATCTATGAATTTTTTGAAACCGTATGTAGATAAGTATATCCCTCCTATGTTTCATGTACCATCGGCAAAATATTTTAGAGAATCCCTTACATTGTATGGATTTCTTTCTGGTAAGTTGACGGTTACAATTAGGCTTGCATAACTTATTTTATAGAGATGACACTAAATGGAGGTGGTCAAGTTTATGTCATATTTCAACTTTTATAAAGTTCTCGACACACTTCACCGTGTTATTTTGTTCCAAAAATACTTCAATTCCGGCCATACCGAAACATTCTCACCTGTGTGAGAGAAAACCAGGGGTCCTCAGGGGTCTGTTCTTGGACTGTTGTTATTAATAACATATATAAATTATATTAGCTATGAGTCTATAAATAGCACTATGATGTACGCTTATGATTGCAACCTGTACTCAGCTATTAATAAGCTGGATAAATGGATTGACTGAAATACATTAGAAAATTTCAGGTAAAAAAATAGTGACTGTGAGGTATCAGCGTATAGGTAATTGATTGCTGGAATATTTTAATTAAAAACACACAGCTGTGATAGTTTAGAACTGTAAAATTTTGAATCATCGTGGAGAATACCATGTAAAATGCATTCGGCTTTGAGCTGAGCAAAATTTGGTGTGTGAGAAATGTCACGAAGCGCACAAAGAAACGCCTTAGTATCCTTCATTATTCTGAACGCCTCTGAGATATGGCCCATTACAGTCTAAGAGCCAGCAACGTCGTAACCTACGTCATTTCATCAAGGCTGATTTTCCTATTTAATCAGAGAAGCAGACCGAAAACGTATTGATACTTTCGCAATATGGGCCTGGAGACGTTTGCTACCAAATCCTCACTTTCTCAGATATTAAATAACGTTTAAAAAAAACCCAACACCCTGTAGCAAAAGTGGTCCCTATACAAATTATTTTAGTTTTTACAAGGACCACTTTTGCTACAGGGTGTACAGGAAGTACTTTAGATATTATTTTCAATTTTGGTATGTGTTGATAGAATATAAACACCACACGCGATAGACATTAGTACAAAACTACATGTTTGAGTTAGAAAAGTTATTTTATAGCTCTACCAGTGGCGTCCCTGCAAACATATCCCTCGATATTTTTTTAACAAAAAAGTGGTACGCCAATGACATTTTTCCATGTGGCTACTTTCCTTATTAGCCGTCAATTCTACATGAAAACGGTCTCTTGCATTTTTCTCGACTCATGCACAGCCTGAACTATTAGCAAATCATTAAGGAACACCCTGTATACTTATTAATCAATTAATATTATTATATCTTTTCACTACTTCGGCTCTTGTTACACCTTAATATTACATTTTAAAGTGGCCATTCCCTAGAAAGAGACATCCGATAGGAAGATATTTATTATTTTTGCCCATAACTTTTTTCTTGGTACGTATATTTAAAAAAACTATAAGAGTACCTAAGTAGAACCAGTAGAACACTATTACTATGAATTTTCACTCAATAATTTCAGTGGTTTGCAAGATAGCTAGATTTAAAACCACGAAATAGGATGATTAACACAATTTTTAAATTTAAATCTAGCTATTTTGCAAACCACTGAAATTATTGAGTGAAAATTTATAGTAACAGTCTTGTTATGGTTCTACTTAGGTACACTTATAGTTTTTTTTAAATATACGTACTAAGAAAAAAAGCTATGGGCAAAATAATCAATATTGCCCTATTGGATGTCTCTTTCTAGGGAATGGTCACCTTAAGGAGCATTTACGTAAAACTCAAACCCCAGTTTTATTAAAATCTCGCATAGTACAATAATATAATCTTCCGATGACTGTAAGGAAGAAACTAGCCATAGCAGAGGTTTGTGCCCACTAAAATATTTAATCAGCATCGCATGAACTACAATATACCAAAATTTCAGCCAATTTGATAGGGACCGGTCTTCCATATTAGTGCTAGTGGTCTTTTAACAAATTCTTAACTAGAATGTTTATAAAATTGGTTAAGATTGGTTTAGAAAGTTGAGTTACAAATACAAGAATTTTGATTTTTTTTGGTCCACCCGTATAAACCAATAATAATTATCGACACAGCACATCAATAATAACACTGAAGCAAACATCGTTCACCTTCAACTTGGCCTAGAAACCACACGGCTTTGTACGGGCTTTAAATGACTGACTGACTTATTACACCATCAAGAAATATTTCCACACTTTCAGGAAGTTACTACTCAAAAAGATGAATATTTAATAAACTTTAACCATGATGAAAATTGCAGGCTTTATTCATATAAACCTATTGTATGATGGAGATATACAGAAATATTTCCGCAAAGAACATTTAAGTAATTTTTTATGTTGTGGCAACAACAACATTAAACTACTAGAAAATAAACAAGCCTATATCTTTATGCGGTCCAATTTTTACGTAGAATGTATCATTTATGATATAGCGCACTATGTCCTGCCGGCAGTATTAGGTAGAGAGCCCGCTGTATAGATTTCCCATGAATAAGATACATGAAAAAGTTTGTATGAGTGAGTAAGCATTACCACAGACCTACAGGGAGTTACTTTTCATATAAGCAAATTTTGCCCGCGTCATGGAATATTACCGGAAGTGACGTCAAAATAGGAGAATGCAGACAAATAAGAAGAGGCGGCTTATTTTTTTAATAATAGAAAGCTTGTACTTTAATTGGTTTTCTGTTGGGTGGTTGTATCTAAATAAATAAATAAATAAATAATAATTCATGTATTCGATGACTTAAGAAAACATAAAAAAAACTTTAATCGAAGGTGTCTCAGGGTTGCGGGCAAATTAAGCCTGGCGGAAAAACGCTAAATATCAGGGGCTGAATGACCATGCAAAGCAAATTTTATAGACTATGAATATCAATTAAGTTCTCTAAGGCATGGGCAGAATTTCAATGGAAAATATACATGGTGAACCGCCGAAAGAGAATCTTTGATTTAATATTTAATTTTTGCTGTCGGATGACCACTCTGTGTAATTCTTTGAACAAAAGTTATCAAGCTTTCTTTGTAATAAGAGTGACAACTTCATTCCGATTATTATTCTTATATGTTGTTCCTTAATTAATATTTTTTTAGAGTGACCACCCTGTATAAATAAAGAGAGAGGGTTCTGTGTAAATACCTTTACCGATTATTTTCTACATGTAAAATTTAAAAAATATCAACTGATACATTTCATAAATCTGTCGCTTAATGTGTGCAGCACCCAAATAACAGTTATTTGTACATATTAAACATAATAAAACTATGAATATAATTTAAAATCAAACTCGAAAATCTACATACCAAAAGGATCCCGTTGATATTCGGCAAAAAATATTGACATTACCTGAAAAAAAAAATAAAATTATTGATACACAACTGTTAATAATTATAATAAATTAGAAATAAATATGTGCATTAGAGGGAGATTTAAGGCTGACATAAACAGTATAACCAACAAATAAAAGTTATTTAAAAACCCGTAAATTTGAATTAAATTGACAAACGGAAAGCCGAATAATGAAAATATTAAACCTAGAAAGGAATGTTAAAGTTACTGGATTTATTGACTTTGTCTTGAATTTATAAATTTATATTACAAAACTTATGCAAATGGGCATTCTATTCCAAGATTGAGTTTGTATAAGGTTAACTAATGCAAATTTATAATCGTCTATTTAATTCGTTGAATAAATATCGTATTATGCTATCTGTAATTATTTTCAAATGATAAAATATCAATAAATCGTCCATTATAATATTTATTTCACACCTAAGGTCATTTGTCTAAGTAATAATTAGAGATGGTAATATTAATGGATGTGGCAGAAAAATACTGTCGATTTGTTATTATTTATTGGATTAATATTATTAATAACATTGTTTATTTATCAAAACAAAGGTCTTTAGAACATAGTTTTACACATAAATAAACAAGGAGTTTTCTCACTACACTCCATTCAATTTTAAATTCCATGACCATGTTTGACTAAGACATTTTTGACATCACGGTACAAAGATTTTGATACAAGGAGCAAACAGTTGACGTTATTTTACACGTGCACAAGCAAAATAATAACACAGAAATGAGACGCGCGCAGCGCCACTAGCAGCAGAATTGGAGCAGATAAACGAAGAACGCTGACCTGAACGCTTTTGCTAATATTCAGAACTAATCTTTTTTATGTCCTTATTATTTTCAATTTTCTATATTCATAAGGTCCTATATTATTTATACACGACTCACACCAACTATATAAAAAATAAAATCCTGCTAAAAGTATGTCGTACTTGCTCAATTATATTATTGTCTTTAAACATAGACTTATATTATGTCGCAAAGGTTGTCGTCAAGCTTTCTTTTTATGGACCAAAGAATTATCTAAGGGAATGCAATCCTGATAACTTCAATTCACACCTTATTGCCATTGTTCATGACTTTTTCCAGATTTTTTTGAGCGATACTTTTGAAAAGCAATTTTAAACGTATTTTAAAAATTCATGAAAAAACTATATATTTTCATCCCACGCGATCACCTTGATATAATGACCTTGATGACTCGATGACCTGAAAATAATTTCATTTAACTCCTTATTTTTATACCCACCCTCCCGCAACTAACCCCCAAAATCAAAATACTACTTTTTGTACTTCAAGTGTGCAAATGGACCAGGACAGCAGTAAAAGGACCGCATTTGATAGCCTCGTGTATAGACGTGCTGTAAGATGCTCCCGAAAAAAAGCGCCGAAAGGTCGGTAAAAACCACGTTAAACTCGATAAAATTTAAGTCATCGGTACATCAAGAAATTCTGTGCCATAATAGAAAAACAAAGTTCATATGGAATTAATAATTATGCATACAGATTTTTAATAGTATTATTATGAATTACACCCCCTTGGAACTGGAGATGATATGCCTATGCCTACTAATAGTGACTGGAAAGACTCTAGAAAGAGCCATGGACTTTTCTAGAGTGTGGTTGGAGAAGATTCTGGTTTAATCTAGAAGTAATTTCAGAGTATATAAGGCGCGATTACCGGAGCAGAGGAAGAAGTTTATTAAGACGGCAGTTTATAAAAGTGAACAAGTTGAAAAGCGAAAAGTGAGGTTAAATATCAAGTAAACAAAGTGTAAAGGTTATTTTAAAGTAGTGTGTAGTTAGTAAATTGTTAAATAAAGTGTTAGTGGTGATTATCTCTTGTTGAAATTATTTAGAACCCACGGATTCATACAGGGTGTTTCCTAAAAGGTGGAAAACACGCAACAGTATCAAATAAAGCAAGTGCAAGCGCTTATACCTATGCCAAGATGACCTTTCTCAAGTAGTTTAGTGCGATAAAGTAAACATCTGGCAATACAATACAATACACCATCAGTGAAGGGTAACGGGCTGGTATTTAACGAGTGGAAGTAGTGACGTAAGCAAAGGATGAATAGACAAGTTCATTTTTACTTATTATTTATTTTTAAGTTCTGTTTATTGGTTCATTAATTCTTGTCACACGATCCATGTACTGGGCTTATTTACGAATACAGAGATGAATAAAATAGAAAAAATCCCCGGAACTGGAAAACGGAATTACGAAAAAACTGACTACTTCACAAACAGACCAATATACAGGGTGTGCAAAATATTCCCTCGGGCCTCTTTTTCATAACCCGCTGAAAAAAGATCCTTTTACCGTGCGACACTTCCACCGTTAATGGATATTTACCTATGGAACGGTAATATAAATAAAAGATAATTACGGTGAGCTAAAACGCAGATTTCCGGGAAACATGAAACCATATACCTATGGAAACGAAAAGTTTATACTTCAAACTTTCATTTGAAATGTTCTACATTAGCTATTTACAGCATTTCTCAGTTTTTAGCAATGTTAAAACTTTATGGTAAAAACGAGAAAACGTTCCCTGAATAACCAGTAAGGGTCAAAGTGCGAATAACTTCCATTTCCGTGTTTGCAGTCCTTCTAAAATAAGAGTCTAGTTTGTGTCTGTATTGAGGCCGTTAAGGTTTCAAAATATCAGTAACCAAGTCAGTCGAAATTTTAACAACACCTCATTTCGATCTGACACAACAATGAGATTACGGTAGTATTAGTCTTATCAAAGACATGGCTCCAAAAATTCATAGATTACCTTGATCGAGTTTTTTATTGATTTTTCGATGTAAAAAAGCTGAACTTATTAATATTAATTACCTCCGGACTTTTAAAAACTTGTTCATTTTTTACTTACGTATTTAAATTCGTCCTATTCTTAAGTAATATGTATCGGTTGCCATTAAAACGTGATTTATTATTAATCAGTACGCATAATTAATAATTATTGGCCAATAATTAATAACATCATTAGATATACCACAGTTGAATAACTCTCAAAACAATATAAGCTACACACCCTTTTCGTAATATTTACATTACAATAAGGAATAACCATGAAACCAGCAACAGTAAAAAAGTCCTTAGCCTTTGATCGTGGGAAGAATCAACATAACACCCCTACGCTGGATTTCTGTTCAAATAAAAATCGGAAATAATAAAATTAAACATGTTTTGAGTTTCTATATTAAAGCTCTTTGCACACCTTGCACACCCACGTCATTACGAAATCATTTATTTCATTTTAAATGTTTCTTCTCTTGACAGGGATATATCATGCAGGGTTGTATGGAACACCGTTTTGCCATTCAAGATTATTATTCACTTGATAAAATCATTATGATTCGTATGCAGCACAATGGTTTAAGATCTACAGATTACGGACGCCATAAAAACGTCTAGGAAACCACATCATAACTACTAGTAATTGCCTGCTGCGAATCGAAACACTTTCTCGACTAATACTTTACTGCGTTATAGAAAAATCTACAGTACGGCTAAAAAAGCTCCTCTCTTTGAAATGTTATTAAGTAATAGGCAGAGGATAATTTCAATTGGAACAGTAATTGAATACGATAATAAATCATCTTTATTAGAGAAAAGAGATGATATAAAGGGCGAAGTTTAGCTATTCTCTCATCGATACCCTTAAAAATTTGATAAAAATGTTTATATTAAGTTATATTCATGAAGGGTAGAAAAACACAATCAACATTACTTGATTTCATAAATAAATTTTTTTTTTTTTTTTTTTTTTATTTTAACGTCTTATTTATTTTAACGTCCTGGCGAAGTTTAGCTAAAGCTATTCCACCACTTAACCAATTTACAATGACCTTGATTTAAATAAAAAATTCGGTCGGTCTATTCATGAATGTGAGTCAAGCGTTTGACAACCATGCTTTTCTTAAGGAGAAACTTAACGAATACGGCCTTAGGGGTAAATCTTACTTATCGGGCAGGAAGCAGGTAGTACAGATTAATGGAATTAGGTCATACGAATGAGATGTTAAACTAGCTGTGCCACAAGGGTTCATTCTAGAACCCCTGCTATATTTAATATTCATTAATTACTTGCCAGAAATTGTTGAAGATAAAAATCTAATAATGTTTGCAGATGACAATAATTACTTATGCATAGACTCTAAAACTCTGATTAACTGTTTTACCAACTGGTTCACATCTAACAAGCAACATTTTAATATACCTAAGACATAGTTTATTAATTTTACTCCAAAGTCAAGCATAATCAGCGAGCCACATTTAATTAAATTGAGTCAAAATCAATTGAACAAGTAACTTCAACAAAATTTCTTGGAATATTTATGGACAACAATTTAACTTGGCAGGACAACACTGATTATTTATGCGAAACCCATTGTATTAAGCACTGCTTTGGCTCAAAAATATTACAAACAGATCCGTTTGTTTCGTTTTTTGTCATTCTCATGTTTTATCTAGGTTGAGATGTAGTATAATATCTTGGGGTATGTCAGATAATTTTAATAGACTGTCTAAACTTCTGAAAAGGACAGTTAGAACAATCGTTAGCGCTTCAAGACTGCAATTTGAATTTAAAATATTTGGAACTTTACAATATGGATTTTAATAAAGCAAAACTTGTAGACATGACTCTTGTTTTGGGCGAGTCAGACAGAAATTGTTTACTTGCCAATAGAATTTCTCACCAATTTATCTATTTATATTCTCCCATAGCCTTTGCTCATACAAATTTTGACTAAAAATCATTACGGTCGATTTATTTTCCTTTACTTTTAAATTGCTTTAGAGCAAAATTGTAAATTTGGTGTAAGTCGGAATTTATTGTTTCAAGCCGTACGGTAATTGTTAGGTTCTAATCAGAAATAAAGTCATGTATCATCGGCGTGTGCTTGCACAGAATAAAAACATAAGCTGTGTAGACGAAATTAATATAAGGCTCCAATACGGAGCCTTGGGACATATCACCAAAAAGCTGATAAGAAAGTATTGAAGCCGTGCATGACGTGTTGCTGTCAGAAATGCTATACAGTAGAAAAGGTCAACTAGAGCACTGAATCGCAAAACGTCTGCCAAAACGACGTGAATAACACGTGTAATTATAACTATTAAGTAGTAACTTTTTGTGATTTATTTTTAATCAATATTTTAATACCAAAACAAGACAAGCATCTACTACCCTTTACCGTGTTTACACATTGATGTGGTTGACTTCTGGTAATTTTGGAAATCGGAAAGATAAACAAACGTTTAAAAAAAAATTTCTGGCAAATCAATTATTTGCATTTATAGTTTAAAAAGTTGCGATTTTATTTTGGTTATTATAATTAAATATTCTAAGGAAATTATTGACATACTTGAGGGCCAAAATATATTTTAGTGTATATTAATTATCGTTATTTAAATTTTGTAGTTCAATCAGCGTATCATTTCTGTTTTCATTTAAATTTATCTACACTAAATATGTGGACCTGATGGCCCACTGTCAATGAACCCTCGTAAAACCTGCCTTAGTATTCAAGTTTAATTCACGGAGCATTACACATCAATCCATGGGCGGGCGGAGAGCAAATGTTGGTAATTATATTCATGACTTAATTATTATTAACAAAAGCAATAAAGACGAATTTATATTTATTTATGGAATAAACAAAATCGCCGAAATTGGAAAAAATAATGTATATAAAGTTAGCGAAACATTAATTTTTTTTTTAAAGAAAAGAGCGGAAAATGTTTAATTGTCACGAATAATTAGCAGCAAATTCGTCACGTATTCGGTATTTGATCCATTGAAAGCGGTTCGTTAACTTCATATGTAAGGACGACCACAGACGGTGAAAACTTTGGTAATATCAACATCATGACGTAGTCACTACTTTGCAAAACATGAAATAAAATTTATCGTTTATTAACTGTCGATATATGAAGGAGAACCTCGTTCTTCCCCTTTCTAGGGGATAAAGGAGTGTGGTAGACGAAATTAAAAAGATAAAATTTGTTTTCAAAATTGGCTTCAGCTTCGTCAAAATGCTTTAAAGAAGTTAGATTAGAATATTAGCCCTTTTTTGTAGATTTGTATAACCTTCGGGAGATTATTAAAGACTGATATACTAGGTCAGCAATAATATTGCAGTAAAAGTTACTCACACGGAATAATAACGGCGATTTTCAAAGGTAATGAGGTTCTTTATCTCTAAGTTTTTAATTTACTGATGGTCAGTATTATTTAATTCCCCATTTTGACCGTCATTTTCTCCGCCTATGCCTTCAGCTATGACAAATGACGTTTTATCAGTGAAGAAGCAAGAAATATCAAGCTGGCTCAGGTATTCCAAATATATTAGTTTACATATCCACGGCATTCTTTCTGAATTGTTCGACTGTAGAAATTTGCAGTAAGATGAATAAAAAACCGGTTTGCAGACGGTGCGCGCTGTTTTAGAATAAATTGTAATGGTTTCGAATGTTTTTCAATTTGCAACACGAAAAGTCGATAACTGTAGATCTACACAAAATTTATTTTAATAAATGGACGTTACGATTATCTCTTCGTTGTATGACTAGTAATTTATTGAAAAATTTGGAGTGTCACAATTTTTTTAAAACTAGCTAACCATTATACTCTTCGCCGGTTTAATGCACTTTCTATATATTTTACACATTCTATTGGACACTATTCGTAGTTTTTTTTTTGGCAAATAATATTAGTTTTACACATTTTTTGTTTAATTACATAATATAAATAAAAGCATTTCTTTAACTTAAATAATATATAACTTTTTTATTTATAGATCGATTTTGTTCAAATCCCCTAGCTAACATTAACTTACTGGTCATTTTTCAATAAAATTGGACTTTTCGTTCTTAAGCTAGCGTGCTTACAACAGACGTAATGGACGGAAAGACGGGCGAACAGACAGGCGAACGGACATTTTGAAAGTTGTTCAGAATTCGATCACCGACACAGTGATATGAAAATGTTTTCTCTACGAGCAATATTGCCGGTTTTAGAAATGTGCTGATCGAATGCAATATACTCTTCGTTTTGTATTTGCAGAGTGTAATATTGTCGACCTATGATGTTTTCTCAGTTTTTAGTTCTTGTGTGGCTACATAAACTCTTGATTTCAAGATATGAATATATACAGACTGTCTATTTTACGAGGGCCACACCAAATATCTCGCTTAATATCTATTGTAGAAGAATAAAGTTTTAGAAACAGTTATCCCATTTTTTGTGAGCTATATTTCAGTAAAAAGAAATTTGAAATCCATAGCCTACTTTATGAGATATATTACAAAAACCTGAAAAATAGGACAACCACAAACGGTTTTAGCTTCCTTATTTGAGGAGATACGAAAAAAGTTAAAGGAATGAAAGTTGACGGCAAAGACAATAAGAATAATAACGTGTAACAAAAAAATCGAAAAATGCAGTTGGCTTTGACATACGCTATTGTGCAAAAATGAAAAATACATATCTCAAAGTAGGCCATGACGCCATTAATTCCGTTATTTTTTTCTCATTCCAACGATATAAAACATGTCACAGAAATTTTAACCGATAGTGTCAATATTTAATATTTTACGAATACCACAATTCATATAATTGAATCGTAACAATCAGCTGTGCCATAATAGTAAAAATTCACTTTATAATAATTATAATTCCGTAATTATTTATTACAATTTAATACAAACCAATAAATATCTCATAAATAAAAATACAAGTACAAAACGAACATCCAAAGAAAAAAACGAAAAACTATGTATAACAGTACTACCTACTACTATATTGAAAAGAAATTGTGTGTATTTATTTTTCTAACTACAAATGCTCAAATTGTGCATCATGCATTCTGACACATAAACGTGCTCTACGAGACACGTCACGCATTACATTTTGGAGCATTTCAGGAGTAATTGCCTCACATGCGTTTCGAATTCTGGTTTTGATGTCCTCAATATTTTCAGGGGCAGTTTGAAATACCTTGTCTTTAATGTAACCCCAGACGAAAAAATCCAAGGGAGTAATATCTGGTGATCGAGCTGGCCATAGAATGGGTCCATAGGTGCCTATCCAGCTATCTGGCATAACTTGATTTAAATAATTTGTACATATTACAGCAGTGTGAGGTGGAGCCCCATCTTGTTGAAAATATGAATAATTTAATCTTTCTGCCACTGTTAATTCATAAAGAAAATCTTGAAATTCGTTTTGCAGGAAATTAAGGTATCTACGAGCGGTTAATTTGCCATCATAAAAATAAGGTCCAATTACTTTAGTCCCTAAAAGACCCAACCAAACATTCGTAGAAAATCTTTCTTGGAAAGCAGTCTCTCTGCACCAATGTGTATTTTCTCGTGTCCACTTATAATGCATATTTCTATTGAAAAATCCATTATTAGAAAAATTTGATTCGTCCGACCAAAGAATTTTGCTACATATCAGCGCGTCATTCCTTTTCTTATTTAATAACCATCTACAAAATCTTACTCTCCTTGGCTTATCTACCTCATTTAAATGTTGAACTTTCCTCATTTTGTAGCATCGAAATCCGTTTTTTTTCTATATTTTTCTTGCACTGTCTTTTTTTATGCGACAGTTTCTCTGAATTTGTCTCAAAGAGGTTTCCTCATTTTGGTTAACATAATTCATTACTCTATTCACCTTTCTTACATTATCCGCAACATGCGCTCGCCTTACTACTTTTTTTTGAAAATGAACCGTGCGTTTTTAGATTTTGAACTAACTTCCTAAACATAGTTCGATTTGGCTGCGGAGCATCTGGAAATCTATCTCCGTAAACCGTGACTGCCATCTCAGCGTCAAAATTGCACTGACAAATGCTAATCATATCGAATTTGTTATTATTGGTGTACACCATAATTACTGATATAAAATTTGTCTTAGAACTCGACAACGCAACATACAACATACAACAGTGACAATCTGTCAAATTTATTAATAACTGTATACATTGTTTTTCACTAATTATGGCACAGCTGATTGTTACGATTCAATTATATGAATTGTGGTATTCTTAAAATATTAAATATTGACACTATCGGTTAAAATTTCTGTGACATGTTTTATATCGTTGGAATGAGAAAAAAATAACGGAATTAATGGCGTCATGGCCTACTTTGAGATATGTATTTTTCATTTTTGCACAATAGCGTATGTCAAAGCCAACTGCATTTTTCGATTTTTTTGTTACACGTTATTATTCTTATTGTCGTTGCCGTCAACTTTCATTCCTTTAACTTGTTTCGTATCTCCTCAAATAAGGAAGCTATAACCGTTTGTGGTTTTCCTATTTTTCAGGTTTTTGTAATATATCTCATAAAGTAGGCTATGGATTTCAAATTTCTTTTTACTGAAATATAGCCCACAAAAAATGGGATAACTGTTTCTAAAACTTTATTCTTCTACAATAGATATTAAGCGAGATATTTGGTGTGGCCCTCGTAAAATAGACAGTCTGTATACTCCGTTTGGAAAAGACAGATAATAAATCACTCAAAGACAGATCACCAACTATTCCTCTTCACATTTATGGAGATTATATCGAAAAATTAATTCTTGAATTAATTGATTTAAATATTTTCAACTCTTAGTTTTGCTCTTGACAATTTGGCAAGAATCACATGCATCTACAGTGAGTTTTTATTACGCTCTTTCATTTCCAAACAGACTTTAGGTATAAGCAAGAACCCAAACATGCTCAACATTCTAATTATATATTTTTTTATTAAAGTCATATTTCTCGTTTTATTAATGAACATACTTTTACACTACGAATGTGAATAAATGACCTTTATAAAAAAATATGTAATTTGAATATTACGGATATTAGAACCAGTCAATGATCTCTCTCGATAATTCATTTCACATGTTTCCTACTTTAAGACTACTTTATATGTCACATATCTGTTAATAGAAAAACTCAGTTGCTGATGTCAAAACTGATACTTTTGTTGTGGCATCGACCAAATATTATTTATTGTTTAAACTTGTTCCGAAAGGTCAATAACTTTGTTAAATGAAGGGGGACTACACATACTCAACCAAGCATCAATGCTTATTTTTTGTTCGCAATTTCTTAAATATTATAATAATAACATAACTGTTGAAATAATAATATAACAAAAACATGTATCCTAGAGAATTTTAAAAGTTAATCAGTTTATTTCAAGGAATGAAAGAAATAATATTTTGATGCTTTATTGTCAATATTTTTGGCTTGCCAATGACTCAGCGGATTGCTGGTATGCATGGTATGTAGTTTTAATTCTAAGAACAACATAAGCTGCATCCCTCCGAGTATGCCAGTGTATAGAGCGATCATGAAACAAATTATCATTATTATTCACTGTAATGAATCAATTATATAAAAAAAAATATTTTAAAAAAGCTTTTATTTACAAAATGTATTAAATTCATGTATCTGGAAACTAAAAGGTTTGTGTGCAATATAGGGTAACACCATTGCACCGTGACTTTGCTCAATTTTATATACAATTTTATTTTTTACAGTCAGACAGGCAAAACCTTTTCATTTGATACCCATTAGTCCAGTCACATAACGATTCATCTACCAAAAAATCCAAGTGAGAGGGAATTTTGCATACAGCTTTACTTTTATATTACCAATAATTGGTCAAAAGTCCCCACCGATATCTTGCTTGCGTTTCGAGTTATTCAAGTTCAAATGTCACAGAAATCGGTTTTTCGCAAATATTTTGCTTCCTATATGTCCTATGACTTTTTAAGATAGAAAATAAAGATTACAAAATGCTCTTAAAAAAATGTTATATACATATTTTACGTAAAACCAATCGTTTTAACACTATACGCCAGGAAAGCACAGGGTAGCGGTGCATCCGCTTCCCCACCACTTCAGAGGTACGATGCAAGGCGCGTGATATTTTCCGTGTTCGGGCAAAATGTTAACTAAATAGGTATTCGCGGTTGCCCACACCAAAGAGCAACATCTAGTTGTTCATGTTTAATCTTCTAAGAGATCTCTATTTGTGATGCAATAATACTACTTAGAAAGGAGTAAAAATTAATCTGTAATTTGTCACCATATTAAATGAACATACTGAGTTCAGTGTTGTTTATAACTGGATTAATTAAGTTAAATGTCAATTGGTGTTATTAATTAACAAATTTAAGGCATAACGGTCGCCATAAATACTACTCCTTATATTTGATAATTCTAGCCTTATGTAAATGTCAGAAGCAGAGTAAAAAACATCTGTTTTTACAGATTGTGCGTTATTAGGTATCCAAACCCACGTTGAATGAGTCAGTATTATTATTGGAAAAGATACAATATAAACATGTAATGCCTATTTAAAATGTTATATAACCTAGATTTATGCTATACTATTAAATACTTAAGTTTTAAGTAGTGAATGTGACAAATGTAAATATAAATAAACTTAACGCACGAAGTGTCCTACTAAAAATTGTGAAGGTTTGAGAGTGTCAAGAAACCAATTTTCGTACATTATTAGGTGACGTAAATTCAGCCGTTCGTCTGAACACCATTCAGAATAATTCTTGTTCTCGAAAAAGATTCTAAGAACGAGTTTGTGAATTACAGACCAATGGTCACCTTATCCACCTTTTGTTAAGTTTTTGAGATTATCTTGCATAGCTTGTTTTCTCAGTATAATTGTACCAGATTTTATACAGGATCGATCAACAGTTTCTCTAATCTTATATGCGAGACACAATTTCTATTTGAAGTCGTTGATGTAGGAAGTCAGGTAGACGACTTCTCCAAAACGTTTGACAGACTTGACCGCGCCGTCCTTTTAAATATTCTTAATCAAGTTAGACTATCTGACGACTGAGATAAATCTATGTAGCTCATAACATACGCGTCGTTATCAATTTATAAAATATCAAGGCTTTGGAACTAACTTCTTTCCTCAAAATGTAGATGTTCCTCAAGGATCAACTTTAGGGCCTCTCTTCTCTGTAATATTTAACAACATTTTTGCGAAAGATGTTCACTACATCCTGTATGCAGATGAACTTAAATGAAAACCTTCAATGAAACATTACTACGCTCGACAGTTGGTGTAATAATAACAAACTTCCATGCAAGTGCAAAGTGGTGCCTTTTTTATATAAAAAGTTAGTACTACTGTTTAATTATGTACTTCATGGTGAGCTCTGAGTAACCTACTTGTGTCAAGGATTTAGGAGCTCTCGTTGATTCTGCGCTTGGTTTCTGACATCATATCGATGAATATTTACGTGGTGCACACGGCAGCACTAATTTTATTATATGTAAATCCAAGGATTTGAGAAGTGTTTTTGAATTGTGTCTCTTATATTTTACATTTATAAGGTATGAGTATGTATCATTAATATGGAGTGTCATATATGCAACTAATATAAGAATGAGTTATGTATATGAATTAAACGAATATTCTTTAAATATGTTACATTTTCACAAGATGGTGTCCACTTACAAGAGGGACACCCCATAATTGATTTTACAAAGGTAACAAACAACAGACGTAATGTAGAAAGAAATGTTTTTAAAACCCTTAAAGTTACGTATAAAAAACCCAAGGCTTTTATATGCACCACTAACGCACTTCATCAATATGATGTAAAGAATTAAGCTCAGAGTCAAAGAAGGCTCCTAACTCTTTAACAAAGCAAGCTTCTCGACAATTCACCGTCAGTGGCAATATCGGTGATAAATATTATCTAGAAGAGAGGTCCTAAAATTGATCCTTGAGGAACAACCGAAGTTTAAGATAACTTTTAAAATACATTTTGTTATTTTCTTTAAACACTAGTATGGAAAATGTACACCATAATTTTCAGAGAGCACCTCCTTGTTCAGTCACCTTCATCTACCAAAATTTGAAATAGTACTTAGTAAATATTTGAATTCATTTATCGCCATTATACGTACATTTTTATAGGATGATTATATTACTGATGTTTGTATAATTTTTACGCATGCCATAATGGAGAATTTGAAACTGCGTATTTTTATATTTTACAATCTAGTCTAATATTTTATTTGTTCACATACCGAATATAGCTTGACATGTTTAAGAAATATTCCCCAATAATATTTCCATATTTGTGTATTTATTGCGTACAATAAAATTTTATAGATTCACATCTGTTTGTTCATTAATAAAATAAAATGGAATGTTATTATAATTGTGACCTCAACTAGGGGTTTTAACGCATCTTTGATAATATAATAGCATAGGAGCTGAGTAGCATTTTCTCCAGGTCATCGTTTTATACTCTTAATGGAATGGACCAAGCCCGCCAGACTAGTAATAATTTGTTAATTGTTATTACTTCCACATCCACGTAGTGGATTGGAAGTATAGTAATCGCAAAAAAATTTTCAAAAATTTTTATTCGTGAAATAGGTTTAGAATGTCATGAAACGTCGAGATTTTAAATTTGAGCGAAAAAAAAATTTCTGTCTGTCTGTCGGTCTGTCTGTCGGTCTGTCTGTCGGTCTGTCTGTCTGTCTGTCTGTAACTTTTTTTGTCCGCACGCTTTCTCCGGAACGGTTTAAGATATTGACCTGAAATTTTGTACACGTATATATTATAACGAGATCTGGAACTGGATTGTTTTTTGAGGAAATCCGGTGAAGGGTTGGGGGTTAAATAGGGGTAAATAGGGGGAAATAAGTAAAGCAAGCTTGTAAGAGTACAGAAACTTGAAATTCAGTGTATGTACTAGAAGTTAAGGCCTCAGATTTTCTTATAATATTTTTTAACCCCCCACCACCCCTACCCCATTAAAGAGGTTGATAAAATAAAGTTGAGATATTCATTTGAAATTTGGTACACGTATGTATTATAACGATGTCTAGAATTAGATTATATTTTGGGATGATTACGTTGAAGGGTTGAGGGTTAATTTGGGGTAAATAGAGGAATATAAGTAAAACAAGTTGGTAAGAGTACAAAAACTTGAAATTCGGTGTATGTACTAGAAGCCAAAGCGTCAGATTTTTTAATAATATTTTTCAACCCCCACCACCCCTACTCCAATTTGAAAAGGGTTGATAAAATTGAGATATTTATTTGAAATTTTCTACACGTATGTATTATAACGACATCTGGAACTAGACTATATTTTGAGATAATTCCGTTGAAGGGTTGGGGGTTAAATAGGGGTAAATAGGGGAAAATAAATAAAGCAAACTGGTAAGACTACAGAAACTTGAAATTCGGTGTATGTACTAGAAGCCAAGGTCTCAGATTATTTATAATATTTTTCAACCCCCACCACCCTTACTTCATTATTAAAAGGGTTGATAAAATAAAATCGAGATATTCATTTGAAATTTGGTACATGTATGAATTATAATGACATCTGGAACTAGATTATACTTTGAGATGATTCCGTTGAAGGGTTGGGGGTTATTTAGGGGTCAATAGGGGGAAATAAGTAAAGCAAGCTGGTATGAGTACAGAAACTTGAAATTCGGTGTATGTACAAGAAGTTAAGGCCTCAGATTTTTTATAATATTTTTCAACCACCCCACCACCCCTACCCCATTAATGGGGTTGACAAAATAAAGTTGAGATATTCATTTGAAATTTCGTACACGTATGTATGATAACGACGTCTGGAATTAGTTTATATTTTGAGATGATTCCGTTGAAGGGTTGGGGGTTAATTTGGGGTAAATAGAGGAATATAAGTAAAACGTTGGTAAGACTACAGAAACTTGAAATTCGGTGTATGTACTAGAAGCCACAGCGTCAGATTTTCTTCTAATATTTTTCAACCCAACCACCCCTACTCCAATATGAAAAGGGTTGATAAAATAAAATTGAGATATTCATTTGAAATTTGGTACACGTATGTATTATAACGACGTCTGAAACTAGATCATAATTTGAGATGATGCCGTTGAAGGGTTGGGGGTTAAATAGGGGCAAATAGGGGAAAATAAGTAAAGCAAGTTGGTAAGACTACAGAAATTTGGGATTCGGTGTATATACTAGAAACCAAGGCCTCAGATTTCTTTCTAATATTTTTCAAACTCTACCACCTCCGCTTCATTATTAATGGGATTGATAACATCAAATTGAGATATTCACTTGACAGTTAGTACACGTATGTATTGTAGTGACATCTGATTGAGATGACTCCATTGAGGTGGTAGGTTGTAAATAGTGGAAAATAAGTACGGTAAACTAGAAACTTCATTTTTAACGTATATGGTAGAAACCAACTCCTCAAATTTTTCTATGACATCTACCCCAAATATTATTAAAATTCTATGACCAATAATTTCCACATACTAGAGTGCAAATATAGTCAAGATGTTTCCTTTAAAGTGACTTGGACGAATAATCTGGATGTGGAAGTAGTGATTCCTTAGGCAGCGGTTTTTTATTTTTTAGGAAATTTTGAATTTAGCTAAAGAGAATGATTCTACTTTTCAGAACACCTGCTTAAATTTTACGAAATATGTGGCAAATAATGAACCATTTGTGAAAAAAATTGTGTCAGACAATTTCTGTTAATCAATTTGTCAGACTTAATTTCTCATTTTTTTTTTATTAAAGTGCATTTCATAACTAACACCTTCATTATTGTTTTAAAATGAAGTTTCAGGTTTCTCCCAGCTGTTACAACTTGTTTGGCTGATAATTTTTGTTAATTAATTTTGAATGCACAGCAACCAATGCATCAAGATCAATCACTGGCATCTCATAACACCTCCTTAAGAAAAAAACTGAAGTTAAAGATCTCCCCTATGCATATAAATTTGTCTGTCATTGAAATAATGTTTTTGGCCATGTCAGACTTAGTTATTAGAAAATAAGCTTTTACAACGGCCGCGTCAAAACACCACGTTAACTTTTTTCTGTAATTAAGTTTGAGTAATTAAGTTAGCTCTTATTAGTCGAGTCGGTAAAGTAAAAAATACACCAGAAGCTCGCAAAAAATGTTATCTGAGATTTTCCTTCCGTAACTGTTAGTGCAAGGATTAAACATCACAAAACCACAAAGATCAGTTCTGGGGTGCCGCGCAACCCTCCAAAAAACGACCCCTTTGGTGAAAAGAGCCTTAATTTACTGATAACTCGTTAACCGTTGAAGATATAAAAAACTTCTCATTATAAAAACGAAAGCTTGACTAATTGCCCAAAAAAAGTCCTCTTCTAATTTTCTTGTTAGTGCTATGGTTTTCGAGAAAATCGATATTGACAAAAATTGAAAATTTGTATTTTAATGGGCGCGAATTCGTTTATTTGAAATTTCTTGCGCGCGGCCTATAGAAAAAATTGAATTGTTCGAAAACCAAACAAGTTAGGAAGAAAAATCAAAATGGGTTTTAAAGGGGATATAAAATACTCTCTTGTGTTGCCATTTTTGAGGGCTATTGACATTTATTAGTATATAAAAATAACAATATAATAGAGTCATCTCTTGATTTTTGTGCATCTAACTATTCACAGGTCCATAGGAAATAACTGACATAAGGTATAAATGCATTATCTTTTAGTCCAAGGTAGTACTTCAATGCAAAAAAGTTAAGAATAAAAATTTTCACATTTACAAATTTAGCAGCATGTTAAAAAATCCTAAAAAGGCTGTATATTCAATTTTTTTATGATATTTTTTTAATACAATTTTAACTATTAAATGATTAGAAATAATAGTTATATGATATATAAACAAAGAAAAATATTTTGAGCTAAATTTTCAAGATGTTTGGCTCTTTTTTTTTCAGGAAACAATAAAAAATTGGCCAAAATTTGGCTAACTTCAACATGCTGGTAAATTTGTAAATGTGAATATTTTTATTCCTAACTTTTTCTGCATTGAAGTGCTACCTTGAACTAAAAGATAACGCATTTATAATTTCTATTAAAGTCAGTTATTTTTTATGGGGATGTAAATAGTTAAAAGTGGAAAAAATCAAGAGGTAACTATATTATATTGTTATTTTTATATACTAATAGATATCAATAGCCATCAAAAATGGAAACGCAAAATAGTATTTTATATCCCCTTTAAAACACATTTTGATTTTTCTTCCTAGCATGTTTGGTTTTCGATAAATTCATTTTTATCTATAGGCCGCGCGTAAAAAATTTCAAATAAACGAAAATTCGTGGTCATTAAAATAAACATTTTGCAATTTTTTTCAATATCGATTTTCTCATAAACCATGGCATATACAAGAAAATTACAACAAGACTTTTTTTAGGCAATTAGTCAGGCTTTTATTTTTATGATAAGCAATTTTTTAATATCTTCAACGGTTAACGAGTTATCAGTAAAATAAGACTTTTTTCACAGAAGGGATGGTTTTTGGGGGGGGGGGGGGTCGCGCGGGACCCCCAGAACTGATTTTTGTGGTTTTGTGATGTATAATACTAACAGTTACTGAAGGAAAATTTCAGATAACATTTTTTGTTATGGAAATCTTTATAATTATTGGACTATATGCATAAACATTGGTCTGTCCGCGAAAACATGTTTTTCACTACGACAGACTTCATTTTTTAATTTTTAGTCACAGACAGACAGACAGATAGGAGAGATCTGAAACTTCATTTTAAAATGAAAATCAAGGTGTTATGAAATGCACTTGCATAAAAAATAATTCATAAAAAATTAAATCTGACAAATAAATTTACAAAAAATTATCAGACAAATAAAAAAAAATGGTTCATTATTTACTACAAATGTTACAAGGTGTATTGAAAAGTAGAATAATTTTTCTTAACGGAATTCAAAAATTCATAAAAATTAACAATCAACAAATAACCAGAGAGAAAAATGTTCCCAGAAGTCTATTTTCTCGCGATTTTTGTTCGATAGGATTGATTAACTCAAATAAAATTCTGGTAGGTAATGATGAGTTTCCAAAAAAGCTACCTAGCTCCTGGACTATAATTTAATTATCAAGTTTGTCGCAGATGAAACGTGCGTGGGATTGCGTAACCACAAACTAAACAGAGTTTCCAAAGAATTATTTTCTGTTATTCAAAGTTCAAGCACCCTTCAGCTATTAGATGAAGGTATTAAGAAGGCAGACTAAGGGAAATAACAAAGAACTTTTTATTTATTTTACACAGGGTCCGATGCTGAAACTACATTCTTTCGATTTAAAAAAGTAATACGTGGTTTTCATCACGTTATAGACTTAGAGTTTAAATCTCGATTCATGCTGCTTGGAATGTTTTGAACTAGTATGGTTGGGGTCGAAGTTCAAAAGATCATTTCGAGATAACATCACAATATATTGATGTGTACTTAGTATCTTTTAGCGTATTGACATGAAAGTATACAGACAAGAATTACTGTTGCTACATAGATTTGTTCTATGATGATGATAATAATAATAACAAAAAAGAATATGTAATTCTGTGTAGCTAAATAAAGTGGTTTCAATAGAAACAAAACACCGAGAATTTATTCAGATTTTTTTTTTGAACGGCCCCTTTGTAGGAAATGGAGAAAGGCGCCCTCTCGGGAATTGAATTTCGGTGATGCTGTCTAAATTTATGATATATTGTAGATTTTTTGCTCTGACAGAAGTTTCAATCGACACAACCTCCAAAAACAATTTTTCAGATATAGGCTGACTAAGAATTTTTTATATAGTTGGGCGCCTTTCAAAACACTGGGCTGATCATGAAAGAACTGATGGAGAACAACTTTAGTGAGACCGTACGCCTGACATACAACCTTGGCAATTGGCGTGATGATGTGAGACGTATCGTACAATAAATAAAGTACAACCATGATAATCAATAAGTCACAAACCGTCTGAAAAGACGTAATGATTAAGATTATCAACATTATTCCATAACAAATCAACATTATGTCTAATTAATATTAACTAACATTCATTTCATCAGATAAGTTTAACTAGTGTATACAATAAGGAAAACAACATTGATTCGCGTTTCACAGCCGCACTATGTGAACTACATTTGAAATCTCTGTTAGTAGTCACCGTTTTTATAACATCCTCCACAAATAAAACTGCAATAACTGCACTACGATTAAACTTAACGTTGCAGATCGCGTAGTTACAGCTAATAATTAAAAAAAATAAGGCTAGCACCAGTGAAAGTACAATGAAACCTCTATTATATTATACTATAAAGAAAATGGTGTTTAAGGTTACGGTGGCTACCGACTACCGCGTCGTGTCGTTGGAATATGGTAATGTCACCACTTCACTTCCAATTATTCACTTAACTCTGACGTCGACCGAAAAAATACCTGACACGCCGTAAAATCACAATTACATAAAAACTATCATTATATTACACTTACAGCTGGACAATTAAGATAGCAATTAAGATTACGTATCTTTATTTTGTGACTCGTTAACCTACTTTGCTACGGCCTTTGTTTACCAGGAAAAGAAACCGAATGCCAATTGTCTTCATGTAGGTATGTGTGTGAGTGTGTGCAATGTGCATGTATTGACAGCGTAGCCTTATCAGATCACTTTTATGGAACTGTTTTCCCATCCAAACGAATGTTACATGGACTCTTACGATCAGACTCCTAGAATCATGTTCCATCCGTTTGTTTGCAACACGTAGGGTTATTTCTACTTAAAACAATGCATACCGATCAAATGGATTTCAGTGGAAAACTTGTGATAATTTATTACAAAATAATATTGTACCTAGGAATTCGACCTTTAAAAAATTGTTTGGAAAAATTTGAATCCACTGAATTTGGCAGGAAAAAGAAGCGCAAGTCAACAATGGAATTTGAAATTTTTTTGCCATTCTTTAAGTTTGTGTCATGTAATTATTCTTTGAAAATAACAAGTGTCATACTCGAGAGGGGGGGGGGGGGAGGGGGGGGGGAGATACTTGCACACGAAGTTTGCAAAAACTACACTATCTTGGCGACAACTCGGAAAGTAATGCCTGTATGAAAAGAGGTCTAATTTAAAGTTAAAGAAAATTTGAAAATATGTGATCTGAGTAAAGGTTTGTTGTCCAAAAATATTAATTAGATTTCGAGTAATGGGCAATTGAAGAATTCTCGAAAATAATTCGTTGACGAACGATGATAGGAACCTGAAATTTTTGGTGCCCGTAGGGAAAGTGTAAAGCTTAATTCAGTTTTAGTTTGTGTTAGTAGGATATAAAACCACATATTTTAGTTAGATTAAGGCTCCATCAGTGGCGTCTCTGGAAACATGCCCTCTGATATGTTTTCCCAAAAGAGTGGTACGCCACTGACATTTGTCCATGTGGATATTTTTTTCAATTAGCCTGGTCAATTCTACATAAAACGGTCTGTTGCGTTTTTCTCGTCAGATGCACAGTTCTTCATTAAAACAATTAAATTCAAATGGAAACTAAATGAATTTGAATAATTTGAATTTAATTGTTTTAATCAAGATCTGTGCGTCCGACCAGAAAAACGCAAGAGACCGTTTTCATGTAAAATTGATCAGGCAAATCAAAAAAATATCCACATGGAAAAATGTCAGTGGCGTACCACTTTTTGGTAAAAATATCAGAAGGCATGTTTGCAGATATGAAAATAGTAGAGCTATAAAATTACTTTTCTAACTAAAACATGTGGTTTTATATTCTATTAACACAACCCAAAATTGAAAATAATATCTAAAGTACTTTCTAAGATATTAACGATAACGATAAATAAATATGTCAACACCGTGTAGCAAAAAATTTAAACCGTTGCGGACATATATTCATATGAACTTTTATTCATAAAATGACATAAGGAATCACACCCTGAAATACTAGCACATTATTAAAGAACACCCGGTACAACTCGCCGTTTCAGCCCGAGTATATTCTTTGATTTGATCTCCCTTTTAAAACATGTTTAATAGAGAGTTGAACTTGAAAATGAGTCTAGAGTCCGGAGTCGATAACCCTTTTGTTCCCCCTTCACAGAAGCAAGAACGTTATCAGCTTTAACTCCTGTCCTGATCATTCTATTGCCATGTGCAAAAAAGATTATTTAAATATAACCTTTTTTCGTGCAAAGAACGCGATTTGAAAAATATGCAAAATCGTTTTTCGGGTGTAGCTTCGCAATTTTTTTCAAACATCAAAAACCGTTTTCACCTATACATACAATGAGCATAGACCCATCAATTTGTCGAGTTCTTGGGACAAGTTACGATGCTCCGAAAATTTTTACCATCTCCCTATCTCCATCCCTCCCCAATTCCCCCACCAACTTCCCTCCTTGATCAGAATTAAGCTTTACACTTTCCCTACATACAACAACGGCTTAACACTTAAAACCACCGACAAAAACACTTTTTCCGAGAGTTCCTCTATTGCCCATAACTCGAGACCTAATAAATATTTTTGGACAGATAGACAGACACGTATTTTCAAATTATTTTTAACTTTGAATTAGACTTTCTTTTCAGACAGGCATTATTTTCCGAATTATCACCGAAAAAGTAGTTTTTGCAAACTTTGTGTGTAAATATTCCCACCCCCCCCCCTCACCTTTGGAGTAAGAGTCTTGTGATTTTCGTAGAATAACTGCATGAAACAAACTTAAAGAAGAGCAAAAACATATTTTCAAATTCCATTCATGGCTTGCAAATCCAGATCCGTTCTATAACTGAACCTTATTACGTAACATCGATTCTGGAGTCAGTTTGCTTTTGTTAATATGTTAATTTTGACACCGATCCCTAAATTAATATTACGTAATAAGGCTCAATCCCAAACAAGGGTGTTCTTAAGGGTGGTTAAATTTTTTTGGAAATAAATTATTTCATCCTTAGTGACTCAATTCCATGCAAAACTTATGCAATTATGGCAACCCTGTTGGATTCACCATTTTGAATCTTTAACTTTTGACATCAGATTTAGTGTCACCTACACCGAAAACATCTAATCATTGCTTTATATCCAATTGTAATGCCGGCGCATCCGGCATAACTTCAAATATTCTCGCACGGAAAATACTTTTTTCTGATCTTTGGTCAACTACTCCGAAAACATCTAAGCATTGCTTTAAATCCAATTGTAATGCCGGCGCATCCGGCATAATTTCAAATATTCTCGCATGGAAAATACTTTTTTCTGATCTTTGCTCACCTTATACTAGACATAGCTTGAAGATATGATGCCACTACCGAGAGTGCTGAGTCATACTATGCAGTATTGCAGAAGATTTCATGGAAATCGCTTAAGCGATTATAGAGTAATTGTTGAACAAACGATACATACGCATCGAACTGAGACCTCATTCTTTAAAAAAAAAATTTCTCGGTTAAAAATTATTAAAAGCATTGAAACAAATAATTCTGGTACTGGTCATTATATGTTTAAGCATTAATATTCTTGTAAAGAATATGTTCACCTGGTTCAAATATTTTGTATGTTTATATCACATCCACCTCTTCTGAAAATAAAATGTACTAAATGACAGAATTTTATCCAGTACATTATTTAACTACGGCATAGAAGCGCAGAGGGTTAATGTTAGGCAAATATTCTTGGTAACACTGTCTTGCGTGCACTGGATTTGATTGTCAGCTTTGACATTGGCAATACTTATGTACATGTACGTTTGCGTTTTCTTAAAAGTTACTACAAGAAATGATGAAGTTAAAACACGTTTTCAAAATGTAAAAACAAGAGAAACTTCTTTTTCTAGCTTTGTGCCACCAAATCAGGGGGTATGTATTATTCTTGGTACCACAATTCCTCTGAAATAACGCATTGGCCTTTCTCGTTGACCACCATTCCACAACGCTTCCGAAGACTATAACAGGCTATGGCATTGGTACAAACTCCTTAAGATGAAGTTCAAGGTTCAGTTTGGTTTTAAAGCTAGTTCCATATTTTAACCTCATTCTTCGCGTACAATTATTTTCCTCAACGACACCATTTCTTCAGCATTTGAAGTTTATTTTTCTTTCTTAATACCAGCACAGTGATCGTTTTTGGACTCACGGATAACCCTCACTGGGTGCACCATTTGTGTTCCCTGTTAACTGCAATACGTCTGGTATAACGCATTCAAGTTTGTCTATTATTCAGATGGCGACGTCATCTAACCATTCTCGCTGTTGGGAGTTCATTTTGCCAGATACTAAGCAAAGGTGGTAGGATCCCCCTTATATGCTACATGCGTCTAGTACCATTTCTATTCTTGTAACAAGCTCTAGTGTATCGCCAACTTGATATGTCTAAAAAAAGGGTATGTTCTTTTATTGCTTTCGCAAGAAAGAGTGGAAACGTCCACAATAAATTAAATTATTCATAGTAAGTACGATTTTAAATCGTAGTCATTTTTAAAGCTTTAATGTATACTGTTCGCTTTTGAAACGCAAAGATAACCTTGGACCTCTTCTTGTTTCCCAGTAACCTTTGAGATCGTTTAAGCGCCAAGAAGTGTATAAGTATGAAAACAAATACGGATACTAACTTTCATAAAACTACAAAAAACTCACTTTAATTAGAGTAAGTGCCTCCTTTCTACGAAACTCGGCAATCAGTCTTAAGAGCGCAGCAAACAAAAAGCTAAAGTTGTTAAGAAGATGAATGTCATAACATAAACTCATATGCAAGTCGAACAGTCGCTTCACCTTGTCACTACGTGAGAAAACAAACCCAAAAAATTTAAACAAGCATTTCTGGCATGTTACTTAGAATTTTTTAAGGCATTTTATTGTACTATGGGAAGTTCACCGACTGACGGACGTGTTTTTGTCCGTAATTGCTAAAATGTTGAGGAATGATGTAACAACGTGTAGCAGAGTGTGGCGAGACCTGCGTCTCAAGCGGAATGGGCGGATTTGAGCACTAAAACAGGAAAATAAACGTGCTTTTTACAACATGCGGTCATTAAATCAAAAGAAACATATATGTATATTCATTTAGAGAAGATACACACACTTTTTCATTCATTATTATTCAGTGATTAATAAACACACATATATTATGCACAGTAAATTATATTACTTGAAATGTCGTAACTTCTCAAGATTTTTTTTCGATTTTACAACATAATTAATCTGTACAAATTTTAGAGTTACTATACATATGCATACAATTACTTTTCTTATTTCTTTAATAGTTATAGCCGAATAAACGGTAGAAAGTCGGTCTTAGCTCGAATTTCGCTAATTTTCTTTGTGGATGCTGCTCTTGGCCAAAGTTAATGGAGTCAATAGAGGCTGCATTATTTCGTAATAATTACGGGAAGCCTCAATTTCCCTAAAACCCTTTTACATAGCTTAAAGTAAAAAGTTGTAAACGTATAGTTGTGAGGAAATTGTTTATTAATTATTTGAACAAGAGAAAACTCTTTTTTTTTACAATATTATTATAAGTTGAGAAACTCTAAGGCAATTTAATTCAAATTGACATACGAAGGGTTTTCGAGATCGCTGAAATGGATTATAATGTCAAAAAGAGGTTATTCAAAATGGCTGATACAATATGGCCGACTTTTCGATAAGAATTTCAATAAAAATGACGTAATGCTATAAATTTTAAACAAATTGCGCTCAGATTAACATATTCAAAATGGCATTGGCGGTGTCTTAAAAAAATAATAAATCTCGATATAAAAAGTAAAAACAGTTTACGAAAAATCAAAGATTTTTGTTACACACAATACATATTCAAATTATATTGAACGATATAAATTAATTTTTAAACATAGATTTCTTCTGTTAATAGAAGCTTGATGTGCTCTTCTTGTTCCTGCTATTGTTCCAAATATACGGTTATATTTGTGCAATAAGATCCGGTACAAATAAAGCAGGCTATGGTGTAACATAAGCCGGCTTCCTTGCAGCCACACTGATTGCTACCACCAGTTTTGCATAGGCAAAAAATTATCTGTAGCAATTCACTTGGCATTGGATCTTGAGTCATCGCAATGGAGCGGCTTTTCAAACAAATGCAGTTAAACAATTTTTTTTTATTATTAAAGTGGTGGAAAATAATCCGGAACCGAACTATAGGAGTGTCCAATACAAGCTGGAGACATCCTGACAAAGATATCAAGCAAATTGAAAATTTCCGTGCAAAAGTGAATAATTTTTCAAAAGTTCGACATACATTTTACTGTCATATCTGATTGGGAGTCTGAATCTTTTTGTCCAGTCGTTTGTTGCAATACTCTGGCCATTGTATGAGTTACGATACTTCGCGACGTAACGTCTTGCCAAGGGGGTGCTCTCTGACAAGTTGTTTTATATACAATTAGCTTAGACTTAAATATTTCTATTTTTTATGTTTGTTGAATTTTACTTCAATAAATGAAAATATTTAAAAGTGAATTATTATTCGTTTTCTTTTAATTGTATTGAAACATATTCGTCATAGGATTTTGCAAACAGCAGTTTGCTGTTTGCAAAATCCTATAAAGAATATGTTTGAATAAAATGAAAATATATTTTGAATTCGACTCTTTATTTATCCACTAGATCTAAGATTGATGACCTGCGTGCAATTTTATGGCGTGAATCGGATATATTCGCGACAGAGCGAAGAACCTATACGCCCGTGCAGCAGAGCATGGGAATCCGCTGGTCAGACAGGCGACTGACTATGACTCCAACGACGCTCCAGATCCTGGATAATGGGTAAGTATAACTAACCCTTTATCTGTTTCAGGCCGACCTGCAAGCCACACCGCAAGGAGACAATGACCAAAAACATCCAATTACCAGATCCCGGAAGTACCAAGCAAATAACCAGCTCGGTACCCTTACCCTAGCCCGTGCCGGCCTCTGACGCTAAGAAAGAGTCTCTGGCCGAACACAATCCTGGGCTACACAGTTCACACTTCCTTCCGACGAAATCGGAGCACATGGTGCCAATTGTCACCCTAAGCTTCTGACTAGCGAACACCTCTAAATCCCTTTCAAACCCCGAGAGGGCTCGGTAACAGCCGTTCCCTCTCACGACAGACGAAAGACGCTCCCGGCAGCCTATACATGCCAGCGAAGAAAGAAAACAGAAGAGCGCCAAAAGAAACGACCCAGCTGACAGGGTCCAACAGCCAGGGTCAGGGGAAGTTTGCTAACATCGCCAATACTGTTCGCATTTGCGGGGGGGATAGACGAAAAAAGCAGGCCCACCCCTTACGAGGCCGGTCCAAGTCTACATCGATGATTGGCATACGCACGCTAAATATTTTTTTTAGGTTACTAACGTTTATTTTACCGATAATTTAACGAATTTTGGAGCAAAAAAGTTGTTTCGTCATTTTCGTAAAATAAAGAGGGTTAATTTAATTTTTAAGTTAAATCCACTTGAAGCATCTTAAAGTTCACATTTCAAGCTTTAAAAATCGCACCTGTAGAAGTCTATAATAACGCGATTTAAATAGGTGGTTATAGTTGGTTATACATATCAAATTTTCACTTTCTCATTATTTTGAAATTTTGGAAGTTTACATCCTCATAAGTATATTTTTTAGGTTTTCCTCAATCATCGCATCTTTTATTCATTACTTCAAGAGTAATATGTGAGAGTTACAGGTTTCTGTCTTAAAAATTGTAGAAATGAGCTTTTACCGATTTCATCGGAAATCTCTTTATGTTCCGACTTCATATATGTACTTTTCCTACACAGATAATATAATAATCCAATAGTGACATGTTACTTCTTTTATTTACGGTTTGTTAAGCTCAATTTCATTAATTAGTTCAAAAGTTACAACAAATTTGATGATACAAAAAAACTTTGTATAATATTTTTTATGTGAAATTTTCCGTACTTTCGAATGGCGTAATTAGTTTTCTTAAGAAAAAAATATTTAAAGAGATATTTGACAAAAACTGGCATCTTGCAACTAATTTGTTTAATAACAAATGACGCTCAAGGAGTATTGCTTTGGTATATTGTTCCTGACATATTCATAGATGTATTTTCAAAAGTTACCGCTTCACGGAATTTTTGCAAGGTGAAAATCTCTATTGACTCTACTAAGTGTTCTTGACGTAGAACCGCTGTCAAAACGTTCCTTGATAGTCAATTAGAAAGTGCACTAAAATAAGGCTCTTCTGCTTCAAAGACACAAAAATGCCTTTAAATATAATGTTAAGCTTTAAAGTTGAAAAGGAAGCATATTGTAAAACTACATCTCACAACTCTTAAAAAAATCAATAAATAACTTTAAAGAACATTTCGAGCAATTAATAATTCTAAAATTACTCCATGTTCTATGTCGATCGGTCACTCAACTCACATTCTTCAATACCCCGAATCAGGTTTTTAAAGTGCATTAGGCAAATATTTTATGTATATTTTATGAATATCCACTGCGTCATAGAAAAATAATATACCATAATCTTTAAAATGTGACCCAGTTAAAAACAAAAGATACACTTCCGCGTACCTTCCATTGTTATTTTTAAATGATAGGTTCGATATCTAACAACATTACTTCAAGCCGAGATAATGATTCATTTTTCGACTATGTTATTTTATTCTTATTAGTCAAGAACTAATTTAAATTGGCCAAGGATATGATTGTTCAGTATGTAGGTAAACTTGTTACATAAACTCGGAATAGAATTATAATTCATATTATTTTCATTCATATTTATAGTGAGATAAGCGTAATTGAAGCGGCCTGTTTCCCAGGAAACTGTTTTTTCACTTATTGTTTTGGTAGAAAATAATGCCTGTAATAAAACACTTCTATTTGTTTTAAACATGCAAAAGTTCATTTGTTTTGTAGTTTGTAGTCATACTAGAACTGTTAACCAAGCTGTTAACTGCATTATACAATGTACAAAATGTTAATATATCAAACAAATGAGAACTTATCTAAGAATATAGAACGACGTCTTATTTATTATTATATATGTTCCTTATCATTTCAATTGATTTCATATAGTATACTTATATACATACATATGAAGTAATTTATAATGGAGCGTTTAAAAAATTACATCAAGTTGCCTATTGATATGAAAATGCAAAGTTCAGATTGGTATCTATTAAGCTGTCATACAATGAATCATATTATAATTTGTTCACATTCATTACACGTATTATTTTAATAAGTGTATTGAAATAACATTTGATTTTAATTAAAATACAACAAAAAGTGCTGGAAGTGTCCACCACTTTCCAGGCCAATTCTGAGTCTATTTTCAATGAAATAGAAAAGATATTGTAGAAGGCTAGAATTGTTGATTTGTTCGATTTCCTCTTCAATTCTGGCTTGAAAGTGGTAGACAAATCACTAAGCAGAAGAAGATCGTTTTTTAGAAGTAATTCCCATTAGAAAAAGACACTAGGATCATATTCAGTGTACGTGAAATATTAATTTTTAAACCAGTGCATCCAAAACAAGGTTGCAGAAATAAAATGGCGGACGTTTTACGTACGAAAAAATGTGAAAAAGTTTTTCTCGTATATCTACGAATGTAACTCTTTTATCGAAAAAAGTTTTAAACAATGGTTGTAGGCACTTAAAATACCTACAAGGTGGCGCCCACTGAATGATAATCCGATTGTTAGATTTCTCGGAAATAAAAAAAAAACATCGAAAAATGACATTTTTTAAAATTTTGCAATAACTATTGCAATAATTAATTTACAGTATCAACAATCTCAGGAAATATGCGTCATAATGTGCTTAAGAAGTGGCCGTAACCCGAATTTCGACGGATGAATAGTTGATTGATTTATTGATTGATTTGCCAGCGTAAGGTGGGCATTGCTGCCGATTCCGGGCATCCATGAAGGTTCGTTCCAACACGCAGCCTGGTCGTTCGTCGAACACGCCCAACGGACGGTCAAACCGCGTGCCAAAACCAAATCTCGGATGTTTTATATACCGCCGGACCGGCTGCATACGCCGGGTTGGATATTGGGCATGCTTGTTGTCAGCAGCGACAGCCGCACGACCCATGGGGTGGGAATATAGGATGAGAAGTGTAGGTGTTTGTGAGATGCTTCTTTTCAGTTTCTATGCTTCTTTTAGGTTTCCAACTTTCGTCATCTCCTTATTTTTCTACTTCTAAGTTTTCTGTTTCTTCTGTTTCTGAATCTGGCAGATTTTATTATTTTTTTTAGTTCTTATTTATTAACCGTTCTACAGGTAAATATCCATTTACGGTGGAGTTGATGGTAAAGGCCTCATCTCGCGGTAACAATATTTTTTGCGTGTCATGAAAAAAAAAGGTTCAAAGGGATAGTTTGCTCACCTTGTAGGTATGTCGTTTCTTTGAAACAATCGGCTTCAATTTACAGTAATTATTTTCAACTCTTTTCATTACCTAATTTTTTTCTCTGTTGTTTAATAAACCGTCCTGTGACAAGGATTAATAAACCAATAAATAACTTATCAATTTTAATTTTTAATTTTTCAATTTGAATAAGAAAACAGACTTCATTAATGAGTTAAACTAAATTAAAAAGTAAACAAAAACATCTATTTCATTCACATCTGGCTGGCTGTTGCTTATTTTATCCCATTTGAAGAAGGGACCGGATCCATCCAGGTATAGATTTTACGGTCGAGCAGTACACTTTTTCGGGTTGTTTATATACACTCTTTTGTGTTGCCTTATTCAACCAACATAATTTAATCAAATATCAACTATATGAAATAGCCAGTGCTAATTTATATCAATCAATGCAGAATTGTTTACGATTTAATTCAATACAATTTCGACGTTTTGTTGCCGCTTTATCCGGATTTATCTCGAGATCTTATAGGAGCCACGAAACACACGTCTGTCACCGAATTCGACACACTTTGAACTCCTCCGACGGACGAATAGTTTCCAAGAAGTTCAATTGTTTATTAAAAAAGTGATTTTAGTAACATTTGAATTCTCCAAAATGAGCGGTCCGATTTCAATATTGCAAAAAGCTTTCTACTCTTCAAGAGTTGTGCTATCACTGAGCTCAAAGCCGAAGTGAAATATTTCAATTAAGTTGCTTAAAAACGTCATTGGAAATGATGCGTATTTCTTCAGTCTAACAAAGGTGCTTAATAACTTTGTCAATCGTTCGTGTATCGAAATATAAAGTGGATATTCGCCTAGCTGGCGTTTTTATACGAATTTAAAAAAAATGTACTCCTTCCGACCTTCAGGGCGCGGGATAATTTTTTTCCAAAAATTCCCGAGGCTTTATTTTTTAAATTACACCGCTGAGATTTGAAGGTATTGCACAGATGGATTTTTTTTTAGGTACACAAGAAACCAATTTATAGACGATTTTGAACGCGCGTGTCAACTTTTCGAGAGAGACGCCGCTGCTGCAAGCTCTCCCCCCACTCTGTCAGCGCACGTTGGCTCGACTAGCTGGTGCGAGCACGTCACTTCAACACG